>LR989855.1:12415000-13015000 GCA_905146925.1 Autographa gamma
ATTTTCATTCATGTTATTTTAACTAGATGAGTGAAAAACATTGTCCTAGTTTTCGGTTGTCGCTGTGGAAATGGTAGATGTAAAATTTATAGTTTTTCTTGCCTTTTCTCTGTGTCGTAGACTTTTGAATATGAAATTTTTGCAAGTATAATAGTATATAATAGTGCCATGAAAGCAACTTTTTCTAATTACTGCTTTGCTAGCACAAAGCGCGCATACATGCACTATATAATCTACATATGACCTCGCGATTATTATGTACTTTATTAGCATTTAATCAATACAATCATAAATACGCCTCGGATTCTATTGTGTCCGATATTCATACATAGTGCTTTCATATTTATTTTTCCTTTTAATTCTTGCGATATTGAAGGTTCATTTTCGTTTATTAAGTTTTCCTTTGCTGAATCAATCAACCTCAAACATGTACACCGTCTTACCATCTGTTTACTTGATGATATGTCTTCTGAATAGTTATCTACGCCACTCGACGACCTCCGTGGTCGAGTGGCGTACGCACCGGTTTCAAGGTGTCGCTAGCTCTGAGGTCCCGGGTTCGATCCCCGGAAGGGTCAATGTAGAAAATCACGTTTCTACGTTGTCTCGGATCTGGGTGTTTGTGGTACCTTCGTTGTATCTGAATTCCATAATACAAGTGCCATAGCTACTTACTTTGGGTTCAGAACAATGTATGTGATGTTGTCCGCATTTATTATTTATTTATCACATAATTGCCTTTATTTACTGCAGCTGCTAACTTTCACGGCATATTATTGATATCTGGGTCTTTCACGGTCCATCGGCGGTTGAAGGTTGATGCGTCACCGGCTCAGGTGTCAAGTGACCGGTCGTATCCAGTTTCTTCAATGAGTGCTACAACAAATATCTTAATTGTATTCTTGGCATTGTAAGCGACGCTTAATTGGCACTGAAACTGCTGTAGATTAGGGTTAAATTTCACTTTTGTTTGACCGAACATTACGTGATCCGTATCGGACAAGAAATGTAGTTGTTGATATTTACAATGTACAAGACTTGTGTACTGTATAATGTTCTTAATCTTCAAGTGATGGTCATGGTCCTTTTGGTGACCTGTAAGATTTGTATTGTAAATTCATGGTTCAAAATAGTTTGAATATTTCACCGACTTAGTTCTTCAGAAGAGAGCTACTTAGTTAAATTTTAGATCATACGATAAAAAAATAATTAGCTAAAGTCTTTTATTTTCGCATAATTTGTATCAAAGTATAATTGTGTATTTTTTCGCATAATTTATTTGAAACATAAAACTGTATTAATCTGTCAGAACATTCTACTGCTAACCTGAAAATACGAAAGCATTTTCATGTTAAAAAAATACTTTTTATATCTTGACACAGTTTGTGTCCTCCTTTCTTTTGTGATGAGAGAAAAAGAATGAAATGGTTTGATCACAGGCCGATGCGCGAGATATTTTAAATATCTTAAAGCTCAGTGTTGCAATGGTTAGATTATAATTATTTTTAGCCGTCGCCGGATGCTGCCGGCTAAAATTAGTGGGAAATAGGTATGTGTGTTAGTGAGTCTGTTGGTCTTTGTGGAATGTTTTAATGTATGATATAACACTAATACTGTCTGTAATTATTGTTTTACTGGTGTAGGTCTTGCGCTAAGTATTGAACATGATTATCAGTCTGATTTTCTGAGATTGCATTCCTTAAAATATTTAAGATTTAAAAGTTAGCTTGTAAATAAATATAATTTAATTGCACCTTTAAAAAATGGTTCATCAATATAATTTAGTTTTGTTAACTAAGCGCTATCTTTTAAAATTGCAAGCCCTAAATAGATCATTATTTTAAGTAGAAATTACTTTGCTTTTCATACTATTTATTGTATAATATTACTGATATATCTACGTCCAAGAGTATGAACGATCGAAACAAGTTACTTGTCTAAGTCTAACAGTAATTGGTCAGCAAGGAAATCTCTTAGGTACCGGAATTGCAGTGACACTTGTAACCGATAACGAATCGATTGTTTGTGCAATATTTTGCAAAGCGCATTCATGCAACTTCCTAGCTATTTATTGATTTTTAGTCTCGGGGTTTTTGTTATTGTAGTACTTATAATAATAATTTACTTTTTTATGAATGCATTCCATTTTTTTTGAAATAATTAACAACATTAAATATTTCAGTTGTTTTATGTATGTATGACACACATCAACGTAAAACCTAGATCTCGAACATAGTAGTAATATTTTTTACTTTTTTTACGGGACAGACACCGAAATATTAGCAAAAACAACTCCAATCCATTTAGTTACGATGGCAGTGAAAAACCAAAACATTTTTCTGACAGCATCAATGTGAAGAGGTTTTGTCAACACGCATGTCAATTTTTGTATAGCATCCAAACAAAGTCGTGTGCAAAAGTTAGTGATTCAGAAATAAACAACTCTTTGCTATTCGAGAGAACTGACACGAACACATTTTAACACGAATAACTGTGATATTTACAATATTACTGGATCTGTGTACATTTCACGCGCGAATATAAATAAGCTGAATGTTGCTTAACTATACAATATTTTAATATGTTACGTATGTACTTTTTAAGCACATACTTTGATGAATAAATTGACGTCTGGCGTCATTGGCGCCTGTAACACAGGCTTTAAGCCTAGCACAGGTGCCAGGGTTACATTTAAACTGTACTGTATTTTTTATGTCAATAAAAACTTTTTAATTTTAATTTTAATAAATTGACAAGAAATCTGGCCTTCTAATTTCCCCCTGCTGGGCTTTTCCAGCATGAACACACATGACCCATAGGTAGTATTACGTTCAACAAACCTTCTCAGTAAAATCAATATTTATGTGTATTTATTAATGTCCTTGATGTTGACCTTTTAATTAAATCAATAATCACTTAAGTATTAATTTATTGCCACTGGAAATTGACAAGTGGCGTGAAGGAAAATATTATAAATACTAATTGCCATAAGGTAAATTTGTAATTAGAAGTTGGGAATGCAAACATCTTTAAAATTTAAAATCCAAAAATATTTATGTAAGTAAGTTGCTGATTTGTTTAAAATAATATCTTTGTCACTGATGTCGTCGTATTATACGAGGTTATTGCATTTCCCAGTCATATTGAATAGGTCTATTATTCAGTCGAGTTTCACTTAACTTCAGACATAAAAAACTTGAACTCTTTATTATGCTATTAACGACTATTATGCAAATAGCACGGCTGGTGCAGTACCTATTGTTATTAAGCATAATGTTATGTTTCTTTGAGATTGTTCGCTCTTTTTTCTGATGTTTTCAGAGACGGAATAAAAAATTCGCGCGTTCTACTTAAGGTTTACCTAATAGTTCTAAAGAACAAGTATTCGGTACGCGTCAAGAATATGATTTGATAGGGTTATTTGGCAATGAGAAATTAACAAAAGATACTATTGAAAGCCGCTATATTAAAGTAATCGAATTCATTCAACACTTATTTAATTACCGTTAAATGACCCGATGAGATTCTATTTAAGAAAAGACAAACGACAAAGCCGGGTAATGCATGTGAAATTACCTCATTAAGTACCTGAACGTTTTTCGTACCAAACCTTGACTCCGCAAAATCGATAAATTAATGGGGGGCGGTGAAAAGGTCGCGACCGTGGACTCGCGATTGAAATTATTCGCGGACGATGGACGTTTAGCAATAACTTGATTTAGCCCAGCGAGGTTGTTGTCGCCGAACCAGTGTTCAATGCAGGTGGAGTTTGTCGGCCATCATGGTTGCAGGCACCGCTGTGGTACTGTTCTTGTGCTTCTTAACAACTGCCGGTAAGTGAGATTGTGATAATATCGTGTGTGTTCGTGTATATAGTTACTTGTGTGTGTGTACCTTTGTGTGTCGTGGTGTGATTTAAACTGCGATCAAACTATGTGATCGATTGTTTTTGCTTAGATTTTTTTTTAGGTCAATTTATTTTTAGTACACTGATAAGTCTTAGATCAGAATTACTTTATCAAATATTTGAATATTAAAATTTGCTTTTCTGTATTGCCTATTTACATCATCTGCCACATTTTGTAGATCTCCAAGAGGCAGTAGAAGGAGAATGTTGTTCAGACGCACCAGCTGACGATGCTCAGACCACAGACGACACTCAGCAAGAGTTAGACGTGGGTCTCGAGGAGGCCTGCCCGGAGCTCAGCGGCCAGATCATAGGCGGCCGGGCCACATCCGTCAACAGGCATCCCTATCAGGTGTCCATGGTGCTGAATGGGAACTCCTTCTGTGGTGGTTTTATAGTCAGTCAAGATTACGTGCTGACGGCTGCTCATTGTGTACAGAAGTAAGTATATTTATCCAGTAATTATCTTTGATGTGTTATATACCAGGTGTGGATGTATGAGAGTTTATTCTTATTTATTAATATTTTGATTGTTGTTCCCAAATTGATTAGTATCAATCTTTGTTGTTACTTTAGTCTATCCTTAGGAGAATTATGTTCGACAGTTTGCCAAGTTTATGAGTAGCACATAACTTACGTCGATAAAATGTCTTATCACAGCTATGAAATCGAAACGTCAAAATTGTATTAATTCTATTATTGATGAACAGTATATTTTATTAGATGGATCAGAACTTGTATTACGGATCAGAAGCAAAAAAAAATGCCAAACAACAACGAAAATTAAATGGCAATAAACTTCACGACGGTCATTACATCAAAATTGTTCAGGAAGGAAAAATCAAAGCCATCGTTAATGTGGCCATAAATGAAGCTGTGTTGTCGTCCCATTTTATCAGTAATCATAAAAATAGTTATACTTTTTACTAGGCGTACTAAATTCGGTGATATTATTCGGGGATAGGCTCCCGGTGCCAAGGTCAAACCCGTAACGTTTCTTAACTTTACGACTTTAGTAATAATAAAATTGTGACCAAAGGACTTAAGGTTTATGTGGTCCTCAGCGTTGTTGCTTATCACTTCAGGAGTATCCTTAGGTCGAGAGAAATTATTTATACCGAAGTTTTCGCTTCAAGAACATTTCATTTCCATAGACCGTAGTAAACTCTTAACGCTGATTTGCAAGTCTTTCATAATTATCACCGTATCTTTGCGTTTCATTATTTCTAATTTGTTTTAAGCTTCTCCGGTTATATTTCATTATTATTCTCTTTGGCTGATTTTTGGTTTCGCTAATGAAGTAAAACCGCCCTAATTTTATGAACCTTTTGATGATTCCTATTTTCATAACATTTCTAATTGATTTGTGTGATGTTAAACAGTTTCCAGTATTTACTACCGTATTTTGTTTCCTTTAATTATTTTCATGTTTTTTAACTTAATATGTATTCAAAATTCCTAAACCCTGCTCTAAAGCATTTTATCTCCAGCTGAGACTTAACCTTCCAAAAATCCCAAGATATATGAAATTGTAATGCCAACAGTGTCAATGTATAATCGTGATCGTTCCAGCCGTGACCCGCACTGCGTCGGTTTTTCTCCGCGTGAATATTTTATGAAGTACACTGTAACGTTGCTTCGAGTGCTCTCCGCAAATGTTTTGGTCGAGTGGGCATTCCATGGGTTTACGATGCAATGCTCGTTGCTTGGATATTCATGAGCTTCAAGGGCTGTTTTGGTTTGCTTATAAATTGACTTCGTATTTAAAACTGGTTCGTTGGTTAAGTCCTTGATGTTGCTCGTTTTTTTTTTACCTTAGACTATTAAAAGGGTTTGGCTTATCAGTGTTATCACTAATTAATTATTTATCTGTACTAATAAGAAGTTCATTATTTTCTTGATGTTTACCCATTAGGGTTTCAGTATTTTACTAGCTAAAGCCATCTTAAATAATTTAGACAAACTTCAGTTTTTGTTTTCTAGTGTTTTAATTTATTTGATTTCAATGACCTGAAAGAATACTGCAATATTTCAGACTGAATGTTTTGAAACTAGCTTTAAAATAATTAGCTCTATTTTTTATTTCTATAAAATTTTAATTACCAATGATGAAACTGTTGTAAGATAAACGTAGACATTTAATTTGGTATTGCTTTCATCTCAGTTTATTTCACATTTTTTAGCAGACTTTTTGTGTGTAATTTTAAACTGTACATAATTACTTTCAGTAGGAAATACATACCTGTTCCCAATATCATTGATTTAACTTGAGCTCTGCCTCTTTGAGATCTCTGCCATTGTTACTGTCATCATCATTTAAAGTTATTAATCAGCTCGTGACCACACAACGTACAACAATAGACTTTCAAATACGCTATACATTACCGTTATTTTTAGCACGTCACCAAGCGCGATCAGGCTCCGAGTAGGCAGCACCCGCCGCGACTCCGGAGGCAGGATAGTCAGGGTGGCCAACATCACCGTCCATCCTCAATACGGGAGGCCGCGGTTCGACAACGACATAGCGGCCTTGAGGCTCGCCAGGCCTCTGACCTTCGGTAACAACATCAGGCCTATTAGACTGCCGCAGCCGAGGCAAGCCGTGCCGCTGGTCAGGCTTACTGTAACAGGCTGGGGATTGACGGCTGTAAGTCTTTTACATTTGATTGACATTTTTACGTAATGTACAGATATTGAAATGGGAATTAGTTGGTACATAGACGATTTGGTGAAGTTAAATTTTATAACCGTCATGAATTAAATCAATAGCAGTTAAATCAGTGGAATATTTTTCTTCCTTTTAAATATATTTATTGTTTATATTAGATCAACACTAATTGTGGTATAACATATCCCAAATACTTGAGATTTGAAACTTTGCTGTATTCCTAGCCCGGTGGCCGGCGTATCCCTCGGACAATGATGGAAGCTAACGTTCCCGTGGTGCCTCACTGGCTCTGTAGGCTGTCATACGGAGATGCTCTCACTGGCAACATGTTCTGTGGAGGACATTTCCTCATAGGAGGAGTTTCGTCTTGTCAGGTTAGTGGCAAGTTTGAAGTGAATTAGACCAAACAGCGATAGTTTAAACACTATTTACTACCGCAAATTTTAATCATGATTATTTTACGTACCTTAGAATAATTTATCTTTGTACTTAAAATTGATTGTCATTTTTAGAATGCTGGTATGATAGAATACGGTATTGCTGCATTACTTTTGTTTTACATTACGCTTTTCAGGACTGCATCGATACTGCTTTTTTAATACTGTTATTAAATTGGAACATTAGTCTTAAATGAGGAGCAGCTTTCACTTATCTGGCCCACTTTCAGGGCGACTCGGGCGGGCCGGCGGTGTTCCGCGGCACAGCGTTCGGCGTCGTATCGTTCGCCAGAGGATGCGCATTACCGCTATCACCCACCGTCTTCACAAACCTAGCCTCTCTCAGAAATTGGATCACAGACAACACAGGAGTCTAAACAAAAAACAACCCTATTCTCAACACTGTAGTTACAAATTACAACGAAACTGTGATAGATAAATGTATGTAGAATTTAGCAAAACTTAAGTTATCCTGGTTACTTAGTACTTGGCGTTATCCTGGCCTGAAGCCAGTAAGCTTTTCGATTACCAGGAAATATGGTTTTATGTAGTTTTGTATTCGCGATTAAGTTGGTTCATTGTAGCTCGGGGTTCTTTGAAATCTTTCCAAGTTTTGAATATCGCTTATTACTATTGAACTGCTTTTATTATCTAGAGAAAAATTTTGTCTCTTTTATGTTCAAAACAGTTTTATATTAATACTAAATAAGGATAACTTCTGATTCTGCTTAGACTGGTAAATGTATTTTATTTATTTTTATAATAAACGATTTTGTACCACTGCTGTGCTTTTATTATTCTTTCATTTACAGAACAATATAATATTAAAGGGTTAAAAAGATCTCTATTTAACAAGTGGTGAGCTTATTGTCATAATTATTGAACAATTTGATCCATTGATCCATAACCTGTTGCGACTTACTAAGTCAACATGATTTTAATAACATAATCTCAATAATGTTATCAACTTGCAGGTTTACGAGATGTTCTTAATCGGGTATCAATTCAAGGTGCTCTCCCCAATCTTCACGGTCCACTGGGGCTTGCAGACGAGGAGAAACCGGCCGCTCTGGCGGGAGAGACAGAACGAAAAGAACAGGAAGCACTTCGAGACGTTCAAGAGGGAACTCTTCGCGAGGTACAGGAAAGACCCTCTGCACCTGTTGAGAAGACCGCAGCAAAAGAAGACCTAGGCATCGCGAGGCCGTGCACTCTCCGCCGGCCTCACAATACTTACAGTCATCTGTTCTTCTCTGGTCTTCTGACAAGAAGAACGAACAATCAGTGTTTTAAAGTGAGCTTACAAGTCGTTTTAAGAATACTTCTGTCTATGACTCTGCAGACCAAGACGTAAACATTAAATGTTGTCAAGTGAAACTGTGAATGTTGAAAAACTTTTCTAACCCTGAAAGTGTCGGCGCTTAGTTCAAATGATTAAATGGTCGTGTTATAGAACTGTTGTAATGTCAGATTCTAGTGTATATTGAATGTTTGTATACTATAGTATTTAATCATAAATATATTAAAATTATGTTTACTACATATAACCCAAGAAGCGATGAAATTATTATTATTGTTTGTTGTTATACCGAGGAATAGGGGTATATACTGTTGTCTGTTTTCTGTAACAGATTTTTAAGACATTTTATAGTTAACCAATATGTAAGTAGTTCTTATATTTTATGTCTAAGAGAAGATAATGGTAACGTTTATTAAAATCATGCTCATTGTAAGCAAGTAATAATATTAAACGGTTGTGTTAAATGTTTTACATTCCTTGTTATTATTAAAGTACATCTAAAAGACGTTTTCATATTGAATTTGATTGCTACGAGTAGCTATAGAAAAGGCACGAAATTACAAGAATCACAATGAAATTAAATGTCGCTAACCCCAAATTGCAAAATAATGAAATTGGTTACGATAACATGTAGTCAAAATTTGTATTGCCATTGATACGAAAGTATTAAGTTTCAATCAAAAAACAATATTTATCAATGTCCATAATTTCTGGTTTTGAACGCCTAGCTATCGTGTATATAATTTGGTAGCGCCTGCTTCATTATCACCGGCAACACGCGTATTACAGTTTTTGCTGCTTCTTTTATTATGCCGAGAAAACACAAATCAAGGATTAAATCATGCATACCCTACTTCATGTTTTTCTTTCTAAGGTGGTTTTACTTCGAAATCTGGTCTAAAACTTTTAATTATAGTCTTTATTTTTTAAATCTTTTTTAAATTTTTGTTTCCACAGAATTGATTGCAGCCTAAAGTTTTTGAAAAAATTGTTGCGCACTGTTTACCTAATTATTGTTTTATTATAAACTTGTTTCAGATCATGTTATTTGAGACTTAGAATTTTGAAACTAGTTTTTGTTAAAATTGAATAGTAGTTAATGTAATACATGTTAATAGTAAGCACAAAATAAGGAAGCACAATTGTGATGTGTTATTATATAAGAATATTATTATTATTAGAGAGTACGTTTTTGTTAATTTTATTGGCATTCTCGTTTCTTTTGCAATAGGTATTATAATAATTTAAGCTTCGATTATTGTGAAAATTCAGCTGTTTTTTAGCAAATGCATTTAATAGTTGTATTTTTTTTTGGAAGAACTTATTTTAGGCATTTTTTTAAGAGAATTATTATTAAGGAATTTTTATTACAGCTTTTTTTCTCACCTTATGTTAAGACAATTTGTTTTTGAACTATGTACTGTGTTGAGCAATTTGTGTTATGAAAGATGTTTTGTGTATTAAGATAAATGTTTATAGATGTGTAGATATGAGTAAAGGGCCAAATGTTGTCATACTATATTCTTATGTATCGTATGTATGTGAAACTATGAAAAATTACCCTTTACTTCAATATTTTATTTAGATAATCAACAAACATAATAAAATATTTAAATTGTTATGAGAAGATACTGTAAAATCTATAATTTATTTAAACTGACGGTAGGTAACGTATGTGGCATTCTTACATATTTATTTGTACGTTTAGTAATTGTGAGATGTACTATCTACTCTATATATGCTCGTACGTATGTGAATATTAGAAAAAGCCACGAACGCCGACGAATTTTCAATAAACCATTGTACATAATTGTGTTTTAATTTATTTTAAATTTACTAATATTATGTAACTTAATTTGAAACCTTACGCATATTCCTACTAGTACGCTTAGGGTATTGGTAAAACGCAATATCTACCTTAAAGTCAGTTGAAGCAGTCAAAGCCTGCGCTCAGGATAACTGCAAAGATCACTACCGAAAAAAAAAAGTTATATCTACCTACAAATCAAAATGTCTATACTGTCATATACGTTTTGGTAGTCCCACACTGTTTTCGAATGAAGTATTAACAAAAAAAAAACAAGCATGCAATAAAAAATATCGTTTGAAAAGGAACATGAAAAAGCAACATTCAAGTTCCATAACTCGTTTATTAGTGAACTAAGTATATCTAGAGCACGGTGTTGTTTTCAATCTTCTTGGTGATGTGGCTGTGCACCCAGTCGTAGATGAGCGGGTAGGAGAGCCGCGTGTACACCCCCGGGAAGTTGCCCCGCGCACAGCCCAGCCCCCACGACACCACGCCGATCAGGACGCCCTCGTACACTATCGGGCCCCCGCTGTCGCCCTGAGGATTCAGAATATATGGAACTGGATTATGTTCAATTTCATTTCCCATATGCAAATTTTTCTCTTCTTGTAGTATGAAATACAGCATATGACCAGAAATGAAGTAGCGATTGTCAATCAAATAATTTTTGACATTGCATGAATATGTGTGTGGCAAGGTGGGTAAAAGACTCGGGTCGAGTCGGGATGAGGCTGGCACAGGACCGTAGAGGTTGGCATGAGGAAGGAGAGGGCTGTGCCTAGCAGTGGGAGTACAAGGGCTGTGGATGTTTGTGATAATATTGACATCAACAGTATTGGAGATGCAATGTCGGCCTAAATCTAGTATGTTAACAGTTTTTAAGGTTCTTAAGTCTTCATTGTTTTCAAATACCGCGTCATTCAAGTGGAGGCATAACGATAAAAATCTCTGTTGACATAAAACCTCTATTTTGAACTACTTAAATCTTATGACGCCATTTTACTTCAATGTAAAGTTTTTCGTAGATGTCACATAACTTATTGACAATACTTGACAATAGTGTTTCGAGTCTATAGATATATTATTTTGCTCTAGCCCGAAAGTTTCTTTTTAAAATACTCAAATGTGTCGAATACTCGCTAGTACCTATCAAAGTGTTCTGTGGTCCATTTTACCTGACAGGCATCAGGAGATGATTGGCTGAAGGACCCTGCGCAGAACATGGAGGAGGGGTCGATGGCCTTGCGGTCCAGCCCAGAGCGGCGGCACAGCTTCATCGCAATCGTCTTGATGGTTGAGGACTGCAGGTATGTCGCACTTGGTCCACCTTCCTATACACAAAGATTTATGATTAAAATATGTAGGAATAAATAAATAAATGCAGACAACATCACATACTCCGAACCCAAAGTAAGTAGCTATTAAGCACTTGTGTTATGGAATTCAGAAACAACGAAGGTACCACAAACACCCAGACCTGAGACAATATAGAAAAGTGACATTCTACATTGACTCGTCCAAGGAAACGAACCCAGAGCTAGCGACACCTTGGAAACCGGTGCGTACGCCACTCGACCAGGGAGGTCTACAAAATGTAAAATAGTATACTAGATAACTCGTCCCATATGTAAAATAGTATAAATTCTATACAATAAAAGGAATATTTAAGTACATTTACATTTGTATGCTTTCACGATACTAAAACACGGTAGGTCATAATGGTTTCCTTCCTCTGATTATTCTATAAGGCATTCTTCGTTCACACAATCTTACCTTAAGCTTCCCCCACCCGCTGACAATAGCCGGCTCATTGGCCGGCAGCCTCGCCTCCCTCGCCACCAGCCTGATGGGCAGCACCCGGGAGGAGAACCTTAGCGGCGAGTACAGGCGCACCAGGCCCACGTCATTGGTTTTGGTCTTGCTGACGTAGCGCGGGTGCACGTAGCACTCCTTGACGTCATACATCTCGCCGCCGTGCGTCTTCCATGATGAGCCGAGGCGGACGCTCAGCTCGCTCGCCCGGGCTCTGATGAAAGAGATATTATAACTATTATTCTTAACAAAATGCATATCAGTAATGTATTTGTACATACTGAAGCAGTATTTTCAGAAATATCGATCGATATACTTATCGATAGAGAGAGAGAAATCGCCTCCCGCGGCCAAAATTAAAAACTATTGTATGACTGGAAACTAGTCTGGCATACCTTTAGCATTTTATATAAGTAACTGTAAATTCTAGCGGGAAAAATGTTCTTTTAACTATTTATTCAAATAAGCACAATTCCTTTTTACACAAAAAATATTTTTTATAGTTTTTACTTAGTTCGAATAATCTGAAAGCGAATGGTGTTGAAAATAATAGTTCTCACATATGTTTATGGTACCGCTATAATATAAATTATTAATAACGATAGTAAGGGTCGATACCACAAAAATTCAACAAATAACACACTTAAGACCGGATTGAAGATTTTACAGTAATCAATAATTAACCACTGTTATTTGAATTCTCATAGTTCGTTCACGTAATCTTATAAAATAATCGTAATCCAAAGGTCAACAGCAGCAAACAATATATTTGTCGCAACTTTGCAATGAGAACATGCTGCAAAAACATCTGTTACTCGTAAAAAGGCGGCCTTCAATAAAAACGTAATTGAAACTGATCACGTGCCGGCTTAATTTGTAATTAGGTCCAACGGAGTTATTGTGAAACGAGAAAACATTGCTTTATGTTTTGTTCTATCTATCGGTTTAGATATTTTTATATCCTCGCCAGATGTAGATAGAAATATGATTGAAACTCTTTTTTAATTACATGTTTTTCAATATTTGTTTAATTTCTAATATTTTTTTACAAGTCTTAAGTAATTGGGGATCTTTCAATTTACGAATTTCTTAAATAAGTTCCTACTGCATTTATTGTAACATAAACGAAATACTTAACCAACAGAAACTAGGTACTATATAGAAGAAAACATTTATTTATTTTATGCAAATTGTTGCTTCGAGAAGGCCGTAAAAATGAAAGACTGTAACGACTCGACAGTCGTTAACAATCATTGACTTCGTGACGTCTCGCAGCTCATAAAAATGAAGATATCAAAATGAACCGAAAAGAAACCAATTACGTTTATGCAGGAGACATGAGACGGGCGCAACATCTCCATCCTAATACGAAGAATATTGGCGCTCGCAGTAGTCGGCACATGTCCCAACATTTTGCCGGCAACGTATCGCTTTCCAAGTGGGTGACAATAAATTTCTCCGGAGCAATCGTAAAGTCCCAGGAGACCTGCCTACGTAACAAACTGTGGCTGCTTTGTTCCATGGCCTCTGGCGATTGGTATTTTGCATCGGAAAAACTCAGTCTCGCTAGGGCATAAATTGAAATTGGCGAAAGGAACGCAATTCGCTAGGGGCGGACCATAAAAAGTGCGCGCGCTACTGCTGAATTTATTTGGAGTAGTTCGCGGGCTCTAGCTCCGTGGGAGATTTTGTTGACTGTTTATTGGTTTTTGTTCTTATTCCCTCGTGAAGGTTTAGTAGGGTATGCTAAATGATTCTTTGTGAGTCTTTGTTCGTGGAGTAGTTACGCTGTTTTACTGTGAAAAATATTGTACAATTTTCTATATAAAAGTCACATAAATAAGATACTGTTATGAAATAGTGCGCAGTCTTTTCTTAGCGGACTATTTTACCTGAGCATTTTACAAAGCTTTCTGGTATATCTCATGGGAACCATATAATCCACCAAGAGTCTACCAGAGTTCAGTACATTTACCTCAGTAGACAATGCGCAGCGGTGAGCAGCCAGACGTCGGTGACGACGGACCCTCCGCAGATGGGGTAGGTCTTCTCCCGCAGCGAGACCTGCCAGGGCACGGCCGCGATGGACGTGTTGCGACCCGACACGATGCGCCGAGTCGAGCTCACCGCCGATATCAGCCCTTCCATCAACGATGCTAACAAACATAGTTGTTAGACATAATCTTTACATAGTATGTAATGAATTAGCTTCCGCTGTCTGTTCGCTTAGATCTTTCAAAATACTCAACCGATTTGTTGTATGCAATTCTTAGTGACAGATAGAGTGATTCAGGAGAAAGGTTTGTGTTTTATACATGCACATGATAGTACAAGAAGGCCAGACATTCCGGTTACCGTGCGAAGCTGGGGCTATTTTATAGAGATGTTTAAATGGGATACCGATTATAATACATACTGGCTATGCCCCGCGGCTCTGCTTTTCGGGACGGAAATAAATTCAACAAATCAACGACCATACTCGTAATAAAAACTTTTTAACAAAAAAATTAAACCGCCGAAAACACTGAAAAGTAAAAAATAAGAAACCTTTTTTATTTAATCTTAATTACTAAGTTCTTAAACGAATGTGAGTATACCTAAGTAATTTCGAGTCGGCGCCAAACAGGCAAATTAATTAATTACGATATATAGGTACTTAATTTTTTTAGAAATTTTAATGTTTATCGCTGGAGATTTCATTGAATTGTTAAGTTGATTCAAACTCAAACTCAAAACTTTTATTTGCTTTCCGCAATGGAATTAGTAGGTGGTAAGTAAAGAATATAATTATAGTATATAGCGTTTTTGATTTGGTTGTTTTTGTATTTTTAAGGTAATTTTGTGATCTTTGTTAATTGATAGTTTGGCGCCGCCTCAAAATTATTTAGGTATACTCACATTCGTTTAAGAACTTAGTAATTAAGATTAAATAAAAAAGGTTTCTTATTTTTTACTTTTCAGTGTTTTCGGCGGTTTAATTTTTTTGTTAAAAAGTTTTTATTTTATATTTTTTTGTGGCTATTATATACTAATTGCTACATGCTGAATTATTTATTATTTTTAAAATAGCTAACTACCTTATTTTAGTATTCAAATCTGTGAGTGAACAATAAATCACCCCTATTTTCCCAACCTTAGAGTAAAATTATGGGACCAGCTTCAAGGTATAACCCTCTATCTAATAAAAAAAGATTTATCAAAATCGGACTGTTCTGTAATAAGTTACGCGTGGTCATATATTAAAATCAGTTAGTGAACAATCAATATATCCCTGTTTTTCTACCCTTAGGATTGGAATATTTTTTCCAAATTTATAGGGGACCAACTTCTAGGTATAGCCTACTCAATAAAAAAAGAATCATCAAAATATAACTACTCTGTAAAAAGTTACGCGTGGTAATACATTACGATCAGTGCGTGAACAATCAATTAACCCCTGTTTTTCCACCCTTAGGGTAAGAATTCTTTTTCCAAATTTATATGGGACCAACTTTGGAGTATACCCTTTCCAATAAAAAAAGAATTATCAAAATCGGACTACTCAGTAAAAAGATATGCGTGATCATACATAAAAAAAAAAAAAATATACGCGTCGAATTGAGAACCTCCTCTGTTTTCGTCGGTTAAAAATCGATGCACCCGTTCTTGTGTTACAAATGATATGACTAACTTTGTTGTATATTAATATCTAATTAAGTATTCTACCAGGTTATTATGATTTACGTACTTCTTCGAGATGGAGTCCCTTGATCTCCTGTAAATAAATTCATATGTTAGTTAGATAAAGATAAATACAGATTTCTGTACAAAATGCATCGCAGAGCATTTCACAAAGGTAGCGTTTCTAGACATTCTTGGTATGTTTTCTGAGAGAGCATGTTTTTGGAGGCTTAGTGAACAGCATCGATAATCTACTAACAGTAAGACCTCGTTCCCACTATGTCGTCTGTAGGGACGATTTTTTATCGGGTGTCGTAGCGGCAAAACATTTTATATGAAGCTATTCACACTTGTCCGACACCGATTTTGTGTTGCATCCTTAGAGAAATTAAAAGTGGGAATAGACCCGCCGACACCCGATTAAAATTGGAATCCGACAGACGAGAAAGTATGAACGAGCTCTAACAGTCATGCATGTGTCTGTTTGAGATCAAATGTACGATTTGCTTGGTAACCTAATTCAGGATCAGTTTTGACAACAGTCAGGTGTTCTGAATGTTAGCTATGCTTGGTTACAGAGCGATAGCATACACAACTTAACGATCTTTATTTGTAGGGTGCAGAGAAAGCGAAAGAAAACCTAGAAAAAAAAATAGAATTCATTGCTTTCTAAAAGCGAAGCCGTATTTGAGAAACTTCACTAATATCATTGAAGAATCATAAAAAGCGAGAAACTAAGTAATTTCTAGTCTCATAAAAGTTTCATAACAAAAACTAAATTATCTTGAATATAATAGATTGTAAGTTTTAATTTATTTTCTCATTTCTTTAACTAACCGTGTCGTGCTCTCGTAATGGCATTACATTATCGACGTTCGAATTAATTGCCACTTACCCATTAACTTGGACAATAAACAGTTATACAACGCCTTGTACTGCTCTCTGACATGCGTCTGGTTCAGGAAATGTAATATATCACTTTTATGCATCTCCGCTTCGCCCGCCAATACTGTATAGTCCAGCTCCTTAGTAGAACCGATGGGGTCTTTCTCTTCGCAAAGTGTATCAAAAAAATGTATTACAAAAAAAAATAACACTTTATATAACATTGTACTCATGTTAAATTAAACCTTTGATTTGATTTATTATTTTTACTGCGTACGAAATTAAATTTCATTTTATTTTATATCACAAGTTTTCGAACATTTTGTTTAGAACTCAAGAAGGTGGCGACTAAAAATCTTTAATGCTCATGTCAAAGGAAGTCATATATAATTATGGTGAAAGTTATAAAAACAAATGGCCGTGAAATCAAGTGAAGTGAGTGGAGTTTATGGGTGCATTAAGTTATGCAATGGCACGAGACGGACGCCTGCTAACAATTGCTGACGGAGCGCCGGAGTGAAACTTGTTGCTATTGTGTTTGTGCAGGCGTATAACATCTTTCTTCTGCTAAACATTGTTCGGAGTTTAATTATTGCGTCCACTTATACGAGACAGACTTATAGATGCCAATATATAAGATATTTTTGAAGACATAGATAGTTTATTTTAAATGTTATTTTTGTTTTATTATGTGGCGAACTGTAACAGCGCAGTGGTGGGAAAGTAGGTGGCGTATTAGTGGCTTGTGACATGAAATAGGTATTCTAGGTACCTACTTAGATTTTTTTTCAGTAATAGTGGATCTCTATAGTAAAATTTACTACTGTTTCAAAAGTAGATAAGGTTAGCGTCATTGGGATAGCAGTTTTCTAAGTTTTAAGGAGCTTCGAACAAGTCCCTGAGAAGCCCCGTAAGAAACCAGTTTTCGATCGAGTCTCTGGACTGAAACTGTACGACTTGTTTTGCTAAAAATGTTCTCGTCAAAGACTTTATTTTGAACTTTGACTATGGTCGAATGAATTTTTAGGACGTTTCAACTTTTATCTTCTATTTTAAATGTTTTCAGGCTAATGAAAGTTGTAGATCTACTTGTAAAGGATATCTTGCGACTTATGTTACGCTACTTACCTGCATAGGTAGGCAGCGTAACATAAACTACACTCTTAAATAAAAATAATCTATAATTTTGCTAGCAAGTATTTCAAGCTGTTTGTTTGATCTCTATACGAAGTTAAGTATGAGTCCTTTAGCAATTTATAAAAAAACAAACTCTCTGCTCTAACTACTTGATTCAGCTTCAGAGATTTTTGTCGTGTAATATATAAGAGACAAAACTTATTCCTACTAAATGGCATTGTCGCTCCTCCCTCCAGGAATACTATATCCTGCGTACATATAGAGAGACTATTCCCACCTCGTTTCTTTCAAACTTTTTTCACAGATAATAACCGTTGAGCGTATTCTTTTAGGGCTGAAAAGGGCAACGTTCTTTGTTCGCACTTCACCAAGTGTTAAGTTCACAAATAAAACGATTACTGCAGAAGTTAGGAAATGGGTCGCGGCTGCTTTGTGTGAAGGACAATGATGCTGAATAACATGTAATCTGCGAAGTAAATAGCCCTCAAATTACTTATTATAATGGCCTTTTGTTCACGTTTGTTATGCCAGCATTTTCTTAGCTGTTTACCTAGGAAAGTAATTTTTTTAAATGATGTTTTGATATAATGAAAGCGTAAGAGTTCGAATGTGGTCCTTTGAAAAGGTTTTGTTGTTCTTTTATCGAGAAAGTAATTTTTATTAAACCAAACAGTGAAGCTAACTAGTTTATACTTTTAGTTTCACACATAGCATTCATAAAGTTTTCATTAACAAACATAGGAACAGTACTTTTCCTAGTTTCGATC
This sequence comes from Autographa gamma, assembly GCA_905146925.1. Lineage (NCBI taxonomy): Eukaryota > Metazoa > Arthropoda > Insecta > Lepidoptera > Noctuidae > Autographa > Autographa gamma. The sequence goes on from LR989855.1 coordinate 12,433,384, forward strand.
TACAGTAATAGTTTGGGATAGAAAGGTGACCTTGAAAGTTACAAAAAGTTATGTAATTAAGTATGATTTATAGGGAAAGGTATTAATCACTACAATCGGGTAACAGATCTTTTACTAAATAAACATAGTACAACAGCGTTTATGTGGGATTGTGATTATGTTGTACATTTGCGAGTCCCGACAAATGAATCAACAATTCATTTAGTGGCATTCCACATTAATTAGATACATAGTTCTTTGACCAACTCTAACTTTGTTCAAGTTGGAGAGACGAATTTGTGTGGTTATATTTATGTTTTCTTACTGTCTGTTGGGACATTAAGTACTTTGTCATGTACCGAGCTGTTACTACTTTGATACATGCTTTGATGCATGGATTCTATTGTGTATAGATTTCACGTATCCGATACAAAGAACTGTTATTTAACGGCCAAAATTATATTATGACTATAGTTATTTAAACTAGACATGTTGGTCCCAGGTTTAATGCAAAGTCCATAATCCTTTATATACAGTAGTAATGCGTCATCTCCAAGCCTCCTTAAATACAATAATCACTCTCTTTTCTCATTTTTTCTTAACGATACACATTGACATTTTATCAACCAAGATCTGGATAAGTTGGTATGTTTTAACCGTATCTAGTTAATTATTTAGTTGGTGCGGCGTAGATGAGGCACGGCTCGAGCAAGACAGACCGGCCCGGGAGCCGCAGCATACGGCAATATTACACCGGGATAGCAACTCGTTATCTAGGTCTACGCATTGTAGAGCCGGGTGTAATAGTTTAGCACACTTTATTCAATAACAAACTACAACAAAGTGTTACTTAGGATTATGATTTTTATTCTGATAGGTAACTAAAACCACGTCTGACAAATATCTGGGGTTCTCTAAGTTCCCTAAGTGTCCATTCACGAGGTTGTTTCCAGCATTTAGTCTTACCTAATTTATCTGAATACCTAGTAGAGAATAACTAGTCAAAAGGTTTGAAAAGTGCTTGAAAAGGACTACATGAAATAGAAATGTTTTTATTTTAAAATAAAACTCCAGGATCACACAAATATTACCAAGTTTTATCAGAATAAATGAAAAAGTTAGATAGTAAAATAGCCTTGTGTTTAAGTAGTGCAGCATTTATTACTGAGTATCGCAGATGAGCCCACTTCCGGCATCCGAGAGTCCCGCGCAAGCCTTCCTGCACTATTGAACGCTACAAGAGAATATACAGTAAACCCACTTTGCACGAGACTACCTTACTTTTAGCAATTCGGTAGCTAATTAATACAATATATGATTCAAATAACAAAACTGTGGTTAAACCGAACAAAAATGTTTTTTATTAGTCTACTAGTTAAACAAAAAGCTTGACTAGTTAGCGGAAATTTTCCGTAGCTTCGTACATTCATTTTATTCGGGTATGATCATTATAGGACCTTATGTTAAATAAGCGTAGTTACATAGGTATGCGTCATTTTATTTTCAACCGACGAAAACGGAGGAGTTTCTCAAATCGACGCGTATACGTATATATATATTTTTGTAGTATGTGTCATTCCTAAAACCTGTATTGTTGATTATATTGTCTGTCGAACTTCTGCCAACAGCTCTTTGTTGTAGAAGCGAGCTTTTCCGTGTACTTTTTACATGGCTTTCAGTGAGCCGATGTCGTGGTTGTTGTTTCGTTGCGACGTTTTATACCTCTGAAATATGCCGTGAAACAATCCATTTTTATTTGCTGCCTTATAATCTCAGTTGTTCAACGAGTTTTAGTACGAGCAATACAGTATGAATGTCGAGTTGATTGAACGATTGAAACGTTAGATAATGGTTTACTTTTTTTTCAATATAATAATAATATAATAATATTCCGGGACATCTCACACACGGTTGTCTGATCCCAAGCTAAGCAGAGCTTGTGTTATGGTAACCAGACAACTGATAAACATACTTATATATTTCTAAATACATACATATTATAGATAAATTACACCCAGACACCGAACAAATGATCGTGCTCATCACACAAACATTTGTGCCGGGTGGGAATCGAACCCACGACCTCCGGTATAGCAGTCAGGGTCTCTAACCACTAGACCAACAGGCCCGACAAATTATAATGTAACTATGATTTTAACATCGCTATAGAGTACAGATTAGCTATGTCTGTTTGTTTCTATATACTTGTTTATCGACTTCAAAAAAAGACTACTCAATTCGACTGTAATATTAATAAAAAAGAATTTGTTTGTCCCTAAAGACATTGACTAGTAGTCTGGGTGAACCGATTTGGATGCTTATTGTTTTATTGAAAGCTAGGCCTTCCCGTGTGGTCCCAATTTGGTATTGTTTTATAAGCTTTTTTTTGTAAACGACTACAATCAAATTTAAGTTTCACAATTTAAAAACATTATGACCCTATAATATAAATAACATTTTAGTGCGGCGGTTTCGGTTGATTTAGTAGGTTACCTTACAATATGTAGGTCTCTTGACCTATCTGTGCGCCACGGCTGGCGGCTAGTTAGAACAGAGGCGAGTGCTCGAGTCTCGAGCACCTTCCTACGTAAGTGGCCCTGTTATAATGTGAGCCGGTTTTAATGTGGTCCAGACTGTTATTTGATGATGATAATACGTTACTGAAGGAGTTAATGAGACTATGACGATTTGAAGAGATGAATGAGAGGAAATGATGAATGAATTCTGCACGAACTTCAAATTATTGCGTATTGGATGATGCAAACCAAAACTTTATGCGTTCCAATTTCTAAAGATAAAATTGTTTATTAATTTTATCTACCAACAAAATTAATGAGTGAAGCAAATTGCTTAAATTCCAAAATAGAGCTGTTTATTTATTTAACGATAATTGTTATTGTAAATTTGCAGTTTTAAATATAAATTGGTGACACGTGGATATTGTTAATTTGCAGTTTTAAAAAACTGCAAATTTTAATGTAAGTTAACGTAGACAGTAACAGAAGTCGAAAGAATTATATGTTATTAATATTATGTGCGCTTCGGTGATAATTGTCTGTTCTGGAAACTACCAGCCATTGCAAACGTGCAAGAGGAAAATAATATTATTTTGAGAACATCATTATTTTAGACGACAAGCTTTGTAGGTCGACTGTGTATCGAACGAATAAAAATAGATCGAGTTTAAAATAGCTCACATTTTATTGTATGAAATTGTGTTTAGTTCAGCATTCGCCGTCGCACACAAAGTAGAGGTCGGGGTCGCATTCCATCTGGCAGGATAACAAGCAGCGGTTGGAGTAGGTGCGCCCGTCGCTGCCACACACCGGGGCGTAGTTAAATGGGCAGGCGAAACCGCAGTCACAAATGGTGAAACAGGCGCCATTGTGATCTATTTCGATCAGCGGTAAACCCAAATCTTCAAGCCTCTTGTTCTCGCAGTTAAACGTACATCTGTTGCCGTAAGTGTTGCCATCGGAGCCGCAGACAGGGTTGTACTCGCGCGTGCAGACGCACGGGCAGGCGCCGCGACTGGCGATGGTCAGCGCCGACTGGCCCAGACGCGCTCGCCTCTCATTCTCACATCCCAGGGAACATTCATTACCAAAAGTAACTCCGTTGCTGGCGCATACAGGGTCGTACACAGTTGTACAGATACAGTCCACGCATGTGCCATTGTACTGAACTGTAATAGGGTCCAGACCTACCGCATAACGTCTTCGGTTCTCACAGTCCAGTTGGCATAAGTTGTTGTAAGTCACTTCATCGCTGCCGCAAACTGGATCGATGTAAAGTGGACATATACAGCTTTCGGTTTCGCAAGGTCCCGGGTATTGGACATCGATAGGTGGTAAACAGTTGGCTTCGTTTTCGTCGCTGGCGCACTGGAGGAAGCAGTTGTTCCTGTAGGTCTGGTCGTCGGTGCCGCACACTGGGTCCACGATGTCGGAGCAGTCGCAGGTTTGAGGGTAGTGGTAGTAGTCTTCTGAGTAGTGACCCGGAGCAATGCCATAGCCCAACAGAGGTTGGAAACAGGCTAGGGCTATCAGTCCTGGGAAAAAAATAGATTTAAATGATCTCGTAACAAGTTCTATACTCGGTGAAGTTTATACATAGAGATATAAGGTGTAAAAAATAAACATAAACAATGAATCATGAAAAGAAAAATGTACGTCGGAAATTAAATTCACGGCTTATTCTTTACAAATTATGAACTAGGAAACTTATGAAGAAAAAGTTATAGCGTAGCCTGGCTTAGTATTTTACAAGTTGCTGAACATTATATCATAATATTATAATATTGTTACTCAAAGTATATTTATTTTTTAAATTAAATAGTGCACGTAAAAGGATGATATAAGTATTACATTTAGCCACTCATCAATGCCAATATTTAAAGCACGATAATTTTACATTAGGGTGTGGTGGAAAAATAAAAAATAGTATTTTAGAGAGAAATAAATTAATAATATTAACCTGTTAGTATGCGTGTCATTTTGCCTTTTCAGTTGACTTATGCACCCTCTATGCACTCTTTTATATAAGTTGTTTATTTACATTAGATATTGTTATGTAAAACAGTTGCAATAAGCCTTCATAACAACAATAAGTACATTTATTAGCATAAGACTATAATGTGTTTACGGTAATTTAAAAGGTTTTGTAATGGCAACACTTGTCCTTAAATCATTATAGGTAATTAAAGTAAATCATATAAATTTTTATTTGTTTAATATTGTTTTGTATAGCAGTGCTGTTTTTTATTCAATGCTGTTATTATTTATTTCAGGTTTTTTATGAATGTGTTTTTTGTTATGGTCAGCTATAGATGACGTTTCAACATTTTATATAGTTTGGCTTTTATTTAAGTCGTCCTCATTGTTAACTGAATCAATTATAGTGACTTGAATAAGAAACATAAAAAAAAATGTTAAGTATGTAGTACACTTATTTAAATGGACTAAAATTCACTATCTCTGTCTTTTGTCTCCTATTAGTTATGTGGATATTTCTAACTACATAAATAAAAATTCAGTACCCAAAAATCTATATAAAAGAGTATATTACCCGCCCACATTATCAGTAGAGACTAGGGCCACCAGTAATACATACGCACAAAATTAAGGCTGATAACGAAATCAGTTTTTATTCGTTTCAAACGCAGGATGATTTGATAAAGCCTATGTAGGGGCCATCTTTATTCAATCTTCGCCACCTTTCAATTCGGGGCGCGCGTGATGTGAATACTGGACCAGGCGGGACAGCCTTGTGTGGGATGTGACACGCTCGCTATTTGATAAGTATGTCTTGTTTAATGTGGATTTGTGATAGGCAGTTTGTGTGTGCTAGTAGTTTTTGTTATCATTCGAGGATGTTTTTGAATACGCATGCATGGCATGTTCTATGTGTTTTACCTATCTTATTAGTTCAGTTACAGCAGTATTTTTTATTTATCGGAATTTAAAATGATGGAGTTACGTCGTACGCCTTTTTTTATAAAAAATACAAAAGTTATAATCCAATATTCGGGTTAAAAATGAAATAGGTTTTACGTTAAGATTGTTTTCAGTATTAGATAAAAATTACCAACATTCTCATTATTATAAAGCTTAAAGAATCGAATGTAATTGTACAATAGATTGCTTTTAAACTCGCTCCCATCAGTCGAGAAAATGACACTTAAACCTTTTTGTAATTACCTCGGCCGACGGATTGAACCCGCAATACCTCGCCCACATGTTATCTCTACCCATAAGTGTCGGAGCCGGTTTTTTGAGGGTTAATGAGGGCCCACCCTCAACCCTCCCTAATTAATTTACTCGGAAGCCTTTCCACTCCGCCCTTGTTCTTAGTATCGCCAAAAATTACCCAATTTTTCTTTTACAGTACCGAAATTTCTTATTGTACTTTTTAAATTAGCGTCCATAAATTTGTGTTTCGATAATGAAAGGGATTATTAGGCCATTAGGTCCTTTCGAGTTTTTACCTCGCCACTAAGGTAATAAACATTATTTATTCATTTAGTTTTATGTTATATCGCCGGTGAAGGGTAATTTAAAGTTAGGCACGTTGTATCTATGGCGCTGGCTTGCAGGGAGCGAGCGTGTCACCAATATGAGCCACAAATATTTTCTACTGGCGAATTCCGCGGATACGAACTCTTGTTTTCGAGAAATAAAGGCAAAGTCCTGCGTTCCATGTGACAGCTAATATTGAATACCTTAAGAGGCAGGTATCAGACGTGAAAATCAAGTGATATTTACCAAATCTAAATTATTGTGTTAGTGTGTTTCAATGGTTCAACCGATAAACTTGTTATAATTGATTTTCCAAATGTTATAATATCATCATCAATATAAAGTGTTGTATGTAACATTATAGAGAAATGTAAGGTACGCTGTCAGCGTATCATAAAGGTTTGAGTTCCCAGATTTCTTAAAAAACCAGATGAACGTAAAACTTTAATTTATTTATTATCATTTCGCTGAAGAGTATTATGTAAAGTTTTTTCATGGTTTTGTTTATAATTTACACACTGCTTGTCGTCTTTACAAATGCATAAGTTGAATCATCGATTTTACATACAAACAAGTGGCTTGCCATTGACGTTGAATGTTTGTTTTATTAAACTGTAGCACCTGTGATAAGTACCTACAAACAAAAGATGTAAAAAACAATAAATTGTTTATGAAAAAAAAAATAGGTTCTATTTAACATGGTGATATTAGAACTTAAAGGTCAATTACCTAATTGTGATTAAGACTTCGTTGGATTGGACACACTGGTGTGACGTCAGCTGGCAGAAGTTCAAAATACTAGTGTGCCGGAGCAGTTTACTCGTATGAGACATTCATATAAATAATAATTGCGTAAATCTAATAAGATTTAAATGTAATGAAACAATTATTATTACGTAACCTTTAAAAAATGCTCGCAGAAATCGCTAAAGAATTGTCCTTCAGTTTGTATCGTCTACAAAACAAGTACCTACCTACTGCTCTTGTTTTTATATAGACTTACAATGAACACAAAATGTGTAACTTAGAGTACAATTTTTTTTTTCTTTGCAATTACGACAGGTACCAAACACTGATATATTTTCTGATTACACTGCCAAGTCTTATTGGTAACTGAGCCTATGGAATTACCTTATTTCCAACCTAATCAGGCACAAAGCTAATACTAGCTACCATCACACTGGTTGACTAATCCATCACATTTCGCGTCAATTAGCCCCGTCCATTATTAATCGCAGACACCACAAAGGGAGTAAACATTTGCTAATAACATATTCAGTGATGTTATGATTGCCGAGACTGAATTATAGAGCCTGCCGCTGGTCTAGGTTAGCGGCATTTGGCGGTGCAATTTGTGTGTTTCTATTTGTGGACGAATATGCACGAAATGTAACTTGTATATAGATGAACAATCAATTCAACTACGGCTAAAAATGTAACAAAATTGTACATTTATTGGACATATTTTAATGACTACATAAGTGATTAAATTGATTTAGGACACACGGGGCTTAGATCACCACATCTTTAAATATTTTCTGTTAATCAAAGTTTAGTCAACTCTTTCTTTCACAGTTGGATGCTTTTCATATTAAACAGTAATAAATCTAATGCGAACGTAAAATTATTACAAATATCATGATGACGTGATGTTTCAAAATATTGTCAACATCATAAACCTCACATAATATTAATATAAATCAAATTCTACGAATTGGCTGTATTAGCGAAATACTATCTCGATATACAAATTCATGTAGCATTGAATATTCTATCAGGTTTTCAGCGCGTCACCGTAACTACTAATAAATGTAAATGTGCATAATTTATGATAACATATTTAACTGATGAGATTTCTACGCTAAGTGGATATACTTGAGACTGATATCAATCACATTAAAGGCGAAGATTTGTTATGCTTAGTATTTGAATGAAGTTGACGATGAAATACGATTAATTAAATGTAGTAAATAAGTCAAATAAATATTAAAGTAGGTTTTTTGCTTTCAGTAGCGGTTTCTATGCGCTTTATTTAAAGTATTCGTGATCTTGTTGCGTACACCGGATTTCAAGTTGTTGCTGAGGTTAATGTAGGAAACCACTTTTTCATTGCTATTGTTGACGCGATAAAGATTAAAAGTATTTTTGATATGTTTAATATTCTTTGAAAATATTTTTAAATGTGTCGATGGAATTCGATGCCAAATATAGTTGTAACATTATGTATGTATGAGAACTGCTCCTATGCAAATGGCGGCGAATCAATGTTGCAATGTGCATATTTATATTATTGATTCACTGACAGTTCGTTAAAAATGTATGATATCCGCCTGAAAATAAATGTTCATTCATATCTGAATATTCGTAACTAATTAACAAGTTTATTTTATTGATGTCAATAAGTTGTTTCATATCTTATGTATGCTGTGATAGTGAACATTTACATCAGTACCAACGTTATAATTTATCATGTAAAAACTTGTACCTATCAAATACAAGCTTATTAAATATACAATCAGTAAGAACAAAGTTTGGTCTAAGAGCTAGTTATCTCAGTTGTAGTCTTACACACGAGTCCTTTTTAATATACAATGTAACACACCCCCGAATTAAGGTATCCTAATTAACTTATGAAAGTTCGTACACTCTGCGGAATAATGGAAGGACTTCAAAAGAACAGGTACAACGGTACAACACAACAGGATTCATTACTAACGAATAACACATTAATGAAGAGGAACTTTCTAGAAAAAAGTTTTCCACTTTCAGTAACAAGACGAGAAACGATTGTGGAAAGTCGTCCCATATAAATTCAGTTGGTGGATACGGTGGGATCCATTTATTTATGGTTCGTGTACGAGGCGGGCATTTTCTGGAAACTTCTGGAAGTTGGAGCAGTGAGGCAGGTCCGGGATTTGTAGTGCAGTCTATATGAGGCGCTAGTGCTGGGATCAAAGGGTTGTTGCTAGTAAATGTATTCCCGTTTGAGAATGTATTGTCATAATTGTATTTAATTTTAACTTTATTTCTGTGTAATGATTGTTTCAATACATTTTTGTTGTTCTTTTAACTGTATGTGTTTCTGGAACAGATATGATTTTATAATATTTATTTATAATTAGGTGGAAAAAGATTTGTTACCGTTTAAGTCAAATACAGCCGAAGTAAGTCGTAAGAAATTTTAGATTAAAAAAAATAATAATTTGTGTTTTAAACAAATGTGAAGATCCAGAATTGTATAATCTGATTCAATTCTCCTTAGTTGTTTTAATCTCAAAAGATCTAAATATCACATCACACGTCTTTCACTTAACATTCAGTTCAAATAGTGTCAGGAGGCTGAATGCGATATCTATAACAGAATCAGAGCGTCCCATCTCTTCGTAGTTATTATTCCCGCCGGGTCCAGCCGGGTTGATATCATAACTTCGCCGATATATCCGCGGGTTCAGCCTGCATTCTTGAGGCGAATACTGAAACAAATTATACTCCAACTCTTGAGAACTATGGTCGAGGAATGACGGAGTTCTGCACGGTTCAGTGTGGGGAAGTTGTGAAGTCTTTGTTATGGAGATGTTCCATGTGCGTGGAGTATTTAATAGCTGTTTGATATGTAAAAGAACATAAATTTAAAGAGGATGGTTTAAGATTTCATGTTATTGAAGTTTACTTTAAAGCAAACTTTGACTAATTAGCTAACAACAACTTTTTTTTAAATCCCTAATTGTATTTTTTTCAACCTGGTAAGCCTATTTATAAAACATAATTGAGGTCAAAAGCTGGCGTTGAACATAAACAAAAATCTCACAAAGAGAAATACTTCAAGTGAACAAAAACCCACGCATTTATAAAAACGCCTTCCTTCCTAACATAACCTCAAAAATTGCACGCGTCTAACCCGCCATCTTTTTATTACCGCAAACTGTCATATTTTAAGAGTAAACAGAGGTAAGCAAGGTCGAGATTTTTGCACACACGACAAAACACAGAGAAAAAGGTACGGCCGGAGAATGCGAGACACGCAAATATTTTACACCAATAAGGGCAACATTCGTGGCAAGGTAAAAACAATAAGCTTTAGAAAGGGCTCGCTTACCAACAATTTATGCCCGCCCGGCTACTGTATAATTTTTGCATGAACTTGGCCCTTCCGTGCGCGCTCCTGCAATCTTTATAAACGGAAGCAGTGGTTATTTTTTTAGGGTAATATGCGTGGCATTAAATACGAGCCCTTTGAGTCGGTCTTGTTTATTCTGGTATTTTTCTGGGTTTGTTCCGTTGTGCTTGGTTATTTTTGTGTAACCGCTAAGTATGTTAAGAAATACAAGTTTTGAAAGCATTTTACGATTTTTAACATGCCTGACCTAGTACTACTTTGTAGAGTACTTTAGTTCTCAGTATTAAATAAATTCCTTACCTAATAGGCAATGATTCGCGCATTCTTCATAGCTGTTTAAATCGATAGAAGCTACAATCGGTATCACTCGGCGATGCGATACAGAATGCATGCGAGAACTCGATATATTGCCTCGCCGTGATTTTGCTAAAATATAATTCGATTTGTGCGAGCAATACGCCCCTGATACGGAATGACTTGGAAATGTGGAATATGGTGTGAGGTGGTTCTTTTTAGTCACGGCCTTGATTATAAATGGAACTATAATTTCCTTTGTCCTTTGAGACTTGTGTATGTTATTTAGGTGATGGTTCTAAGACAAAATAGAAGTATTTCTTGAAATTACACAATTTTAATTTAGAAAGTAATAGGTACACAAGATACCTGGCAAAAAAAAGCCATTTATATTTATCCTATAAATTCTTAGGTAATCGTAAGTTTTAAACATTTAGTTTATCCCAGCAAAGTAATTTAGAAGAGAAATTCAGAGCACTAAAAATACCAGTCTTCTAAACTAAAACGTGAACCGCAAAACTTGAAACACCTAAAATCCATTGAAATAGTTGAGTTCACTTTATCTGGAGTATTTTAATTAAACAGAGAGTTCCGAATCTGATCGTTAACTTTATTCATTAGTACTGTCGGTGACAATTCGGCGCGACACAACTTTCCCCTGCTACATACTTTGCGCGGGAACACTGATTTTATTACACGGTTTAAAAGTTTTGCACCTCTGTGTGAAAGGGTATTTTCTTCAGTGATTTTGTTTGGAAATTGCAGGAACAGGTTACATAAGGATGAATATTTTTTTTTAGGAGTACGAGTTGAATGGTGTTTGTCGGAAATAACAGGGTTATTCTAAAGTAACATGAAATTATGAAATGAAGCATAAAGATTTATTTTCACTGCTCACATCTTAATACACCAACGCGTTTCGACGGGGTAGATTATTATGTGTTTTATAAAAAAAAAATACAGCCGAATCGAGAATTTCCTCCTTTTTTGAAGTTGGTTGAAAAGAACGGAAGTCGACTCAGATATACAGTCTTACAAATAATTCTTTAAATATAATTTAATATGAAGAAATAAAACAACATTTTAAATAATGACATTATATTCACGAAAGCATAACCAAAACAAAATTCTGTGACCTTCAAATAAAATAAAGCGTCCAAACATTAAGATTTATTCCACAGCAAGCGAAGCAGCGAATGTATTCATTGTCATGATGAATGTCGCGCTGACCGCACATACAGTGGTGTGAGTCGTCACTGCTTTATATAAACCGTTTATTTCTAAAATAAATTTACTTTGTATTCGGGACGACCGCGAAGTTATTAATGTTTATGGTTCTGAGAAGATAACACACTAAGTACTGGTCTGTAACGGCTTTAATACAAATACGGTTGCACTATTCGGGACTATTATTTTTTTAAAGTGTTATTTGGGTTTATGAAAGATATTTAGTTTATAAGATTTTAAACCAAAGTCTAATATACAGTTAAAAATGTTCACATTATAGTACGCAGATGAGAAAAGGGGGAATAGGAGGATAGACTTTTTTGTAGGTATACGTGATTTACATAGTCATACACACTATTGAAGACTGTAAGAAGATAATCTTTAAAAAACCTTGAAAGTACATTTAATAACACTAAGTAAACACGTGTTTAATAGAAATACAATTATTTCTTGTTGTGCTGTGCGATCGTGGTTATTTAATTATTTATCTTTGTTATTAGTATTTCGTCTAAATGGAGACAAGATCGTGTGCCAGCCAATTTGCAGAAACCCTATCATCGTCAAAATACTGCACCCAAAAAACACGTTGAATACTCCTCCAAGTTGACCTGAAATAAACACACAATGGGTCACTATAATGTTTTTGACCAAAGTAACTGAAAGTTGTAAGACTTTGGAAAATTAATTAGATATTTTTTTTGGTTTTATAAAACTTGATAAGAAATCGCACTCACTGAAAAGATCCAAGTATGTGAAGTAAGACGTCCTCTGTCTGATTTTTTGTTTCCGATTCTCTATAAACACTCTGACGACTGTCACTTTATCGAAGTCCAAATCGTTACTGGAAAAAAAGTATCGTTACTTAACTTTGACATAGTATTCTCGGATTCCAAAAATATAGTAATACTAGCTGCAGCTCGCCGGTTTCACCATTGGTTTTCGATGTTTACGTACTACTTATTGTGCTATGCGCAATGCAGAAGCTCCCAAAAAACAACAAAAGGTTACGAAAATCGGTCCACCCGTCCGCCCAGTATGCTTCGGTCTCGGAAGGCATCTGTCTCGCTAAGCGTCGGTCTCGGAAAGCGTCGGTCTTGTAAGGTGTCGGTCTCGGAAGGCGTCGGTCTCGGAAGGCGTCAGTCTCGGAAGGCGTCTGTCTCGGAAGGCGTCGGCCTTGGAAGGCGTCGGTCTCAGAAGGCGTCGGCCTCGGAAGGCGTCGGTCTCGGAAGGCGTCGGTCTCGTAAGGCGTCGGTCTCGGAAGGCGTCGGTCTCGATAAGCGTTGGTCTCGGAAGGCATCGGTCTCGATAAGCGTCGGTGTTTGGAGGCGTCGGTCTCAGAAGGCGTCGGTCTCGGAAGGCGTCGGTCTCGGAAGGCGTCGGTCTCGAAAGGCGTCGGTCTCGGAAGGCGTCTGTCTCGGAAGGCGTCGGTCTCGGAAGGCGTCGGTCTCGGAAGGCGTCGGTCTCGGAAGGCGTCTGTCTCGGAAGGCGTCGGTCTCGGAAGGCGTCGGACTCGGAAGGCGTCGGTCTCGGAAGGCGTCGATCTCAGAAGGCGTCGGTCTCGATTAGCGTCGGTCTTGTAAGGCGTCGGTCTCGGAAGGCGTCGGTCTCGGAAGGCGTCGGTCTCGGAAGGCGTCAGTCTCGGAAGGCGTGTGTCTCGGAAGGCGTCGGTCTCGGAAGGCGTCGGTCTTGGAAAGCGTCGGTCTCAGAAGGCGTCGGTCTTGGAAAGCGTCGGTCTCGGAAGGCGTCGGTCTCGGAAGGCGTCGGTCTCGGAAGGCGTCGGTCTTGGAAAGCGTCGGTCTCAGAAGGCGTCGGTCTTGGAAAGCGTCGGTCTCAGAAGGCGTCGGCCTCGGAAGGCGTCGGTCTCGGAAGGCGTCGGTCTCGTAAGGCGTCGGTCTCGGAAGGCGTCGGTCTCGATAAGCGTTGGTCTCGGAAGGCATCGGTCTCGATAAGCGTCGGTGTTTGGAGGCGTCGGTCTCAGAAGGCGTCGGTCTCGGAAGGCGTCGGTCTCGGAAGGCGTCGGTCTCGAAAGGCGTCGGTCTCGGAAGGCGTCGGTCTCGTAAGGCGTCGGTCTCGTAAGGCGTCGGTCTCGGAAGGCGTCGGTCTCGTAAGGCGTCGGTCTCGTAAGGCGTCGGTCTCGTGAGGCGTCGGTCTCGATAAGCGTCGTTCTTGTAAGGTGTCGGTCTCGATAATCGTCGTTCTTGTAAGGTGTCGGTCTCGGAAGGCGTCGGTCTCGATAAGCGGTAGTCTTTATAAGCGTCCGTCTCGGTAAGCTAAGAAATACTGTTATACAATATTGTATAAAGGTACGGTACGGCCGATTTTACCAAAACCGGCCTTGTATGCATGTTGTATATACTATAATTTACTTACTAGAATGAGTCCAATGGCTTTACCATGCTATTCAGGTCAAAGCTTGTTGCTTTTGTGTAGACCATCTCTACTTCACACGTTGAAAGACAATGGCACAGTTGGTTGTCGTAGGGCACTACAAAATGAGGTATAGTTACAAGAGCGTTCGCCAATCGTTATTTCATAGAATGGCATTTGTGACTAAAAATGAAAGATGCAGACTATTAGCACTATGAAAAATTTAGTTTGACGTGGACACAGTTGTTGTCTCAAGAGAAGGATCTAACGGTTTTGTCAACAGATGGTATACAAATAACAAAAAAATATATGAAAACTTTAAAATACCCAACACCAATTGTAAGTTTCTGGCATTTAAACCCTTGTATTTTGAAACAGTTGTCATTTATATACCAGTCGTACTTACTTGTTTCATGTATGATTGTGCTATCTTACCCATAGAATTCAGTGCGCAGCGTAGCTTGGTAGCTCGGCAGCGGGATGTACCGGGCGTCTTCGGGTGCACAATGCGCAAGCACTTACAGTGTCTCAGTGTGATGGCCATCTCACACTCCAACAGGCAGTATTGTCTGTTAGCAATTTCAGTTATAATGTGAACACCTGCTAGGTTTTCTGTTTCCACGGAGTGAACTACATTTCATTTTTATCAGCGTTGTAGTTTTTATTGACCTTAAACTCAAATACACATTTTTTTTCACATGCAAAAAAGGCTTTAGTTATTTCGGAAATGTTTCATATGTATTCATGGATAAAAAAATCGGTGCACGTCGTGCAGTGGGAGTAGTTGAGTGAATTTTATGAAATTCGGGATTCCGTGCAAATATTAATAGTTATACATACTTGTTGTATATAGGAAAGTACTTCAGAATTCCATCCAAAGCCATGTGGCATTTCCGAAGCGAAGTGCTCAGCGACTTTACTTCTACTCCGACTTTGAAGTTGTTGGTGTAGTAGGAGATCCACTGCTCGCATCCAGGGTTCAGAGGAGTCCCGTTGTTGGCTGTGTCCACGTAATGCTGGCTGGTCTGCAGAGCAATCTGAAACGAGAGGCAGACTCAAGAATTGGAAAGTATTGAATGGTCCTTCGGCAATTTGCCTACCCTGATAGTGTCTTTTCAAGGCCTTTTTGGACATTATTTTTAAACATATGGTTTCATTAATGAGCATGGCATGGATAATAAATAAAAAGATCATAAACCTTCTTTGGTTTAATGGAAGAATCTGCACAGAAGAATACTTTTTTATGTTTCATTTTGAAAATATTTTCTCCTGTCAATACATTTACAGCTAGGTGAGGCTTACCCATTTGTAATAAAGGTCTATGTTGAGCGGTTTCTGCTCGCTCTGGTTGACGGCCACCATCAGGCTGCCGGCGTATCCGAACCGGGACGTGTTCCACCGGCTGTCGTATGACATCGGCTTCTTTACATATACATCGCTTTCTTGCATTTCTCTGTTAAAACAGATTCATTTTATTTTAAAATATGGATCATCGGTTAAGGCCTATTTTTAATGTCATAGCATCTACTAATCATAAGAGATGTAAAACGCACAAATTCCTGAAAAAAAAAGCATATGAGTATTATTTTTAAAGAAAATGCGAAAGAACTTCTGTCAAGGCCGTGGCTACGACAGTTTTGATGAACATTAGTTTTATACTATAGTTTTGCGCAATTGATTTATTCTTCATTTATTGAGCCACTATTATATCCAAACCAACACAAATATGTTCTTCGATTTTCCTTCCTTCTATTTCCTGTCGACGCTTTGCTATACAATTTCATCTGTAGCAATAAATTAGGAGATATGTCATTACTCCATTATTTGTTCAACTCCATAATTTTGAAGGAAGTGTTTACTCTATGTTTATGTGTGCTCAAGGTATTTACTTTGCCAAGCTACGGAACTGTTACATAATATAACTTCCTCAAAATTAATATATTCTTAGTGAAAACTTAAATATGGAGTATTAATAATGTGGCTGTTTGTGTTTGACAGAAACTGTTTCATATTTCCTGGTACACACATAAAAGGCTTTTGAATTGTATCTATGAGAGTAGGGAATATGTATATTTGTCAACTATTTACTCAGATACTCGTGACGTATTGCGGTTGACTGGTTTCAGAAATTACTGTATTATACATTCTTGCATTAAGAACAGAACCTACTTTTCTGTATTGATTACATAAAAGTGAGTTGTGTTCTAGACGTTTAAAAAAATCAAAACAATTTTTTATCCATAAAATACGGTTACGCTGATTAGATTTACTCATTTATAATGTTATTAACCAAAATAATGAATAAATGAAAGTTGATTATTTTATTTCAAAAAAATATCTTACCTTCTCAATGATCGTCCGTTGAAGACACAACAGAACCCAGCCCCGGTCAGTTCCATCGTGAATATTTCTGAACAGTTAATGAATGTCCGGCCGAATCGACATCTAATGAAAAATATATTTTATTTCCGTTCAACAAAACATGCTATCTCGTTTATATAGATCAAGTGCAGCTCATATCAAATGGTTTTAAGACTTTACATTAATTTAAATGAAAGTATCTACAGAGGAGCTTAAGCGATGCTTTTCGGACACGAAAAAAAATAATATGTAAGCAATTATAGTAGCATAATCGCAATGTGCCTAATATAAAACCGTCTCATAAGCATACTTGATGAGCGTCTCCTCACAAGTGGCAGTGAGCCTCAGCCCCGCCATCTCCACAGTGATGTCATTAAAGTACAGCAGCTCCTCCACTCGCATCAGGTCTTCCAGCTCGAACAGCGTGTCAGGAGAGTAGAACGCGGCCAATTGCGGGAGTATGCCGCGGAAGTCTGACGCACTCATACCGCTGGGGTACTTTCTAAAACCATGTAGTGTGTAAATAATTAAGTCTTTTTTTCTTCAGCCTAGTAGTTAGCCTTTCTAAAACCATGTAGTGTGTAATTAGATCCCACTGCTGGAAAAAGGCGTTCCGTTTCTTCTTATAAACCTCTCTGTTCTTGGCGACTTCTGTCCACGTGATTAAGTAAATAGTAAAACAAATTATCTTATAAGCGAAAATCTGTTTGTTCTTTTTTACAGGGAGATAAGTTCATAATTTGCTCTGCTATCTGATAAAATACGTTATGACCACTCACAGTTCAGCAAGGAACTCTTCCATCTTGCTATCCGAGTAGGCTATCTCTGGACATATCACTACGGACGGGAATGGTCTGGTATTGAAGAACTTCTCCATGTGCACGATGTATGTGGGGTTGTCTAGATATCGGTTCACGGTGAATATTACCAGCATTATAGCGGACAACAGCAGTGCGAGCATCGGCGGGATGAAGTACCATCTAGAAGAAATAATGACATAATAAATTAAAATGTAATAACAAGGAAAAATTAATTAAACAGCTTTATTCCCAAAACCGACCATGTTATAGTATAATTTAAGCAATAATAAAATACCGTAAGTTTAAATAAAAATTTGGGATCTGAAATCGCCAACCCGCAGAGAGGAAGCGTGGTGATCAATGCTCGTGCCTTCTCTACATGGGAAGAGGCCTGTGCCCAGCAGTGGGACGTTTATAGGATGGATTATTATTTATTATTATATATAAATAAAAAGTTTAACATATATTTAACTAAACCGAGAAAGTAAAAAATTGTGATTTCGTGTGAATTACCTGGAAATTTTATCAGCAAGTCTGTAGGCACCGTGGAATTGCGCGTGGTAGAGTAATTTTAAGAAATTCATATCATCTAGATTAAGAGAGACTAGAAGAAGAAGTATGATTATTTATTTATTAATTTAATTATTTATTAACACGACATCACTATCATTACAGGAATTTCCTAATTCAATAGTGTGGCCATAATTACAGGTTTAATTGCCATAACATAAAAAGTACATTGTAGTTTTTGTGAACTCACTTAATGATCAAGCTTCTACAGAAGAAGTTATCGTAAATAAATAGGTTCAAAAATTACATAAAATCTTCAAAAATCTATTCGATATGATGACAGTAACACTGAAAAAATATTAAATACCCAAATCGTATGGGAATTGTAAAGGCGACCAATTTAATCGGGGTAGCAACAACAAAAATGATTAACGAATGCACGCTTACACGTATTGTGTTAATCCCAAGCCCACTTCACTGCGTTCTGAAACGGAAAGGTAAATTAATTTCATTACTCCCCTGGCGAATCAATCATTTTGACAATAAGTACCGATTGTATCGCGTTGTTCCGTTTTATTGTTAATAAGTTATTTTTAATTCATGAGATTTATGGATAGCGTTGAAGTTCAGGTGACAAAAATGTGATTAATGTTGATATTTAACTATCATCTGATAAAAATAATTTATTGTAAAGGGCCCTGCATTGTGCCTTGAGGTACTCCTTAAGAATAATAGTTCCCACATTGCATCGTGCCGGAATTTCGAGTAAGGAAGTGAATTTTAGCGGAGACTAGGCAACTTTGCGAAAGTATTTCACGCAAGCTTTTATATAAGACACGAGAACTCTAAAAAATTACTGCTATGTTTGTTATTACATGTTTAGATGGCAATCAAACGCATCTGGAGAATCATCAGGAGCTGGACCAACTTTAGACTTTCATCATCAAATCCCTGACCTATTTAACCTACTATGTAGCATTTGCCGGAGCAAATGAACATGCTATTATTTTCCCCAAGGCAATAAAACTCAAAAGATAAAATAGCAAATAAAATTTTAATAACTTTCAATGAATACTGCGTTGGCAATAAAAGCGAGTGCATGCTTATTATATGTAATCTATGTTTTATTACTGGTTTATTGGTGTCGGATTGTTTCGTTAGTTGTTCATAGTCTTTTTTTATTTGCGTTCAAATTATATATTTTAGAGACATACGCAGTTAGCCCGAGTGCAGGCTTCACCGGAATTTTGGTGAGAATTTTAAAATCCACAGGCCACAGCCAGGACAATAGAAGAAACTAACCACAACGCTTAAGTCCCCTGAGGGCTCCTGCAAATTCGGACCCTGACCTAGTGCGTTTCACATTGTTTCGTTATGTTTAATGGTAAAACAATTAAATTTGTTGAAACCAGTTACGTCATGAAAATAAGAGAAAGATAACTAAACTCCTTTTCTCTCTTTTTCTCACTTTATTTACGCCGCGACGCTATCGACGGATCCGAACAAAAATATCGTCTCGATTTCGGTGGAGCCTTTAAACTGTCAAACATTGGAGCGCGTTAATGCAGTGCACCGAGGCTGGCGTTGTCAACATTTGCATGCTGTATGTTATGTTATACAAACTTATTTTTTGGGGTATTTAAATTTTTCAGGTTCGAACATTAAACAAAAAAATAAATTACTTGTTATGAACAAGCATTCGTTTAAGGAAGAATCCATTATTGAATTAGCGCTAAAATAAAAAATACTCTTTTACAAAACAGAAAAAAGTTAAATTACATTTTTTAATTATTGTTAAGTAAAATTGCAGTAGGTACAAAATGTTGCGCGCCGCTGCACGAGTTAGTAGTTCGTATCGGAGCAAGTAAAGTTGAATAGAATATTCTATTACTATTCAGTTTCTGCCGCTTTTAGTGGACTAAATTGTTTCCACTATTTTAACCGAATGGAAATATCGTAGCGCGAGGCTTTGTTGTTCACTTGTTTACTAGTTTTGTATGACGTTTCTGAATTAATGTTTGGCGCATTACGAAATAAAAATACCAAAATATTTATTTTTTATTTGTTTTTGCATTTGATATAAAACCATGAGCTGTGACATAGGTACATAACAATAGTACTTTTTAACTTAATTTTGGACATACGCAATATTACATTTTCAAAACAGTAATAAAGAAAAGGCATATCATATAATAATTCCCTCAGCTCAATCTAAATCTAAGTTCTTGACTGAAAAAAAATATAAAAGTCATGTAGTTCTCGTAAGTCTCAAACATGTCTTGTACTTACTAAGAGTATATGTGAATATTCACATAACTCTCAAAGACGGCAAGCTTCTGCACCAAGCCGCTCGTTACAAAGAACAAGACAAAAAAGATGATATAGAAATTGAACCGTTTGTCTCGGTACAAAAGACGAGCTCCATACATAATGTAGCGTCTCTCTTCAGTTACTGTTCCTTATGTGTGAGCTAAGTAGGCAAATTGCAAGCCCTCGGGACTCCGCACTTTTTATTCTCATGCTATTGTAGCTGTGCTCGTACTGTATGTAGTTAAATATTGAAGACGTGCCATACATACTCGTAGGTCCTTAAGACTCATATTATCATGGAGGAGTAAAGTTTCAGTTATGATTGTCTTGTATAACGGGTTTCATGGTAGAGTATAGTTACTAGGTACTGCATCTATTACTGAGAAGGGCGAAGCACTAGTTCTAAAACCTTTCCTTTGATAATATTTCATAATAGAGTTCTCTGAACATGAATATTTTTTTAATATAATAGTTACATATTTTTTCTGTCTAAGTCTTGGAAAGTGGACAACAGTTGTAATAATATTCAATAAGTTATTTATTCATAGAGTTTAAATGAAATCGGGAGAATTATATTTTAGTGCCAAGTAATTTGAGTATTTCTCCCTGTATCTGTATGTATCATTGCACTAGATATTGTATCTGTATGTATGATTTCAATATAATGATTTGGATTACGACTTTTGATGCCAAAATCAGGAACAAAAAGACCAATTTCCTTTTACGATTGGCTCAATGATTGGACATTATACGACTATTGTAAACGTAAATAGACGCACATACAGGCACTAAACATTTATGTGTGCACTCAAACCGAATCCTGATTAAACGATAAACTGGTAAAGAGGAGTGGGGGAATAGCTCTGTCTCCTTCTTACACACTTAACCTCATGTTTCATTGTTTTTGGATCATTTTAATACAGCCATTCGAACGAGACGGTCGTCATCAAAATTTAATTTCTGTAATTTTGTTGCCATAAAATTGTTTTATCTTATTGTTTTGGGGCCCGGTTAAATAGGAATTTTAATTCAAGGATATTCTGGCGCTATTTAGAAGCCGCGATATAAATTGCACGGAGACGGCACAACATTCATAGTGATCTATAACCCTAAACTTTCTCTCTCATGCTCTCTTTACAACTATGTAGGTGGAATTGAATCTTACAGTATTGTCACATCTAGTTTTTGACACAAACTTCTCTGTTTTTGTCTTCAAATCATTAAAAAGTGTTGTCCATGACAGCTGTGCTGTGTATTCATGTGAAATCACTGCTTTACTATTTTATACACCGGGTTCTCTGTATCTCTTGGGATCGCCTACAAGGCACCGAGACATGCAGGGCTAGTTTCTCGACCTTTTTTCCTTATCGTTACAATGCCCTTACCATCGCAGCTAACTCTCCTTTAGTTCGACTATGTAATAATAAATTAATACCAAAAACTTGTAAAAGACAATACGTCTGTAAACATATATTTTCATAAGCTTAAGTCTCATAAAAGTCGCTCGTATCGACTGTAATATTTATGTGTGGGCCCGTACCGTCGCGTGCACGCGTATTTCTTTATTTTATTTCCCCAGCGAGCTCGGTACAAGCCGTATCTCTTGATAAAAGGCAGCACAATAACTGGGAATACTCCGGAATGTTCTGTTTATTGAGCACTTCGTAAACGATGGTATTCTTTGAGTTCGAAGATGGCACTTCCAAACGTATTATTTTTAAATGAGTTCAGTAAATTATTGTTGTCGTATCTGTTTATTAGTATACCTATAAAGTCTGTCGGGCCGTGGGCGTGACATGCGTAGAGTTGATACTGCCAGAAATAAGTCGCTAAAAAGTAATATTTAGAACTTTTGTTTGGTTAACATCTTTGTTCATTTTAGTGTTTATGTGTGCACAAGTTTAGTTTTTTAAGTTAAATATGAGGCGCATCGTATGGTATTAAGCCTGATCTTGTATTAACGCGTTAAATATAATAGCGATGTTTAAATTAAGATTTCGAACCTTAAGATATCTGACTTAAGACTGCTTCAAATAATTTTAATGGAGGCACGTTTGGCGGTACGTTTCTAAAATGTCGGATCCAGAATCTCCATAGGTTACACTTAGTAGAGATTCATCAAAGAAATTCTACATACTTAACACCATGATAAGTGTGTAACATAAGATCGTTCGCGCGATCTTATGTTTCCACGCCACTCGGCACTCGGCGCTCGGCGGCGGCGGGTGGCGGCCGCGACTATTGTTTGCCTAATTAATTGTATCCGCTCCGATCACTATCGCCCGAACCATTAGTACCTGTAGGGTTGCCACTTGTTACCTGCTATGTTTTACTTAATTACCGTGTAGTCACACGGAATTTTAAGCAGCATATTTAATTCTGTTTTTTTTTTAAGTAGTGGTGTAGTTTTTGTTTTAATTTTAATTGATTGTGAGATTACCGCGCTTAAGTACATAAATATGTTACTTCAATTTATATTTTTTTAATATTCTCCATCCACTTATTCTTACGTAAGTCGCTAATCTACGTAATATTCCATCACCAAAAATAAAAAGAGGGTTTCCTCGTATTGGCAGGCTGATTTTACCTACAAAGATGTAAAATATTTATATCATTATCTTCAAACATCAATATAACATATCCCTCCCCATGTAAAACAGTGCACTTCATCTTGGTCAGCCCTAGAAGAGGTGCAGAGCGCATTAGGCGTGACAAATGTAAGGATCGCGTGGCGGCCGCGCCGTGACACACTCCGACACACTCCGACACACGGTACTTAGGCTGCCTAGTCATTTAGGCTTCTTTGACCTTTGAAGACAGGTGAAATCCAAATTCATATTAATGAGGATTCCACTTAAATAAATGTATGAACGCTAATACCCACGGAGCAAATGTATTACGTCAGAAGACGGTTATTTGATTATGAGGTTACAGTAAATCGAAAACGCTTATACTTGACGGGAACTGCTTTTCCTGAACATTAAACTTAAAACAAAATACATAGACTTTTAAAGCTTTAGTTAAAGCCCAAAGTAACCTTTTGAATGTGCTTGAGTATATTCCGGTCAGAATGTTTCCGGTAGTACAACATGTATTTAAATTGAGTACCCAAACTACCAAAGAGATACCTCTAAATTTTCAGTCTTCAAAGACAAGATCAATAAAGCCATCAAAGTAATATAAATCTCTTGTCTTCACACAATAAATGTAAGAGACGTCCGCATCACCCGCGCCCACCGGAGCCCACACTTGTCACTGCTGCTGAACGTCAATACGAGCATTAAGCACCGAGCAGTGAACGACAAGGACACAATCTGCGCTGATCCAATAAATAACGCCTGTGGGATTGTTACTATGCGGATGGTGATTAAATATATAACAATATTTTTCGAGATTAATAATCTTGATAAATATTAGAAACACTGTGTTCCAGTTGTTCTAAAATTACCAAAAAAAATTGTAATCCTGATGAGAATGATTGGTACAAAGATGGTTGTGTATTTCTGAATTCGTTTTAGGTATAGGTAGGTTTACAAGGTTTACATATTTTTATTTATTTGGCTACTATGATGGCCATAAATTGTTCTCTAGCCATTTAAGATACACTTTTGCAATAAATTTGAAAATAAAATTAATTGTACGTCTGGTACAACTCGCATGTCTAGAGCCGACCAACACATATGCTGACAACGACCTGAAAAAAGCTTTATTATATAAACCACCACATGTATCACATCTCCTACAAGATAAAAGACTAGTTGGTATCACCTGTCCCCCTCGCCACACGGCACCTTACGGCTGTGGTGTGGCGCGTGGCGGCAGAACAACGCGGTAACAGCGTTAGCGTAATCCAATAGATCACAATGTCATTACGACCAATATGGCGGTCTGCTTCCTAGGTTGCCTGCGGTTTGATAATCTTTAGCTAAATTCTTGAGGTGTGGTATTTTAATATTGAAAATAGTTAACTAAAAGTCAGTATAAATATATAACTAAAAAAAGTATAAAGTTAAATCAATTTCAGTAAGTAGTAATTTTTTTCGGATCTCCAGTAAATAATTTAGGCCAAAAAAATATAATGAAGTACATAACAAACATAATTCTTACCACGTACTTTCCGTACTATAATTATAACTCTGTCTACTCCAATCACATTTCCACAAAGTTTCCCACACCACAATAACATCATCACAACAATAATTACATCCCATAATGTTATTTATCACAAAGAATTATTCCTCATTTCTATTCTCCCCGCAACACATGCCTGTCCAGATTAACTCCGGGAGCTGTCATCCCAATTTGGCGGCAATACCACAGAACAAGAGTATTGGTACAATAATCCCGTAGACACACTCGACGTGTCCGCGCCCTCCTCACAATTATACGGAGATCCACTAAGACTTCGATGATTTAGTGTTACTCTTGTGGGAGTGGTGCAAGGTGATAAGATGTAGCGATGAGAACAAACAATATTAGGAACAATAAAAATAGTAAAGCAGTTGCGTACGATGTCATAATACACTTCAGAACCAGAATTTTATTTGTGAATAGGTATTTACATATTATGCAGGTTTTAAAAATAACCAATAGGAAACACTTTGTTTTGCCGTGGAGGCGTACAAATATTTGCACTTGTCACACTTGTCATCGCGATGAAGGGTAAGGGGTTTGTGTACGTTTTAGATTATAACTTAAATAATAGTTTTATTTTTATTCTGATTTTATTATTTTTATAAAAACACACATTAATCATAATAAATATACAAAAAGACCTCCGTGAAAAAGACACACGATCTGTTCATTACAACTATTTTTGGACCTTTTTTGTGAGTTCATAACGATTGACAATGTTTAATAAAATTACAATGTCACAAACACTCGTAAAAGTGCTAGGATATTTATAGCTATTATTTGAAACGCTATCGCTAATGCCCTGCGCCAGCTACAAGCGGTCCTGACATTCGGCCGGCATTTATTGGATACGCGCAGTTATTACAGCTATTAGCGGCGCGCGGCGTGTCGGCGGGTCGGCGCATTCACTTTGTAATAACTTTGTCGAACAACTGTAGTGTCCTCGGCTCGGGCCGCCGCAAATGGCCTGCAGGACTCAATGAAGACGAATGAAAGTAAATGTAGGTAGTAATTATATTGTAGGCGCTAGATCAAGTAAATAATCTCAGGGTGCACTTAAACAAAATATAATTTAACCTCTTGCAGTGTATAGAATATGTCACTACTTGGATTTTTTTAAGTTTAAGGTTCCTTCTATAATGAAACTTTTATTGTAAATATTTAAAGTTTCATTATTATTCTGGAAATAAAAAAAAACATATACCTTACAGAAAAAAAATGTAACCTTTTTCGTTAGATACATTTTCGGCCCTCTTTGATACAATGTAGTTACACGTGTACTCAGATAGAGCTCTTAATCTTACATCATATTATTATACTAACATGAAAATAAGAAATATCTAGTAAAAAAATAAATGTGTCACAATATTTTTACGACGATTTAACTCCTAAATAATTTAACCAATCCACTACTTACACTACTACGCGTGCCTCTATATTTTATCTTTTAATTTCGCAAGCTCACCTACTCTGTCACGAAATTTCTCAAATCCGTCGCAGAGATTACAGTAAGTGGAACATAATCTTTGATCCTAAAACCTTCAGATGTACAAGATCTTCAAAAACATCACATAAAGACAGAGTATTCAGAATTTCACTTGCACGAGCTTTAAAAGGCAATTGTGTTTAGACAGTCCAATTCCAGTAGATGAATGGTGTTATATCGCAGTGGAAATGTTAGACACATTAGCTTATCTGATGTAGGCTTTAGATTTGGGAAATGTAGATTTGTTAGTAGGTTACATGTCTGGGTGGGACTGTTACTATGTTAGGTTATGTGTACATAAGTATGATCTGTTTTGGATAAGTATTTAGTGACAGGGATCTTTAATACCATATTATACTCGGAGTTCATACTTATGAGTTCAGAGTGATCTTATGTTGCCGATATTTAAGAATAATGTATCAAAAGCTTTTAACAAAATTTATTCAGCTATTCACTTACAATTAGAATCGAATAAGTGATTTATTTTATCATGTTATTATTTTGTTTATTTACCAAACAATAATAACGAATAACACAGTAGAACATCACAAAATATCGAATGACACGTAGATCTTAACGGCCTTAATGAAGGTCAAATCAGGGAATGAAGGCGTGACCGCAACCTGATTCCGGAGTCCGTGTGTCGCGGATATGTCCGAATATTTGCGGATATGAGCGTACGTGCGGATATTCGGGGCTGAGTCGGGTCGACGTGTGACTGATGCTGCGGTTACCTTCAACGTGTACATAGTATATAGCTGTGTGTGAGCGTGTGTGTATGTGTGCGTGTGTTTGATGTAGGAATTACATTGAGTCATATTTTTGGTGTTGCTAGTCTCCCTGATGGGTTCTTGATAGAAACTTTTTTGCCCGACCTTCATGGGTTCTCGTTGACGTAGAAAGTTAAGTCTAGTAGTAGAGATTGTGATTGTATAAGCAGCTAAGTCTAGCTATTTCTTAAATAAGTCTTCTTAGCTAAATTAAAACTCCCATCCTTTTCAGAATATCGGTGAGTTATTCATATAAAAGATCAAAAGTACTGTTTTCAACATTAGGAATTATTTGTTAGCACCGACAAAATCATCATCATCATCATCTCCCTGCCCTGTTCAATGAGCATTAAAATTAAAGAATAAGATCCTCAATAACTTTTCACTTGAAATAAGTTTTTTGTTAAAATTCTGTACGTAGACATTTTGATCTAGTTGGTCTTCATATTTGTAATCAGTGTAGTAAACTAGCCATTCCCACATAAACCGGACCGGAGGCTTTAAGGGAACTGTCATAATTACCGTTATTTAGTGCAGGAGAGCGATATCAGTTTCCAGTCGGCCGCGTCGCCCATCTGATAGCGTTTCTTACTAACTTACCATGGTCAGAGATTATATACCGTAGGCCTGTTTGATTATATCCTGGTAACAGGAAGAAATTAACTTCCCTAAATAAAAGTGTAAAATAGCACAAATAGATCTCAATAAATTGATCTAAAATACTTTGTTAAATGGTAATAATATGGTTATCCTTACTTATAATCAAAATATTTTAATTTAAATTATTTTATCTACAAACTATTAGTAAAGAACAGATAAATATATTATGTTTGTTTGTTACTCGTGAACACAAAAACCACTGAACGGATTGGACCAAATTGGGCAAGAATATACATAGTTTGAAGCGGAAATTAAAGTATTCATATTTGGTATTGCTTTTGTTACCATAAGTCTTGGAAAAAAAAAGCTGAAGTTACCTCAAATTATACATACATACATACATATAATCACGCCTATTTCCCATAGGGGTAGGCAGAGACCACTTCTTTCCACTTGCTACGATCCTTACATACTTGTTTCGTTTCGTCCACTGTCATAATTCCCTTCATACATGCTCTTCGGTTTAGGGTACTCTTGACCTGGCCTTTTTTTAAGACGTCTCCGATTTGGTCTAAAAACGTCCGCCTAGGTCTACCCCTTCCGACCCTTTCATTCACACTCGCCTTATACACTTTTTTCGTCAATCGTTCTTCATTCATTCAAATTATAAAACTCCACCTTTTTAAAGTCACCAAAAAACCTTCCTAAAAATAACTGTCTTATTAGTACTCCATTGACAAGTGAAGTAATCGTAATTTCCGTCACGTAGGTGAGTCGTATCGATACACAGTTACCGACTGCCGAGGACCTGTCGATTTTTATAAGCTCTGGCTTTACGTGACAGATCATAGCAGAATCCTTAACGACACTTCAAAATGGCGCCGAGTTTTTAGAATATGATGGCGTCTTTTTATACTGTTTTGAAAAAGAAAAGTGCGGATTGCCTTAATAATATTTTTAATGATAAAAGGGCATGGAACTTCAGATTTATTTTTTCTTGACAACTGTATATTCAACAAAATAGATTTTAAATATTTTAATAAGCCCATACCTCTTCCCCATATTTAAGTAAAAAACAATGTTCAAAATAAAAATCCATCAAACTTTATCACATACATTATTTGACCTCACCAATTGATTGCTCATAAAATTTCACAATATTTTAAATTATACTAACCGCTTCATAAGTTACTTAAGAATTATTTTAAGTAAGATCAAGCAAAGTATTAACCGCGACACATTTATTCAAACTCCATAGATTCAACATTTCGAAAAAACATCCTTATCTTTAGAAAAACAACCCTTAAACGTCTCGAGTCGTCTCGGTCGCGGGTCTCACCCCCTTTGATAAAGAGATTAGTGAAAAAGAGGCTTTACTCAGGCAATACTTAGGGTTTATCTGGTAAATGGTGGATCAGAATATACGAGATAACGCCTTCAGTTTTTCCTTTTCATATTTTTCCGTTTGTACACGTGTTTTCTTGGTCTGGCTCTTGTTGGTTAGATTGTTATCGCGATCGTAGTGATAAGGGAAGGTAAAAAGATTTGTTTGGTGTTCTTATTAAGAAGGTTTAGAAGGTAAATGATTAAAAAAAAACAAAGTGACAATCTGAAAACACATGGTCTATTTCCGTTGATACGGTTTTCACTTTATTTATGCTTTTTTACATTCATAATAAGTAACCCCAGAAAATAACTGAATGGTAGATTCAGTAATTACAACGGTAGTTCACTTACGACAGCAACGAAATAACAAGAAAATAGAATTTTAAATAAAATATTTATGAAGCTACATTTAAAAATTCTTGTCATAAATAAAACATCAGAAATGCCAATAAAATATTCATCCATATCACCCAAGAACAGGTTATAAGTATGTTGAATTAAAATCCAAGAGATTTGAACTGAATCGCGTCTTTCAATATTTAGGTAACATCCAATTGGTTATGATTTATTTGAGACAGCGCCAACAAATCCCTCTCTGTATTTACCGAGAACACTCAACAAACACGAATAGGTATCGAGAGAAGGTTCATTAAGCGCTTTCAGAACATTCTTAAAAGCAGTCCTTTATGAATAAACCCGAGCGTTCAAATGGACGCGTTAATTACTAAATCAATGCCGTCTATTGACGGGAATTACATGAATGGAGTTTTAAACTTGTTATGAAAATATTGAGTTTGATGGAAATATACGTTTGTTTGTGAAGGGAGGGAAATTATTGAAAGGCCTCCAAAGTGAGTAGATTTGAGGGTATTATGTTACGGAGGAAATGGTTTTAGCAATATATTTTATTGAGAAATTGAAAATTGTTATGTGGAAAGTTTTATGTTCGGAACAGATAAGTTTTTTTATATATATAGCCTACATCAGATCGCACTGCTGGGCAATGGCCTCCCCCTCCGTCCTCCAAACCTGTCTGTCCTTTGCGATTTCTGGCCACGTGCGTCCTGCATAACTGACTAGATCATCACACCACCTTCGCCGCGGACATATAAGTTATAGAAATGCATATGTGTTAAAATCATCATCATCCACATCCTCCCACTCCTGGACAAAGACCTTTTCGTTTTTCGTGCCATTTCCATGTGTAAATGTGATAGGTAATTTTTCTCAATGTCACCTCTATATTTTTGTGTCAAAATAAAAAGCAATGAAAGATGTTCTCAATTACTTATAGCAATAAAAAGAGATTACAATAGGTAATGGTATTAGCAGGAGTGATGTCAATGGGCGCAGTAAACATGCTGGAATTGGCGCTATAGTCGTAAAATCAACGGCTTTTATGCGGAATCAGGATGCCTTTAGTAATTGCTGGAGTTAAGGAGAGAATGACGGCTCAGCTTATATTAACAGCTGAGAGAATACCGTGTTTTAGATGTTGTAAAGTTTAGTAGTATTCACAGACTTGTGTGCTCTATTTTCGACAAAAATTATACGCCAATCTGAAATAAATGGGATTGGATGTAAAGGCTTCTTTTATATTACAAGAAAGTTTACCGAATCCTGTGAATAAAAAAATGCCATTGCAATTTTTGTCCGAATGGTCTACCAAAAGCGCCGCTATCGTCCGCCGTGTACATAATTATCATCAGCTAATCAAAATAAGTACGAGTCGTAAACATTTTACGAAATATATTATAGTTTTCTTGAAGAAAGCCGTTCATTCCTATGGGCATGTCACGTGTCACCATTTCCGTTACACTCTGTATGTACATAATATTTTTCGTAAAGCTGTGCTTGTCTGTAATACATGTACGATACCGATATGAGTAAATCTACTTCCCTCATTTATTACATCACCGAATAACAAAACACAAGCGCACTAGACTAGCGTAAATGATAAATGAACTAGTGAGTGTAAGCACATCACCTAATTATACAATGTCATCATATATTTCAACTTTCCGCACAGCAGCGGTGGTTGGCTGAAAATTCGCCGCGTATCAATTATCATCATAGCTATGTATACATTTACGTCGCGGTTACATTTATATATAGTGCGCTTGGTGTTCTTGATACTTGGAGTTATGATTTATTGTAATTTTCTCCTAAACCCCAGGTATAAATTATGACATTATTTAATAACTTAACTAATTTATTTTCAGTCTACTGTTATGTTTTAGTAAGCGATGCGTTTTTACATGACTTAATGAAACAACTCATTTCAATTAAAATACTCATGTACCCACAGAAAGCCGAAATCTATCACGAGAAATTGTCTCAATAATTATTAATTATTCACCAGATAATACCGCATGAACCTCCAATAACGTAGCGACTACACTTACTTGAAAGCACTTTGACATAAATTGCTACTTAATTGTATTAAAGCCAGCAACACAGTCCTCCGATATACCGCAAGCCACACGCCAAATAAATAGTCCGTTTACTTAAGTATCAAGATGTGTTGGTCGCTCTCCATAAGGTCTATTATACACGGTGCGGCTCGGTCCCGGCTCGGTCCGGTTTAGCGGGCTCAGCGGTCAGGTGAATATTCATGAGATTAACCGCCTCTCCACCGGTCGCCGGTCAGCGCGGAACGGACCGGATGCCTCCTGAAATAATATTGTCATTTTTACTTGGCGATTGATTTTAAGTACGACCTTTTTAGATGATATCTTATTGTTAAAGAATATTTTTTTGTACAAAACGTTTTTTATAAAATTTAGTGCCTGATATAATATTAATATCCGCAATTTTCATAACACATCCCTCAAGATAAATTCTTAAGATATCAATGAAAAAGTCAAAAGTATTTTCATCTCTTATTTCATTAACTCCAATATGATATTCAAACCTGTCACAAGTTAATTCGACGAGAGACAAAAGTGTACGACAAAGTCACATCAATCGTATCATCGTATGTGACAAACTCGAGCGTGCGAATATCAACGATGAACGCTTATAAAAGGCGTTTGCGACGAATGAAGCCTTTGACTGTTAAGCTGGTAGACGCATACTGTGTCTGTGATGGGCGGTTTTATGTTTGATATTGTACGGTATAATATTATTATTCTGCTGGTTTTTAGGATATTCACGCTATATTTGTTTTTGTTTAAAATATTGAAGGCGTGTTTGCAGCTGTCGTAGTATGTAAGCGTTGAATTTGGATGTTAGAGCTAAGTTTTTTTTTTATTATCTTCAAGTTGACCAAGGAAGATAACATTTTCTTAGTTACAAACACCACCGGATTCTTTAACTGCATGCTTAAGTATATGTGCACAGATTGTGTTGTATTTTTCCTAAAACACTATCACAATTTATCGAGTACAGTAGTCGAGTCGAGTTACTGGCTCTGGACATGCATGCGCCAGTTTGTGGTTACCGATCTCTTTGTGACCCAACCTACTAGGTTGTTAGATGTCCACACATTTTTTATGAACCCTTTAAGGACCGTGAAATTAGTAGCCTACGGCAAGGCTACGGCGTAGGCGAGTGTGCTAAGTTTGCTACGCAGTCGTAGAGTGTAACTCTCTTGAGAGGGTAGTTAGGGCTAGTAAAATACAAATCAATTATTTAGTATTAAACAAAAAAACCGCAAAAGGCATACATAAATTGAGTTCGACAAGGACATGCCACTGCTATATTCGACCTTGTATTAAAAAAACATGGCGACCAAAAAAATCCGAATCTATCGCAATAAAATGCGATAGGTTTGGACAATAAACGTCGAGCGAACAAAGGGTCTAATGGAAACGTCCGTCACCGCGGCTGGCCTTGCGCAAACACTGTCGCTTTTAGAAGCTTTCCAACTTCGCTGAGCAGAATTCTAACTGTTTTGTCTAAACTGTGAATGTATTCAATGGAGATGGCGTTAATGGTGTATTCAATGGGCTTTTGTTTGGGACTCGAATTAGAGACACGCCGCTGTCTTCAGGCTCTGCTCAATATTAAGAGTAAGCCGGTAAGAGGTTTACTGGAATTATTAAGCTTGTTTCTGATGACAATTGTGGATGAGTACTTTTTTACGTGACGTTTGTTAATATTCTTATCATAGAGATCTAATCAACATAAGGTTACTTGCAAAGTAGTCATTGTAAAATCATTTTAGTTATTATGTGGGATACGAATAGATATACAATATTGAATGTATCACCACAGTTTACCAACATAAAAAAAAAAACGCAAAAAAAATAACACAAAAGAAAATTAATTTTCCATTATACAAACTTACTTTACAATACAGCCTAATATAAAATGCACCTCATAAAACATCGGAACAGGAACAGTTCATTAGAAATTTGTCCGAACACAACTTTAAAATTAGTTTAGGGACGGGCCAAGTTTTTCTTTGAGTTGTGTGCAAGTTGCCAACTAATCTGCATGCGTAATGCATGTAAATAAGATTGGACATAGTGTACAAGGAGTTTTAACTGGAAACTTCCTACATTCGATTTGCCTCAGTAACGAGTATATTATTAGTGTTGGAAGTTTTTAAGCTTTGCTAAAGTTTTAGTTGATCTTGGTTTATGTTTTAAGCGGTTTTTTTTAGTGTAACGTTGATTATGGTTTTAAAGGTATTAGTGAGAGTGGTGTCAAGATTATTGTTATTATATGTAGCTTTTCTCCCATGTTCATAAAAGTCTGTATCACTAAAAGGAATTGTATTTATGTACCATATTTAGCATTCTGTACTTATACTACTTTTATATAATTTTATGATTGTAGAACTTTTTAAATATAAGACTTAGTTGTAAAATGTGTGTACCTAATGTTTTTCTGTACTTGAAATGTGTAGAAACATAATTTCAATGTAAATATTTGCATGTTAGATAATTCCTAACTAAATGTTCAGGTCGTAAGATTTTTTTAACACTTTCATTGTACTACAATTATGGCGAATAAATGATTATTATCGTTATATTTGTGTCATAAGATGATTCAATAGAGACGTCATTATAAAAGAGTACCCTTGTTTGAAGTGTGTATGGATTGTTAGTTGGTTACGTAGCAATATCATGGAAGCGGGATTCCAATCAACTGGACTTTATTTCCGCGTTTGTATGATGTTGCGTTTCGATTGCAATCGTGCTATGGATGTGTGAATATAACTATATTTTTTGTGAGCGTGTTTTACTGACACATGTTTTGTTTTATTATTGTTCTTTTATGTTTAATGGGCATACACTTTTGTAGCCGAGGATATAAGATACTGCTTTATAAATACAAACATATCTAAAACAAAAGATTTTCGAGATTTTTTTTTCTTTATTTATTTAACATTAAGTATATTTAATTTGTCATTTGATGCATGATTCTTATAAGAAAGTGCGAACTGGACTTGTTTCTATTACTCTTATTTTAAAATTTTATACTTTGTAGTGTTGATGTCTGATTGCCTTATCCTTAATCGGTCTTCATTCTTACTTCTATGTGCTATCGAAATAACATCTCTCTCTTTCAAACATTTTAATGACTGGAATCTCAGCTTCAGTCTTTAGTGCGATCTCGACTGTTTACAAAATAAATCGATGTTTGAACGCTCGCCCCATCCGCGGCACGGTCTTAATAGGATTCAATGCTGGCATGCCATAATTATTGGGAGCCGTTTGCCCCCGCTTTGCAATCTGGCAATTATTCGAACGCTTTCGGCATTCATTAGCGATGCTACAAACTGTTGGTTAGTTTATGATTAAGATGTTTGAGATACATCGTAAGAAGACGTCTACAATAAACATACTGCTGCATAGTAGAAATACAAAAAAAAACTGTTTGTAGATCAGTAAGTTAGCATTCTTAGCCGCGGTATTAAGACGATCGTCATTTTATATGATCGGCATAAATTGTTTAGAGTATGTGTGAATACAATTCGCAAGTGCTGCCTGTTTTAACTTGCTTTTCAAATACCGTTGAATAACA
This sequence comes from Autographa gamma, assembly GCA_905146925.1. Classification (NCBI taxonomy): domain Eukaryota; kingdom Metazoa; phylum Arthropoda; class Insecta; order Lepidoptera; family Noctuidae; genus Autographa; species Autographa gamma. Next base: position 12,467,718 of record LR989855.1, read on the forward strand.
AGACAAGATCATGAGATAAATCTTAAATAAACCTACGTACAACCAAAACTACCTGAAAATGTCTGGTGTTTAAGCATCGTGACCTCGGCGTATATTCAACAGTAGCCAGGAAGCGGCGTCGCCGGTGGGATCCTAAACAAAAAGACAGCTAAAAGAGTTCCTTTAAGAATAACATTCGTCACTTGGATTTCTGGCCAAGTTTGAGAATATTCAGGTATTCGTATGAAATGTAAAGTTGCATTCTATCACTGATGCAATATCGAATGGACATTTTGTTAATAATTTGATAATTCTGTAAAATTCAAGCAAACAAAAATACATTTTGTACCGTTTTAATTAATAATACCACAAAAAATCCGGTGAAGCAGTCAAAGCCTGTGCTCAGGATAACTGCAAAGATCTTTACCAAAAAAATCACATGTTCACAGAATATTCATGTTCGCAGCCTTATGCTGAATAAGGCCGTTATTATTATTATGATATATACAAGCTCTAAATCTAGAATAAAACTGTAAATCAAGTTAACTAAGTACATTTCACAAGTATCTAGCGTCGTGTAATCTCACCGTAAGCTGTCGTATCACGCGTCACGCTCGCGTCCGTGACGTCACTAATCTACCTATTACGTCAGATTATAAATGTAATTAATTGCTAAGACACTGTTTTCATTTTTGTTTATCGGTTCATGTGTGGCTTACCTGTATATTACAAGCCAGCGCGAGCGGTATGTTTCACTTTGTGTAACTTGGACGAATTTTCAAATTAGGTAACAAATGCGACTTTTTTTGTTATTCAAGTTGATTCTGACCATCTGACTACAAAATGCTTAAAATAATCACCTTCATTTTTAAAACAATAATTTCACTGCCATCTACGAATGTCCCACTTTGTAGGTTTCACTGCTACGAATGGCCCTCTTTCTGGGACCTCTTGCTACGAAAATAACAGATTGTGTAAGAGTTCATGCTACGATAGTCCGGAATGTTAACATTCTAAAGAGTTAAGAAGTGTTTGGTCGCCTTGTCTGATACAATATATCTGACGGACACTGTACTACTAATTAAATGCAAGAATACATTTGTATATCCAGCCTATGAACGTTCCACTGCTGGGCACAGGCTTCTTCCCATATAGAGAAGACACGAGCATTGATCACCACGCTTGCTCTCTGCGCATTGGCTATTTCAGATCCCAATTTGGAATCCAGGTTTCCTTACGATGTTTTCCTTCACCGTTTGTCAGAAGTGTCTTAGAATAATTAAGAAAGTACATATAACTTTGGAGAAGCCACATTGATACTTGCTTGGGTTCGAACCCGCAACCTTGTTCGTACAAATCCATTCATTAAACCGCTAGGCCACCACGACAATTATCATATTAAAAATATAAACTGTACCTGTGTACTAGATCAAATTAAATTAAATCGATATCTAGTATTAAACCTAGTCCCAGTTCTGATTATGTAAGATGTTCAACGTGAAGAGTCTGAACATGATGTATATTCCGCAGGAGCTTAGCGATCGGCGCTGTTGCTCTCGACATGCTCATACATGCTCATACATGCTCATACATGCTCATACATGCTCCTACATAATTGTGCACGACAACGTATAACCCACGAATATTGAGTGTATTGGATATGTAGTGCATCGAAATTAGTAGTACATAATATTGGTTATGATTACATCTATTGTTATCGACGCGTTAAATAAGTGCTGCTTCTGTTTTATGAATATACTTAAAATAATGATACCTTCAATTACTTACAAATTGCAGCAGAATGGAGTGCTCTATTAAAAAATGTTCCTAAAAATAGTTCTTTTAATCGTTATTTTGATTTTATACAACTTCAGTTGTTAGTTGATCTTAAAAATATCTACTAGCGGTTAAAAGACGCAATGGTAAAATACATTTTGTATTTATCTCCTTTTTTATCTATAGGTAATTGATTTTTCAGCAGTCTACAAAAATATAATTAAAGCAAGATATTAAAATTGCAGCAGAGTATTGTTTACCTATTAAATATGTTTTTACGAAAGCAATTTTCTCTGTTTACAAAGTGTAAGAACACAATTATCCTTTAATTGGATATTCCGTATATTAGCAAAATATTCGAGTTCTTGTTTACTGTAAAATTTTGATTTAAATTTAGTAATATTGACGAGACTACACAAAGCTTTGTCTAATTTCATTAATGAAAATCATAACATCCATTAAATTATAAAATTGTTTTCATACATCAAAATGGCCAATCATATTTATATAATGTAAAATAAAGGAACTCATAAATGTCAAAAAGCTGACAGCTGTTAACAAAAGTCAACAGATATATGAATCTTTCAATTTTTACTTTACATAAATCAATTTTACTTACGAACATACAGGCAAGACCAAATAAAAAAAAGTCCAGTGAAGCAGTCAAAGCCTGCGCTCAGGCTAACTGCAAAGATCTCTACCAAAAAAAAGACCAAATAAAAACCGTTGTGCCAAAACAAGATTGGTTCCATTCGAGACGGCGTTGGACATCAGACAGTCGACACTCGGCGGCACGTGTAACAAAATAATCCGCATTTCTAGGGAAAACCGTTTAAAAATCAACATTATATTAGTTACTTACCCAGTGTACTTCATTTTAGGAGCTCTCAATGTATTTGAGGATGAGCCCGCGGGCATCGCTACGGCGTTGTAAATGGATTGGGAGATCAAATGGATTTTTTAGAATTCAGATGATTAAGAACGTTAATTGGTACCTGAGTTACTTTTATGGGTATTTTTTAAGACTCATTCGTGCATATTTTGTAATTGCTGTTAGATAGAATTGTTAATAGTTATATTTGTAAGTTCTGGTCGGAACTTATAACAATATAAATAAACTGTTAATATTATTTTTTCCTCTTTCTATTTTTTCCTTTATCGCTGATATGCGTTACTCTGTAATAAATACACACTTTTATCTATAACAAATAGGTAAAATAGCTCTTATCAATTTTTTTTGGACTATATTTGTTTATATAATAATTACATAAGTATAAAATGTAAAAAATAATAACTTATATAGAAACTAAAAAAAAACGACTTTTTGTGTAATTGCAAATGTGTATCCAAAACAAGGACTATCCCTTTTTTCCGGTACACAGATGAATATTTAAAGCTGCACATTGGGCTACAAGCCTTCACCAGTACCTAGCGTGTTAACTGCGTGACGGGCAGGATTAGGGCATGACGCCTGTCGACCCCGCCGCCACTCGCCGCAATGTCCTGACCGCTTTATTTTTAGATTAGTGCCCTATTTTATTGGTATTGACATCTTTGTCTCTCTGAAATGTATTGAAGGATTATTTTTGTTTTGGAATGGAAAAAGGATTTGTTTTACAAGTTTACTGTTCTAATGGACATCAGAAAAGGAATTGTGTTTTATTTTTTATCAGTAGGTACTGATAAAAAATAAAACACAATTCCTTTTCAAGAAAACACAAAAATAGTCTATTTCAGTCAGCAATGTAGGTACATTGCTGACTGAAATAGACTATTTTTGTGTTTTCTTTTTTTCAGTGAAGTAAAGTGACACAGGCTTTTTGTGAGCAAAATAGTGCCTTTTCTTTCTGTCACATAACATCTATGCCAATAAATACTACATTATGTATGTTATAAAAGATATATTTATTAATATTAGCATATGCTTATAATCTTTTACATGTAAATATGTTGTCGGCAGTGATTACGGCCGTGTACCTTACGCACGAGCTAACGACCGGCAAAGCCTGATTGACGAGACATTTCCAGAGTTCCGAGAACAGGCTTATTAACTTCATAAATGTAAAATTACAAATCTCGCTTTATTATGGAAGAGAGATTGATGAGTTATTTCAGGCTAGTTTTTCTGGGAAGTGAAAATCTGCCGTTTGGGATTGAATTTTCATTACAACTAGCCTATGAGCTTCTTTGATATAGCTTTCCTGAATTGAAAAAAAATAGTTTTCAACGGTTTTTATTATTATTTTTATTATCAGTAAAATTGCGTACTATACGTACAATCAAAACGTTTCTTTGTCTATACTTGTATAAAATACACGTTAGCATTCTTTCTTTTTACTTATTTGCTTATGTACAAGAATTTATTTAAATTTTCGGGGCTATGTTTTAGGTCTATCCCATACTACAAGGGGGCTAAAAGCAACAGCCGGCAGACAGACATGTCAGGCCATGTCCGCGGCACAGTTAGAGGGGGAAATTAAAAATTCCTCGGACCCATACATTTTAATCCCGGCTCACGGGTTTTATAACAACTGAGTGGCCCTTTCCCAAGCTGCTATTGTTTAGAAAATTTTAAAAGCTTTTTATATTTATCAAATCGATGCAATTAGACGGCATTTTTGTTGTGTTTGGTTTGTTTGCTAATTTGGATGATGACTGGGTAAATATTTATATATTATTATTTACAAAACTTATTAGTGGTTGGGCAGTGATTATATTGAATAAATAATATGTTACTGGTTATTTAAAAATTTAATTGTATGTGTTAAAAACTATAATTAATTAGACTAATGTAATGCTTCAAAATAGCATATATGCAGAAGAAGTAAGCGCAATAGTAATTTTCATGTATATTTTTTTTTTCTGTTCCATATATTTTTGTACTATAATGCCACTTTGATGCTTAGGTTTTAGTCTGTATAAAGGTCAATATTTAGGTTAAGTAGTAGGTCTCAGCTGGCAGTATTACAGGATCTAGAATAATCTAGATAATATGGACCCCATCTGGCTCAATCTTGTTAGCTAAAGACCTTTGATCATACGGACAATTTATTGCTCTTTATTTAATTCCCAGTTAGAGTTGATTTGGCGGAAATAATGCTAAATATTAACTTTTTTTATAAATAAATCATAATACCCTTACTTCTTTTTACTTTTGTAGAATATACAAGAAAATAAACTTGTTTACACTCAAATTTTTTGCCTTAGATAAGTTTAAATAATGTAAGAACCTGGAATGATAGTATAAATTCTATCATTTTCTCACCGGCAAGAGTGACCGCCTCAGTCTTACTGAAAAAAGACTTTATGCAGATAAGTCACACATAAACAAACCCAACTAAGCCATCTTCTTAGTGTTAGTAACTTAATTATTTAAAAGTGTATTACTACCATCTCAAACAAAGATATCGAATCAAATATTCTAGTACACCCACTATCCAGTCCCTATTGCTGCCACAGATTAACAAACTATTCCAGAGCGTGCGCGTGACAGAGGCACTAATACCATTCGCAACTATTCTGATCTTACATTGATCTGTATCGGACACTGTTCAACGGCTTCTCGGAATTGAATTAGGTTGGTGCCGGCAAATGTCCTGTGACGTCACAGTACACGTTATACGTTGTACGGACTAAGCTCCTCAATAGAATTTCGTATGAAGCGAGAGAATTAGCTCGTTTTGCATTCACATAGCTGTTCTAATCTTTGTCAAGGATAGTGAATCTAAATATATCTGAATATCGTATTGTATCTGTTTTACTTATGTGTCATTTCAATCAGTAATAATTATAAAGTACCACGTCGGCTAAGTACGTATACAAAGTATGGCCTTCGACACGGAAATAAAAGAAAAGAGTTGCCAAAAATCTGTATATTTTTTTTACAACTGTATAAAACTACGAAGTGTAGTGAAGTCGTATTTGCATACTGTAAATGTATAGGTACCTAACCTCATAATGAAGAATTAGTAAATTAAAAATTCAAGGTATGTACGCAATGCGGTTGCTATGTTCTCTATTGTAGCCTTCAAAGGTATCATCGCGCGACCTTCGGTCCTCAAAACTCTTTTCATTTCCCTTCAGTGTTGCCAACTCATTTGGCTTGTATTTGTTCAGTCCCTCATCAAAATATGTAAATCCCGTTCCATATCGTGAATCTCTTCTAAGTAAACAAAATGTGCTCGGACTGGCGCGAAAAAGATATTTAATTGAGTTCCTGATTAATAAAGGTAGGGGTCGCGAAGGTTAGGTGTGGGAATTTAAAAAGTTTCAGCCCAATCGAGTGCGAAGGAGGCTTAATTGTGTTTATCACTCGCGCCCCCACAAACTTTTTCTATCAAAAGTTGAGTCGGTTGGCCGTTCAAAGTATTTAATTTCCCGCTAAATGTGACAACGCGGACAATTTTGAATTCATTTTTTATTCACTCGTTGTTTATAATAGATGAAATTTCGCGTAAATTCTTGGTAATTGTGTGTTTAAAATATTTAAGGACTATAAAAACTCATGTTGTTGGAGGTAATTGCGGAAGTCGGCATAAAGTTTGATCATTTGGATGGTGGGATGAGAGAGACAGAACTTGAGTGGAGGCTGTTGTTAAACATACATACAGATATTTTGGTATAGCTCATATAAATAAGGGTGGAATTTAGTAACTGCGATGATTTAACACGAGTTATTCCTAAAACAAAATTACTAGTTAATTTATTCGACTCCACTGCGGGGATCATTGAGTTATAACAAGTTCTAACCTATAGGTATCTGATACGCAAACATCATTTTCGAAACCAGAACCTACTAATTGGCTCCGTACACACGAAATTCATTTCCACCCGATATTTCTGCATTTTAGCATAAATTTCCTCTGTTTTTTAACATAATTTTGCCGTGTTAGTGCAGTGAACGGAACAGCAACAGTTGCGAACTAACTAAGAACTAAAGTCGAGCTTCAAACGTTCATAAAAGTTTGTTCCGCATTTTAAGAATTATTTTTTAACTTTAATTATTGTGATGCATTTAAGTTTAAGTTTATTATGTCGGGACAGATGCATGATTTATGAGCTTTTATATTAGAAACGAAAGAAGTTAACAGGTTATATATAAAATTATAATTATATATATAAATATAAAAAATTCTAATAAATCATAAGCTATGAATGAAAATGAAAATGAAAACAATATGATGACCTTAAGGTGAATTAAGTATCGGATACAGTTAGCTAAATCTTTCCAAAATGCTGATTGCGCGTTACTCACTACACATTGCACCAATCGAATTTTCAAAAGCGAGTCAATTGGCTACACCAATAAAATCAAAAGAACGAATACATTTTTCAACAGCATACTTATTTGAGTATTCACATCGAATACCGATAGCATCGTCCACTCGTGTGTTCTCGGGAAAAACTTATGTATCGGTAGTTGGGGAACAATTTGCAGGCACGAGTATCGAGCAAACTCGAGCGGTCGGCGATCACTCGATGCCGAACCTCTCGATGTCTCGCCACGAGTGCTGCGGAATTGTGATGCGCCAGGGTTACCATGGAAACCGAAGCTGAAGAGCTGCCGCGGATTTGGTGGAACAAGTTCGGCATTTGATATTTCTAGCCTCACTTGGGTTGATTTTAGTTGGTGTATTAGTGAGAGATTTGTGCATCATCATAATCATATAATTTTTTCTTGTCTCAAATATTTTTGTATTGTTTGCTACATATTCCAGCACCAAAAATCTGGTTTGCCCATTGCCCATTAGGAGAAGGTGTTTGTTATGACTAATCATAATAATGGTACTATAGTAGTTTCGGAAACTCATTAATAAACGTTGAAACCATCCTGCATTGATAACATGCAACGTAAACTTTATGAAAATATTTTCCAATTTCGTTGTATTGGCAGCCCTGATGACTAGTACTTTTAAAATTTAATTAATGAAAATTCGGTGATCATTTTTCCACTGTTCCCGGCTACTGAATTTTGGTACAAAAAAATAATGAATCTTTGTTCAACGTGTAATCGTATCGACTTGCTTGGCATTTTCTATTTAGGCCACATCAACGTTTAATAACATTACCTCCGTTACATAATACCGCCAGCTAATTCAGTTACACAGAACGTTCAAATTAATCTGTAACACGTCAATCTACTTTTCCCCTTACCAAAGTGTTGCCAGAAAACGTTAAAAAAGTGTTTTAATATGGTTTCATGTTCGCTTTACGTGTCGGAGTTGGTGCAATAATATTCCGTTTTTCTTTCTTCATTTCTTGTTTCTACGTAATGCAGTATATGGCAGCCCTGGTGCTAACTGGGTCAATAGCTACATTTTGTATGTACATTGTAATGCCGGTATACATCAGCGTTATACTTAGTGCCGTCTCTTCGGGAATTCGCTTTGGTGACCTGAGCTTTTTGTAAGGGTTGCGTTACATTTTAATATGTTTGCGATGTTTTGAGCCTAGATAAGATTCGGGGTTACATATTTATACTGATAAAAATATTATTCTCATCAATTGGGTATATTCTGCAGTATACCTAATCAACGACATTTTCATTTTTAATGCACCATTGTAAAACATTTAGTCGAATTGAGAACCTCACCTTTTAGCAGTCAAATGACTATTTTGTAGGTATCACAATTATAATCATCTAGCTAGCTCATGCAGCAAGGTTCTGCCAGCCAGCCGCTCTGCCTGCGTGCGGCAGCCGCACTGGAGGGCACTTCACTAACTCCATTGCACTCGCATCTGCTATCTATTTCTATGTAAATTGCGCCACTCCACGCAGATTGATCATAGTACAGTTAGTTGTTTATATTGAGTACACTTGCCACGTCTTATGGATGCAGAATATTAATTGAAAGTAGAATCCAATTTATAGTTTGGTGAACTAATTTTAATTGAGACGATAGTTTTGTCAGTTTATTGAACATCTATAATATTCTTAAGAAGGTACTTCTGACCTCAGACGACATCGGCCCATAAGTCGACATAGGCTTCTACCAAGTTGGGTCATGTCGTGTCTACTTGTCTCGCGACCTTAAACTACTCCTAACTTTACCACAATTTCTAACTTAACGTTAATACCTACACCTAATCTATACCGCAAATGTTACTGAATTTCTAGAGACCTTTTTAGTTATTTCTCAAAAGGCTCTCACTACTTTATGAAAATATGGACTTGTTTCTAAAAATGTCAGTCATTTTACATCCTTCTTTTTGGAAGTCGGCTAAGCCACACGTCCTACACTGATATGCTTGACATACCTGATTACCCGAGCTATCACACGCTGCACTCTCGCGTCGTCGCCTCGTCGTCATAAAGACGTTTTGTTCTCAGGTTGAAGCCACGAGAGTCGTCGAGCGCGGCTAGTTCCACCGATGTTAATTAATTACTATTGTTGAGTTTACGTATGTTTGGATATTGAACTGTCGTGGATGGAATCAATATATAGAATTGTCGATATCATCTACTAAATGAAATAAGATACGTACTAATAAGATACGATACGTTAGATCCTAGTAGACCTATCCTAGCAGACCTACCTAGTGGACCTACCCCAGTAGACGTATCTTCTGAATATTCTGAAGCACTTGTTTCTTTCATGGGGATTTATTCTCTTTCTCTACTTACAAATACTTTAAGTTCACAAACACTACTAAAATCGCATTACTAACTAAAAATCTACATAAAAACATACCTTCGTTAAAAAAATACATAAATGAAATACTCATTCGCATACCCTTTGCGGAAAACGTTGAGCCTCTACACGTGTCGGTAGGTTTATTACAAAATGACTGCAAATTAAAATAATAAGCAGCGAGCCATGTGAGGAAACGTAAGACGCAAGGCAAGGGTATAAATTACTCGCAGCCATAAAACTATACATATTTACACGACCTTTCAAACAGACACTTAAGCCATTAACTGCTGGGAGCACGGCTCATTATTTCCGACCGCAAACACCTGACAGATGAATCCAGAAGGTTCACGTAGCCATACGTAAATAAGATTATCTGACATTTCTATACGTTTTTGAAGAATATCATTATCGTATTTTGTTTTTACTATCTTGATATCCTGCTGGAATAATGCATCATTCTTTCCGTCTATTAATCAGTCATGCTTTATTTTTTCTTTATTTGGTGTACAAACAGTTGTTTACTTATTTTATGAAAACAAAAATTATACACCAATACCTATTTGTTTGTCTGGAGCCAACCTGAGAAACAAATAGGAGACCTTTCCCCAGCAGCGGGACACTACATAGGTTACAAAAAAAATACTCCTTTATGAAATCAGAATTAACTAGTTTCAATGCCTATTCAATAAAGCTGGTACTTATGTGATGACAATGGGTAAAAGTTTGCTGAGGAATGAGTTTCCTTCAGAGTTAACCTTCTACAAATATCTGTACTATAACATAGAGTAAGGCGACGATTTGCCACATAAGGGCCTCTCCACACTGCGCCGTAACTTAAGGGCGGCTTGTTAGAGTTGCAGCCTGAACGTGTGATTTGTGTGTGACGAGTGGAGCGCTTTGACGTGCATGGTGTGAACATGTGCTGTATTTACATAAGTGTCTAACGTACTGGCCATGGAAAATAATTGTGGGCAGAGTAATAATTACGTGTCGCAGAAAAAAAAACGGTTGTTGTTTTTTTTTCAAAGTGTCGAGATTTAATACTCCTAGTAATGCAACCAGCCTAATAGCATAATATAAAAATCGAAGAAGAAAAGCATTCAGATAATATTCTGAAAACTTATAAAATAGAGACATGTGTATTTGATTTTTTGAAGATCTTAATATTAAATGGTAACATTTCATTACGAAGTGGCAAACTAATGTGACTTCTAAGAAACTTATTCTGGTGGAACCATAAGTTAAAAAGACATTCCAAAATGTTATATTCACTGTAGTATAGACGAAAGCTTTTCTATATTGCCATAATACCTATAGTAGTTGCTATTAATAAATATTTCAAAGAGCCAACTACTACAACAGGAAAGTGCAAAAATAAAATAAATGACTGCTGCGAGAATTCTACAAAAGACTATCCTTAATAAATCCAATATTTTTTCTTTTTCTGCCAATAGATCGCCCAAATACACTAACAACACTGAATGCGCTAAAAGAAAATGAATTTCAACAGCAAGCGAAGAACAACAAAGGAATGCAGAAATTTTCCATTCCATTCGTGTTCGATTAGCCTCGCCTCGCGCCTTTGTCCGGTATCAACCGGTTCGAGCTGGTTCTTTTTCCAATTCGTATAATTTGTGCCCGGCTGTGATGCTGCTTTAGTGGTACAGTGTGGACTCACCCTTTTTTTGAGTTGTTTTTGGTTCGTCTGCTCTGTAGATAGTAGCTGTTTGGTACGACTGATTAGGAATTGTGTAGCATTTGTATATTTTGTGGTCTCCTTTCAAAATTGAGTAGGTACTTCACTTGAACTCTGTTCACAGATCCTATCAGTTTTTTTTAATATACTTTATTAATTATTTGTTGTGCTGCTGGATGTTTACTGCAGTGTTTTTACAAGCAACATCTTTAATTAAAAGGAGCTCAGATGGAACTTGTAAAAATAATTCAGTCAAATAGGATGTAGATAGTGACTTTTCCTAATACCATAATGAATGTAACAAGGCTGGTAATAACAGTGTAAGTTAGGTAATTGTAAGAGAACTAGTACCATCACACTACTTTACGAATGAAACAAGTTTTATTACTTACTAAGTGATTGCTTGTTTTCAGGGTTGAATACACATTTTCATAAAGTTATGTTTGTTCTTCCTGATATAGTAAAGAAGTTGAAAGAAAATTACAACTAAAAGATGTGTCTTTACCAATAAAGAAATAAATAAAATGTCATCTATTGCTACAATATATACTTAATTAAATTCGCGACCCACACATAATTAATTAAAAATCTGATGTAACTTCAGGCCTTAAATTCTTTGAGTATTTAATATGATCAGACTATCAGCTACAGTAAATAGTGGTTGCAAAATCGATATTATAACATGTTTAGCTAAAATTCTTGGTAGAAACTTCGTCGTCAGTGAAGAAGATACCAACGCATAATCTCTCGCGTATCAACATCATAATAATATCAACTCATTAAGTTTACGCCAAACATCTTAAATAACGACCGCGAGGGAAACTGTAATTAAGGCTCTAAGCACGTTTACAAGAATTAATATGCATGTATTACATATTTATATCTTGTTTATATTTTGTTTTTTTTTTATTTTACAGACGACTAGTACTTCTGCATATATTTAAAATGTAACAAGTCCATTGGTGTCGGTATTTTTTTCAAACGCCTTTAATTTCATCCATTTAAACAGACTTTTACTCTCGTTACGGTTTATGTGTAAAATGAGTTGTTTTGTACCAACTAGAAATAACACTGGCAATTATTAGACAATTAAAAGATCAATGATATATATTTGCAAAAGAGAGACATTTTGTGAACTAAATTCACTCATTTAGTTCCAAAAATATCTCTCTTTTGTTTTTTTGTTTTCTTGAAGTGTGAATAGCTGTTTAGTGGTCACCATCAGTACGTTTCGTAAAACTATAATTTTGTTTCAATTCAAACAAAAAGCGCAAATTATAAAAAAAAAAACGTTAACTCACTTATTTTTCAGCTTTGCTAACTTTATACGTTTTTACGACACAACATACCGTTTCTCGGAATTACTTACTTTAAAAAGAAAGTCACTTGGAAACTAAAGAATTTCATACAGCCAGCAGAACAAGGGTAAAAAAGGTTAAAACACTACAAATTAAACTCTCCGGACCGAAGGACCAAAATAATTTACTGTTCTTGAAATTTGTTTACAGGTAGTGTTGCAGTCTACTTGGTAACTGGATAGCGTTGTGCCATTTAAGATCTTGTGCTGTAGGTAATTTGTAAGTGTACTTTTAGCTGAACAAGTGTGTATGGGTGATTATGTCAGTCGTTGTTAGGATTTGAGGGAAAATGTTTTTTTTGTTTAAGTTCTACAAAATCTCTTTGATATGTTGAAACATTTACTTCGATTTTCGGACCTATTAAGGAATTTACGTGATTGTTGGAAACTTAATAATTAGAAAATTTAGTAGTGCTTACAGGTTATGAACTTTCATCGTACCTATTTAAAAATGTAGTGATGAAAAATCACCTATATCAATAAAGATGTATTTATATTATATCTCAGTGCTACATCTTATTTCTAAAACAAAAAGAGAATTTTAGTTTTTATTCAAATCTGGGGCACATTTTCAAGGAGGTTTATGGATACGGCGTGCCGCGCTAAATTAGTGAGCGAAAAATCTGGCTAAAACACTAGCGGCACGAATTGAATTTCGAATATTCGCCATCTTTGTTTTGTTTGTGCACAATCTCTGTCCGGCGGTGGCCGTTATGAAATTTTTCATTAAGCCCAGTGTCAACTAGCCCGCCTTTACTGTTTCTCCGGCTGTTGGGTGCGGTGTCACTGAAGGAGGTCTTGAAAGAGGAGTTGTCGAATAGTGTTCCTGCCAAGTGATATGAAATCCTATTTAGAACCTGGTACAAGATTACACAGATTAAGGGACGATAGAGTAACTGATAAGTTTAATTATCTACTTAGTTTTCATTTGCTCTTAATCCTATTTAATGAAATAGTCCTAAAACAAAATGATCTTCTACCAATTTTGATCAGGTCAGATTAGATTTTGATATCTAAATTAACCTTAAAGGCAACCTAAACTTTTCAATGTTGGTTTATGATCTGAACTTGTATCTATTAGATAAAGACAATTCTGGACTGTTATTGTCAAATATATTTAAATAAATGCCTATCTTCCTTTCCAAAGTGTAGAAATTTGCCAATTTAGAATTATTTCTTCCCTAAAAATTGGGAAACTCCTATAGTTTTGTTTCGCGTGCAGTGGGATGTGGCCTCTAATATCGTTAGCGGGAGTTTTCATTAGCACGCCGTTCGCGCGGCGTTTAGTGCTCGTTACGCTTCCTAGTGGACAACACGCTTTATTGTTATTATTTTTACCGTGAAACGAGATTGGATGTATTCTGTAATTTTTGGCTTACAATGTTGTTTTGTCATTCTGATTGTTATTAATTTTTTTGGCAGCTTTTTGTACGCTGTGCTGAAAATGTGGAGCCTGAATAAACATAACAACTATACTGTTTTTTGAGGTAAACTTTTGCTTTATTTTTCAATGTGGATTTAAATAGTTTTTGATATCACTGTGACAAACCTATAACTGTTGGTGTATAAAATATATGTTTTGTACTTTTTAATTATAAAAAAAAAATAAAGTTGTCTTTTTGTATCGACACATTTTAAAATTTTACACACATACGTTGGCTAGTTTTATCTTCAATACGTACAAAGACTCAGGTCTCATTACATTGCCGCATTTTATCTTTGGCTATAACTTTAACTCGTGAACTATCCAACTGCACTTCGCAACTTAAAGTTACCCAAAGAGTTATGTTTGGACTTCAATAAACTTGGTGATGCACATAAAATTCTAAACCCGGAAATGTATTTTATAAAATAAAAGTATGATTAGGAAGACTTCTTATACCTTCAGTGTTCAGAATCATCGCTAACAACAGAATTTTGTGTTTGTATTCATTCAATTGAATTAACGTAAATGATGTGCTAATAGATAAATAATTATATTAGGCCCTATAAAAATAAAAATTCTTGTAATTTCACTCCTTGAAGTTGCACCTTAAAGTCAATTTAAATTCCTTACATTAAGCTTCAGAATGCCCATCCCTAGCAGTAAATCGTGATTGAATACATAATGGGAATCGCCCCAGCTCTAATTATAGCTAAAGAGGAAAGGCGATAGTAAAGCGAGCCCAGAAGCAGTACCGTGAGCTCTTAAAGCAAGACTGTTGCGGTTGAGTGAGCGGGACAGCGCTATGCGCAGTGTAGTGCGCCGTCTCGCTTCCACAACCGACACAGTACTGCTCTAAGAGATCATAGTACGGGCACAGTTTACAGCACCTCGGGGATTCCTTAACCCTTCACATGTTTGCACATTCGCGCTGTCACACTTTTGTTTACGATAATTATAAACTATGGAAATTTAGTGTTAGCGTAGGACGGTGTTCAGATCTCGTATAAAAATGATAGTGTTTTGATTGGCATTTTCTATTTGGTCAGAAAAGATGACGCCGCCGTAAGACACATGCAAGACACATGTAAGACTATATCAATAGGTCAAGTTTTCAGGCCTTGGAAAACGAGCACATCAAATGCTTGTGAGCCCCACGGTGGGCGCCATTATCGAACTTAAGAATATCGGCCTGTAACTGTCACACTGCACTGCCTTTACTTAGTTTTTACTTTTTAGTAACTAAACCAATTGCTTGAATCTTCTTTTGCATTGTGAGTTTATTTCTTCTAATTGAGATTGGATATGAATAGTGAAAGAATTGTGTGAAAATCCATAATTTTCCTTTCAATGTAATCTTTCTTCAAAATTAGTCGGTTGTTACTCTTCTTCCTTATTATTATTTTCAGGTACAACTAAACAACAAGATTAATATTTAATTCTTTGAATTAAGGGACTTTTTTCCAATCAAACTTTTATAATCGAAAAACGATTTAATTTTTCTGTCAGTATTGAAATTCGTTATAAATTCATATTTGTGATACCAACTAACCCACTAAATTAGTGAAGCACTCTATTTATAACATGTAATTTAATCTCGATTACTAAGGCTGCCATAACACGTTTAATTACTAAACCTGTCATGCTACTGGATAAACAACATTTCAATTGAAATAGCAGTTGTCCAGTTAATTGTGGGTGTTGTAGGTAATGACTAGATATTTGATATGCTTCTATTGTCCAAGTGACGTGATGAGGGCTGGGGTACAGACATGCGATAGCCACTCTATCATCTATGGGCAGGTTCCAGGTATGGCTATGGATTCCTCTAGGTTGGTTTCAGTGAAAATATAGACAATCTCAAAAAAAAAAAAATGTATTTCAGCTTTATAACTGTACCATTATTATGCTGATTATTTACGGAGTGATCTGGAGACTTAGTAGGAATTCTAAGCGAACTCACTTGAAAGGTTTCGTGCTACAGTAAATGTTTTCAGCGCAACCTTAGCAACAAGCGCAGTGTTTTTCAATAAACCTGGCATTTCTCGCCGCGAGTTTACTTAAACTTCACGGTCGGTGTGTTCTCGCTCACTTCCTCAGGTGCTTTATATCCTTAAACACAATTTCAAAAAGAATCCGTCCCACAGTGACACAGTGACCTTAGTTACCGCCCGTCAGCTGACATCCCGTTTGGGAGTCCGTCCCGCGCATGCGCGCCGCCTCTGATGCGGGATGTTACATACGTTCCCAACCCTATTTATTCTGCAGTACGCCGCTGGTTGCCACCGGGGGTGGGCGTGCTGCGTCCTCTCGTCGCGCCGGTCTACGTGTTTCGAATGCGGTTGTGCGAACACTTTCTGACTTGAACCCATGTGTTGTGTATGAAAATATTACTTAAAAACATAAAGTGGACTTGTAGAATAAATAAAACTGACTATTTTATGAGTGGTAAGTTGTTGACACGTATCTAATTATTTTTTACGACTCTCTAGTTTTACTACGGTTTTTATAGGGTACTTAAATAAACGTAACGATTTTTAAATTTATATTCATGACTTCCATTATTATTCTCGTATTACAACTTTTTAAAGCGCCGTAAATTGGTAAATTCAATTTAATAGGGATTGTTATGAAGCCTTAAATCCTATTAACGTTCTGTTAAAATATTTATGCCCTTAGGTTTGAATATGCAAATGCAGCAAATGTTTATGATCAATGTGATTTGTTCAAATATGTTCGTGAATATATGAAACGTGTCTGAATAAACACGTACATATCAGAGCTGTCACGTAGAAGGCTGACAGACATACGCTTCGCTGATACAATCTCGACGAACCCTTTGCCTTTTCTGACGTCGACTTGTTTTATGTAAACAACCATGACAGGGGAAGGCTCTATGGTAGGTTTAAACGAATCATGTTTATTATGTTCAAAGGTTCAAGTGTTCCGATCAGGAGGTTCGTTTAATTACGGGTGGGTTATAGGGGTAATTGCGTCACACAACTATGAGTTTCAGCGGCAAGCGTCTTCTGGTTCGGTGTCTTGGAAATTTTCGTATTAGTTATAGGTACTTTGTATACATAATTAGAAATAACAAACATATAGGATTCCGCACGTTTTAACTGTAGTGTTTTAATTTGTGAGGTGATTAAATATTAAAAAGAGCTTCCGGAGCAAGAGTCGTTTTGTTAGTTGGAAAGGCTTTAGCCAACAGCTTTTTTTTCAATTATGATAATAACACAAGTAATTAAAATATTAAGTTCCTATGTGTATTTGATTTACCTTTCTATTAACATAAACTATTAAGTAAAAGGAGGAGTAATTACTAACCGTGGGAGTAACGCAAGCTGGCAGTAATAATGTAATTATACTAAAACAATACATTGATTTGTAATAGAATTGGAAATTGTATATAACTACCTAAAGACCTCTTTAATATTCAATTTACTACAAACCCATAAATTAAGTAATTAAATCATTTTGAAGTGATTCAAGTGAAAAAGTAATTTGATGGCGGTGTTCATGAAAGTTTAAAAAAATATATATTCTTGTAATAAAATATAGAATCAGGCGTTACTTTGTGGAAAATCATGACATTAAATTTTATGATACATTTTTAGTTTTAATTCCGCAAAAAATGTAGTGGTTTTAACTCAAATATTTTTCACAATATTCAATTTACACTTATTAAGTTAATGATTTTAGAATTACTCGAAAGCTCAGGCTTTTACCAATGGTGTTGTTTTTAGCTGTTATGTAAGATACCACATGCATGGTAATTGCATAACACATTAAGTTTCACTCGTATATTTATTACGTGAATGCTTATTTAGCGCTAATTTAGTTTATTGGTAAATATTCTATTTAATATTATATTACCTTGTGTTACTATAGCTTATATTGTTTACTATTAATTACCTATTATTCTGAATTATACTTAATGTAAACACAACCTTAAGGTATGCCTTAAGGCTCGTATATTGGATCATTATTAATAATTCTATATAAAAATCTTCACACAGAATTCAATCTTTTGAAAACCAATTTGACAGTAATTTACTTTTAATTCAGTTTCAAAAGGACGGTTCGAAAATATGTTTTTAAATACCTGTCTAGGAGAGATCCCAAGACCCATAGACATATACATATACGTGTATAGCACGGTCTAATGAACACACTGTCACACACTTATCAGGGCGAAACTCAGTCGGGTCCCTAAATTAACACGTCGTTAAATGCTCACCCTTTTTCCTAAAAGCCTATTTGGGGTATTCCGAGACACTGCTAGGAGGCTGTGAATTACTCAATTTTTGCCAACCGTCGACCGTCTCTTAGGACCTCCGTACACCAGGCCACCTGATACCCGATGACTTTGGTCTCCAATGACGCGTACTTATGTAACCTCCTTATGGAAGTAACTTGGGTATGGAACCTCTGTGAGTTTATATGATGGTTGTCGCTTGGAGACTAAAGTCGCCGGTTATAGAAGACTTGTAGTCTGGTGTACGGGCAGCCTTAGACTCACGGATGGAAGATATGGTGGTTTCCTGATAACGGGTGTGTAATGACGGAGGAGACGCCGGGGTAGCTGTGTTAGTCGTATGTAAGATTGGGGACATATGGTAAGGGCTCATAGTGGATGAGGTTTAGATAGTTACCAACGTTATATCTAAGGGTAGGTTCAGGCTGCCTGCGAGTACATACGTACATACGGTATATATGGTTAATCCGGTTCTTACGGAGTTTTCAAATCACATACTCGTACATAAAGATCACCAAGAATTGGACAAATTTTGGTGGATCACACAAGTAAATTCCTATGCGGGGATCAAACCAGTGGTAATTGGCGTGGTAACCTGTACCACTCGCGTATCCATGCAGTCAGTTTTGAAACTAATTTGGGCGATACAATGAAGCCGATGTTGAAATAAGGGCAAAAGTTTATTCTGATTTGAAAATTAGTTTAAATTTCAATCGAAACACTATAAAAGTTCCGAGTATCGTTTAAAAACAATCCGATTGGTTTCTTTGTTTTATGAAATCAAAGATTGCATTAGCAATAAAACCTTGCGATCAAGATATCGGCTGGATAACGAGTTCGGATTAACTTACTTCGGAATAGTTTACTCTTATTTATAAACACCGTAGCACGAACCATAATACTTAATTAAAAGGACTATTGAAACTTATCTATTTTAGTAAAACATTCTTGTGTAAAAGATTCTGGAATTGAGGAAAACTATTATGAGATTTTTTGAGATCTCATCTTAGAATTTGATTAATTTTATATAAATAATGATATAATCGAAATCTATTTCTATTTCTATTTAGATTATCCGTTCGTAACTAAGAGAGTAAGAAAAAGAAAGGTAAAACTTATGCCTTGGGGTAAATGTAGTTCAGGTAAACGGAGTTATAGTAAATGTGATCCTAAAACTGCTTTAATCTGACTACCAAAATGGACTCCTTCTTCAAAACGTTAAAAATAAGAGCAGTAGCCTGAAAACTCAATCAGTATGTAACTGTAATTTTCCTTTTACATAAATGTCAAGCTAATAAGAACTTGTAACACTAACAACTCAGGCAAAACCAGTTAGTACATTAAATTAAAATCTCCGACTTGCCGCCATATTGCGATAATACAGTCCAAAGAAAGAAAATTAACATTCTTTTCCCGTACTCTACAAAATAAAAGTTACCTTAAAATTTGCATAAGCATGTCCGTTTCTTATTTCCATCGCTTTTATACGTGTACATGGCACTTTTAGTGTAGTGTCGTTGGTGGGAAGGCTGGATGGTATAGAGTTTACATAAATCCTTTTGGAACTTTTTGTTGCTGTACCGAGAATAGAACATTTGGCGACGAAGTGACGTCATTTTAATTATATTATTATTATGTTATTAAAGTCATTTGTACTACTGGTCAGACTTTTCCCTTTAAAACTTTTCGTTGCGCCAGATGTCGAAATTAACACGTGATTTAAGTAATTTTTAAAACGTAACAATAGCACTTTGTTTTAAGCATTAATATAAATAAATGTATGTGAAGATATGGAGTCGAAATCAAATTGAAAATAATATAAGTTTAGAAAATTTGATTTTTAAAATACCTCAAGAAATACTGATATTTATTTAGCTTATTTATTTCACTGATGAAATAAATAAGCTATCCATTTTCCAAATGGACCTAAAATGTTTAACACCTTATTCAAGCACTTCTAAAGCTTCGACCTTACCTTTCAAAATTCCAGTGGTAAATATACTTCCTACGTAGCACAAATGTTGCCAGCATTATAAAACAAGCAAATAACTTGGCAACTTCAGAACTGGTATGAAAGTAAACAATATGTTTACTTCTATTTCTATTCTTGTTTATTGTCGTTCTGTATTCGCTCGACTTGGATCTATTTGACTTGGACTTATTTGACTGGTATTTATCTTGATGTTTTTACTTGGATGTGTCATTATCATGCGGCTTTCTTGAGTGGATAAACACTAAGTTGTTGTGATACGAGAGATTGATGACACGTGTCTTTTGTTATTACACTAAATATATTATGTGGGTGTGTTATTACGCTTGTGTTTTGAAAGGAACAGTCATTTGTATGTTTTTTGTCTGAATTTCTTAGGAAATATATTCACTGCTGAACAATTTGGGTTTCGCAGTGGGAGTTGCCAATTAACCTTGCCTTATTTTTCTTATAATGTCAAGGTAGTTAAATAAATACAGTATTATTCCGTATTTCTTTAGCATGGATTGATTTGTCAGCTTTACCTTATGACTTGATACTATACATTTGCTTCAGGAAAAAGCCTCTTCAATGCTTATCCAAAAGTAAACCATGTTGATAATATAGTGTTAGACATATTTCCAGTGCTGTTCACAAAGTCCAATAACGTTGTCACCCAAATCACTTCTCAAACCCTTAACTATAAGTACAGTTATAATTAGTGTAAAGCCTCCAAGACTCGGACTATTACACAGGCTACTTTAATTAAGACCTAAATAATTTGAGCTAACAATAGTGACCTCTTATTCAAAGTCGGGACCCAACTGGGACTTTTAGTCTGTTTAACTAAGGGATCCAAGTCCTGAGACGAGGGTCTTAGTGGATACTAGGCTGAGGCCGCGGTTTTACTTGACTATTTAGAGGCAATAAGTGCATATTTTTATACAATTTTAGAAACTTTTCAGAAAATTCGCAGAGAAAGGACTAGGTCAATCTTGTTGGAGGAAATACACGTAGTGTATTATTAATTCTTAACAATTTATTTACACTGCAATTGTAATAAAAAAACATGGTTCATATCTAGGGTCAGCAAAAAAAAAGTAAATAGGGTCCAAAACTTTTAACCAGGATTCGTATATGTCTGAATAAGCAACAAAATTTTAGTACCAAAAATACTTCAGACAAAATTTACACACAAGTTGTGTGTAAATTTTGTCTCTTTGGGTTAAAAAGTTACTTCTAAACGCCACGATTTAAAAACCTTAACACCAATGATGAAGACGAAAAATATCAAAGATTTTCACGCCGGAGGCTAAATATGAAAGGTTCTAATCACGTGATACGTGTACGTGTAGTTTCCTGGTAGAGAATAAGCCTTTAGGAGGTTCTATTGCTCGTTTTCCATCCGTGGGATAATGTTCCGTTGAAAGCCTGTGTTTTTTGGTTGATTTCTTTAGGCCGGTATGTTAAAAATATTTTGTAGAAGGTGCTAGTGATACGTGCTGACAAAAACTGGTTAAAATATTTATAATATATATATATTTATACATGGTTTTCTGGAACAGCTTTGGAGTTTTAAAGTTTCCAAGTATACGTTTCAATTTCGGTTAAAAAAAGGTATATACGCAAGAATGTCATTAGGGAATTTGTGGAAAAAGCTTGAGACGAATAATTGCTTTCCATCGAATACTTGGTTGTGTTCACGGCATCAATTCCTTAGAAATAAAAACTAAATCGATATGAATTCAGGTTAATTTTAATAGAGACTTTTTTATATGGAAATATCAGAATAAAATTTATTCTTCTTTGTTCAGCATTGGTTATGGGCAGATTTTTTACTATGACATAATCACGAAGAGAATGAATGTCCGCTATAATGCTCAGTGCAAACTCGCAACCCCTCGCCTCCACCCGGGGACCTTTCGCCTCAAACTTAGTACCCAAACAAATAATAAACGAAATTTACAATTCGCAAGCGTAACAGATCGCCGAAAAGGAAATAGGATCACGAGCAAAAAAAATATAATCATATTTCGTATCCTTTTATAAACTCGTCTTAAGTTTGTGAAGATTCATTTACAGAACGGTCGTGAATTACCGCCCCCCTTTCCCCCCACTTTGAATTATTCCTCCCGAGGAATACAAGGCCTATACAATTGCGTACAATCTCGAAGGCACACTTGAAGCGGCCTTGTACAACGAAAGTGGCAGTCAAACAATAACAACCGGACATTATTCTAAACGACTGGTCCCGTTAAATAATTCAGGAACGCTCAAACATTTAATGCGAACGTGAGGAGTGTTCGTATCGGACTGGATTGTTTTGTATTTAACGTGCCTAGCTGTTGCACGTTGAACTGAATTTAATGTAATGTCAGCTGGATTGATACAAGCCCTAAAATTATATTTAAGTCAAACAAGACATAAACACGACAGGTGACTTTGGATTAAAAACATTGACGCTACTTATTACAAGTTCCGGAGGCGGCTTTGATTGTAATTTTCAATTTATTTTGAAGGACCTAATTGAGCTTCTCAAAAGTAAGAGTAGGTAGTTGCCGTTGTAGGCTGAAATAAAATTATGGTAACATAAAAGTAATCGCATCCCTTTTGAATATGAAATAAAGCTTGAATTTTTCTGAGTTAAAAACCACCTATTTACTTAACAGAAAAGTTTGCATGTATTCTAGAAAATAAATCATCTCTCCATATTTTCTTATAAATACGAAAATGAATTTGTTTGTTTGTCCTTCCTTGTCGTGTAATGGAGCAGGAATGACTTGGTATTTACTATGAGGATAAATTAAGAAACGGAGAAGGATAATGGTTGTTTTTATTACGGAAGTACTCAAATATAATATTAAAAATGTAAGCGTGTAACTGTCTGAGTGTCGCCCTGCAGTTGTGAGTTTTTTCCCCTAAGTGAAGTGACACTGATCATTCTTACTTAGGAACTATTAATTAGTGTGTATGTAATAAATAACAGTCCAAAATTCTCAAGGACTTATTTCCACTATTGCCAGTGGTTCCTTTACTGGATAAAGCACATTGTATTCTGCAAGCCGTATTAATACATAACAAGTTTGGAATTGCATCCCTTAAGAAGTCGCTCGGTAAATCTCCGGGTTAGAACGATGCAAAGCGTCTCAGTGCCGTAGATTTACGACTGTGTTTGTAATGGACTTACGTATTTTAGGTGCCATTACGTTTATATTATGTAGCTCTAAGTGTTGCAGTAATTTCTAACAGTTCTGTTTGTAACAGTTCTCTCTGATCTGTTCAATTATTTCTGTAAAAAAAATATTCCTATACAAATAGGTTTATTAAGCAGAATTGTTGAGTGCTCAAAAAAAATACTGTACAATTTTTTCCCACACAAACATTCAGTAACATTTGAAAAATTCAGTTTTAAATCTCACATTGGAAATGATTTTCAGTATCTACTAGACTTAAGTTTCAAAGTAACATGCAAGTTGCTATGTCCGCGCACATAATATGACAGCCGCAATCCGATTACAATATTTGCGTATCGAGGACTCACACCAGGTTGCGAGACCCCACTTTATTTGAAAACTTCGCGTGTGTACATTTACATTGAATCTTTTTGAGCCAATAAACAGGTGATTTGTCTGTAATGCTTTTAGTTCCGAGCTCTGTTTCGTGTGTACCGGTAATGTAACGAGAAATAGTTTTGCAGTCGATTCTGACTCGAATATGGTGATTTGGCAATCGGAATATTTGAGAGTGAAGCTTGAAAAATGTTTTGCTTTCTGTGAAGTTTTGTTTTGAGTTGATACCTTGTGTTTTATATTTACATACGTTATACTCTGATAGTGTAGAGTTTTATGTTAAGAGGAACATGTTTTTATGCAATACATTAACGCCTTATATGGTTTAGGAGATAAAAAAATCCTAAATAAATAAAATGATAAAATTACACTTACAGGTTCCCCTTATAATAAATATAATTTAGGAGTTTTAATAAAGTAAACAATGCCTACTTACAGTGTTATAAATATGAGTAAGATGCAGCGAACATAACGCCATAAGCAAGAATGATGATGAGTGCTCTTCATTTCTTTGTATTTTAACGGATCCCTAACCTTAGAACTCTTATGGTAGGTTGATATCATTATGAATATTTTAAAAGCTTTTATTAACAGTACTCGGTATCGTCTTGGTAATTAAATAGTGAAATCGCTTCAGTCCGCTTTCTATTACTCGTGATTCCAATACGTCTGCTATCAATTTAAATAATGAATTGACTTTCAAAATGGATGGCAGCTATAAGACAAATTGATTGCTCATAACTTCAGCTGGAAATTGATTGTCTTGAGCGTTGTAACCCGTAGATAAGTGTGCCGTCATTTACTCCGGTTTTAATGGTAACTGTAAAGTTTTTAAACCTCATTGCAAATTGATACTGCTGGAGATTTATCGTATCATGTTTTTATTATGAAATTATTGTATATCAAGCCTACTTTAAAAAGTAAATAGTATTGTAAGATTTCGTAACAATAAAAATACCCAGCAATATAAAATAAATAAATGCGGACAACATCACATACATTGCTCTGAACCCAAGGTAAGTAGCTATTAAGCAGTTGTGTCATGGAATTCAGTAACAACGAAGGTACCACAAACACCCATATAAACGACTACTTATTATATGAGCACGAACATAATGATAGTATGGAAATGGCACAGACAATGAGTCCTGCCCTTCAGCCCTGCGTCGGCTGCGTCGGCCGCTGCGGATTCCAGTGCCGCTACCTCGGGGAGTTAGGGAAATGGACTTCTATGTTCAGTGATGATGTTTTTCAGATTTCAGCTGTTTAAGAATTTTAGGATTTTTTTGACATAACTTTGCACTCATCTTTGTAAGCTGTAATTCGGCCTCAAAGATAGGTGATTTAAAAGCAAGCCTAGGTAATTTAATGCTTATTCGATTTTTCAAGAGTTTTTATTTATTTAAAAAAGGATCTAAGCAACATGACGATTCTGTAATCACTCTAAATCCTTCTAGCGATGTCTGATTCGTTTCATCCTTTTCCAATTACACACCGTAAAAATTAAAAACTTCATAAGTCGTGTTCAAGCCCTCTTATCTATGGTTAGAGAATCTTAAAGTTCCGTTAATATATAAGCCCTTCTAAACTCACGGGCGCATGTGTTGATTGAGGAAGTCTTCTCATTTCAAACACTTCATTAAATGTCAAAATATTTAAGTGAAAGTTTGCGTGGAGATCAAATGTATTAAAAAGTTATGGTCACTTACTTATAACGAACGTATCAAAACATTTAACAGATAAGAAAGTTACATTGAATCATTTAGAAAAGTAAGGTTTAGTGGCTAACTAAAGGCGTAGTTACTGGGTTAAGAAGACTCAAATCGAGATAATTTTAAAATAACAGTAGATATTTTTCATAAACAGATTACACATGCAAACAAATCATATTATTTATAATTTAGTTTAAACACAAATCATACCGAGTGAGATCACTATGTCCGATTGATGATTCCATCTCAAAGTTATGATAACACAGATAAAATAACAACAACAAAATTATTACAACAAAACAAATATAATAATAATTCTTTTAGATCTTCAAGAGCGCGTTAATTAACGTGAGATCGGTAGGCGACAACCCTACCCTATTAAAACAAAACTTTACAGAGCTGCTATTTGCACAGCATAAATAATTACAGAGTACCTATAAACCCTTTATTTTGCTTGTTTAATTACTTCGATGCTAAAATATTATAACCCGTTGTCCCTCAGTGAGAGTTCGCGTTTATTGACTGGAATATAATGATTTTTATACTGCTACGACTTGTCGACTTTTTATATAAAAAGTTGATATTATTATTTTGTTAGTTGATTTATCTTGTACCATTATTTTCAATATTTAATTCAAATTAAACGGGTTTTATTTTCATACATACATACATACATATAATCACGCCTTTTTCCCTTATAGGGGTAGGCAGAGACCACTTCTTTCCACTTGCTACGATCCTTACACACTTGTTTCGCTTTATCCACTTTCATTATTCCCTTCATACATGCTGTTCGGTTTATGGTACTCTTGACCTGGCATGTTTTCATTCACACTCGCCTTATACACTTTATTCGTCAATCGTTCTTCATTCGTTCTCTCGACATAGCCAAACCTCCTCAGCATACCTTTCTTAATTTTTGTCTCAACATCCATCATATGACATACTTCATCCACCTTTCCATGCATTTCTCCTCTTACATTCAACGTAGCGAAGCGGCTCTCCGTGGCCCACTTTTCGCCCCCGCGAGAAACGAGACGTGATGGGTGGCGAACCACATCGCCGCCATTTTGGATAATTAAATTATTTTTATGAATATCCATTGCGTTCCTGCGGGATACGGAAATGGGAAAGGATACGTTGGAAAGGATAACAAGGTAGGACGGGTTTTAGGATGCTACCATCACGGAGGTACAATGAATGTGACGGCAACAGCTAGGGCAGTCCGGGGTCGCGTACCCGTAGTGGATCTAGCCAGCATTCGGACAGATAACTGGTAGATCCACCCCCTGAACCATTTATTTTCATGGTTTACATATTAATTTGAAATCATCTAATTTTTTATTATCTTAACAATTGTACTACAAGCCAATCCACCTAACAACTTTGATTTACATATGTACAAATTCTTCTTTAAAATCACCATGCCCAAGCATTAATAAATGCATATATTTGTTTTAGAGTATGTAGTTTTTAGTCTCAAATTCTTAAGTATTATTCACAATGTCAAAACACGGGTCTTTCAAAGTTGTGTTTATGTAAAATTCCACAACTGTGTAGCCGGCCTTATGTCTTCATTACGGTTGTAATTTGCAGAGGTAAAAAACATTTCTGCGGAGGAGAAATGAAAATAATATATTTTTTATTAAAAATAATTATGTTTGTATTTTAAGATATGATATGATATTTATCTGAGGTATGCGTATTGAAGTGCATGAAGTTTCTGATGTTGATAGTAATTTATTGGTGGGAATATTTTTATTGAACATGTTTCATGTGAACAGAATTTTTAATGAGGCTCTTAACTACGAAGACGATGCTTCGTCCGAACACATTATAATAAATCACATATCGCAATCGTAATTTTGTTCCATATATTTACCTATACCTAAACTTACTGCAAACATAATGAATCTTAAGCTTTTGTATATAAAATGAAAAGATAATAATATAACAGCCAATATAGAATATTAAAAGATTGTCATTATGCAAATAAAGTCGCACGTCTAGACTATTGTCAGCACTTTTAGTGTATAACCATAAACCTCTTTAAAGAATTCTTTTTTTATTTTCGTTCGTAACAAGAGCTTTAAATGGCGCCATATGTTACACTTGTACTGTCAGTGTCGGCCACAATGCAATATACACAAAAGGTTCGAATCTATCAAAAACAAGTTATACCTCCAAAACTTTAAAGAAAAAGACGAAAATTTTCTTTTGTTCAATTTTTGTAGGACGATATTATTATGTTGTTTTTAGATAATATGTATTGCATTAAATACCTAGTACGTACAGAAAATTGAAAATTTGGTATGACGGTTACATTTAAACAGAAACAGTCTGCATTTTCCAGCTGCAAATCTCGCCAATTTGTAACTTCTAGATTATCTATCTCTCCAATTTGTAACTTCTAGATTATCTATCTCTCCAAATTTTCTCTAAGAAGTGTGTGTAATGTACCTTCTGTATTTCTCTTTACAATGACCAGGAACAAAGACTGCAATGGTGCATAAAATAGGGATGAGCGGCCGTCAAGCCGAGCCACTAGTTTCCTTAGACTTTACGAGTTAAGTGTAATAAAACGCTATTCTTTTAGGGCTCGTAACCAGACCCTAATATATTCGTCATAACCTTCCGCAGGCCGCATTTATTTACCGTGTCTAGTTTCAATTTGATGCTAGTTTGCGTTCATATTCTTTATAGATTCAAGCTATGGTATACATATACGAACACGGTACGAAACGGATATGGTTGGTAAAAAACATAGCCAATACGGATTACCAATTTTACATTGAAGTTTTTCATTTGCAATAGTACTATCTGTCGATTTAAAATCTGAAACCCTTAAAAATATTTATTTGAAAATTTTCCTGTCTCTAAAACATTTTAACGTACAGTTAGAGAAATTACAATGCTGCTTACGTGTTTAAAGAATCCAGGCGCTTTACACAACATTTCAGTTACACCCACATAACCCAGTGAGCCCTTAAACACATCATTCTCATATAAAAATAGCCATACTTAGCATACGCTCTGCAGAATGACGTCACACAAAGGATAAGACTTCAATGGCGGAGTCCGCTGGCCGCTTTGAATACTCAATTAAATGAAAGCCGAGTTTTACACCTGACCACTTCTTATTGTAACATGTGGGATAGACGTCTGGTTGTTTCTGTTTATTCATGTGTGCTCACCATGTAGCTTAATGAAATTAAAGGATACAATAATAAAATGTTACTTTAGTTCATCTTATTTTTACATACCTTTCGAAATTTCCTCTACTAAAATAAAGTTCTAGTTTTCTACAAAATACTGTTTTTTTATAAATTAAAGGGCTTAAAACTTAAATATGATAGACTTGCAAAATAAGACACACACAGAATATGTAACAACTTATATTATACAAAAAACGCAAACTTACAGTATTTCAGTCTTACGTAAGCAAAAAATAAATCGGATTTTTTCCCAAAAGAGAGGCGACGAATAAAACCTATCTAGACTGAAACTCGTATGTTTTAAAATGTGCCACTTTAACTGAACAGCTCCTTAAAGAGAATTCTAACTAGAAAGGCAATTAGTTGACATCTTATATCTTCATTCAGAGACAAGTAGCTTTTAAGGCAGTAAATAGGCTTCTAAGAAATTTATTTTCATCTTTTTATAATTATCTAGATCGGTTGCAAAAGGATTTCTATATTTTTTCAACCTGGTTCTCAGGAGGATGAATGAATGATGAAGGCGTTTTATACTATTCAATGAATAGAATCACAAAAGGAAATCGCAAGTAATACGTTGAGACAGGGGCCAGACAAAAGTTTTATTGGGAAAATAGGCTTTTTTTGTCATGTTCCTATTTTAGAATAAGGATCTATACCTAAATAAGAATGAAGAAAACATACGTAAATGTTTAAAAATATTTCAACATCCATACGAAACCGGGACAAGCTACAAAAAAAGGCAAAATACGGATCCACCAACGGCAAAAATTAAGCGAAATTGAAATTTTTTGTCTATACTGTAATGTTAGGTGCTTATGTAACAAGATGCACGGCACAGATCAAAGTAATAAATGCACGGTTCTAATGCCCCAAACATCTTTAAAAGAAAAATCGCCCAAAATTGCATAGTTTTAAAATCGATTAGTTGAGTGCTGGCTTAAACTTTTCTCCACACTCTTGATGTTTTACCCCTCTACAGTGTATCACGTGTTAACTCCAGGTCCCCGTGACTCTATAGCCCTCGCAGCCGTCACCGCGACATGTTCCCGCCAATCTGTCACGCGGACAGTTATTGCTTGCTTTGTGATTACATTCCTACAACCACTGCGACTTACTTATGCCCTAGTACTTAGTAATTGTCATGGTAACATTATGTCGGTTAGTTATTTAACGAAATACACTAATATTTTTTTTTCTCGTGCTAGTGTCAATTTAGAAATAGCCTTGTATGTTCGTTTGTCTTTTATTTATATGTACACAAGTATTTTAAAATAATTCGGCTGAGTTTTCGAATAAAAACTGAGGCAGTAACAACTTAATCAATATCAAAACCTTTTATTAAACAAGTTAGTTCAAAAACAGGAGTTGCTAGACAAAAATAAATTAAAAAGGTTTTATTTTAAAGAGATATCCAATTAATTATTTTTGTCACGGTCTTTTTAAGCCAGTCTCTTTATAAATAAGTATTTTAGTCATACTATCAGTGGGTAATATTAAAAATGCGAAGCAAAAGAATATAGTTATTTTAAGATAGACTTATTCATAACCTCCTACACGCTTACAAAAATAAGAAATCTGGTAAAGGTTACAAAAATATAGTTTTAAGTAATAATAACCCTAAAATGCGTGTGTGTTTTTGACGCATTAGTTCCAGTAAATGAAAGCCTGCATTGTGGCCATAAATAACGTTTGCTTGTCATATATCAAGTAGATAATAATTATTTGTGATTAAATTCCTGTTACACCGCACAATGGGAGCTCGTTAATTACTGGGCTACGGTTGATCCTGATTTGATCATTGTGTTGAAACAGTGTTGGTGTGAACCCGGATGTTTTGACTTAGTGGGTTGATTCAGTGTGGTCACAACCAAGAAAAGGGCAGATAAAAAAAGTGTTGAAATAGAACTTATTTTTACGGATTACATCGCGGTTTATTATACATTTTAGGTACCCACGTTTCAACACCTTTGCAGGTGTTTAGGTTACAGGCAGTCAATCAGTATATCCGTGACCGAAATAAACGCTATGTAAATCTTTTGTGCTATGTGCTATCCATAAAACAGTAGTTTTATTTTAATCATCATTCACGTCAACTAGTCCAAAGTAAATAATAATAATAATAAATCTTTATTGACATAAAAAGATTACATGATTTTGTTTGTAACCCTGACTCCTGCGCTAGTATTTAAACTGTATCACAGGAGCCAGTGTCTTCTCCTTTTATTACACAAATAACATGTCAACAAACCAATAGTTGCAGCTTACAATTTTATATATTTTGTTATTTTATTATGGGATGCATGAAAGTAATAAAAATAAATTAAAACTCATAGTAAAGATAAATAAAGTAACGCCAACATGTGCTATGGTATGAGTGTGTGTGTGTGTGTGTGTGAGTGTGTAAGTAAAAATAGAATGATGATATCGGATTCAGAAAAAAACAACTAGATACTTAATTACCAATTCCAGATTACTATTAAATTTATTGTTTTTTCTGTAGGTACAAGATACTCGTAGGCGTATGATCATCACCAAATGACTCCTGACCTTTGATTACAATACATAGTTCAAAGCAGTTGTAACAATACATTTACAATTTAATTAGTACGTGTGTATTATACACAGAGCTATTAAGTGCAGCAATTAATACAATCTGGTTTCATCGTTATGGAGCTAAAATCCGTTTTAGTACGAAGGTTTAGGTAGTTTGCTATCTAATGGAATTAGCCGAAAACTACTCGGATTAGCATTCGAAACATAGCACTGAAATTTGATGTTTGTGGCTTCAAACAATAATTTTCTACAAACGGAAAATAAGTTACATAATTATGTACATAATTTGTACTTAAACTACCGAAATAATTAAATACCAAATTGAGAAAGTATGTTTTCCACTATTACACAAAATTCTTAAGTTTCATACTTATACATGCTATTCAATACAAAAATAACACCACCTATCAACTAAAAACAACTTACACAATCAATAAAAAACATCAATAACTTCTGCAAAACTCGATTGCGCGTTTCAGCGCGACATTCGCAACAGCGCCACCTATCTCCTAGCTATCAAACGTCACGTTGTCATGTACCTGTCGCGGGTCATACACACACGCTGACAGTTATTGCTTGTCGTGATTACATTGTGCCCCTCAACCACAATGGCCCGTTAATTACTGGCCCACACTTGATATCGATTCGCTTAGTGATACGAACGGTAAACGTTTTAGATGGTTCGGTGGTGCGACGGTGCCTTAAGTGTTTTTAGAGTGAATTTTATTGATGTGTGTTGTGTTGTGTTGTATGAATAGTTTAATTTAAATGAAACATGAAACATGATGTGAATACTTCAAAACTGTAAATTTTAAGGCCTTACTATGGTCCTTTGAAGACATCTCAAAGGAAAAAAATAATTTTATAAAAAAAATGACTCGTACAAAAGACACGCAAACTACATTAGGTAATCTGAAACCCAACAATTTAGGTGTAAGAACTGTCAGAACGTTTGGTAGACTCTACTCGTGATCAGAGGGCTGGTTTGTTCCTTGCACAGAGAATCGGCATAACCATTCAACGTGGCAATGTTGTCAGCCTTCTGGGCACGTTTCCCGCCATTGAAAAGGATGACGATGAGTTTATTGAAGATTTAGTTTAGTATAGTTAGTACTAAACTTATTATTAGACACAATTAAATCTAATACATGAACATTAGTTCGATGATTTAATCGTGTTTGAGTAAACAGTATTTTAATATTTAAAGGTGAAAGTGAATAGGCTTCTTATTTGGTTTGTTTTTGTTTCATCAAATACCTGCTCGAAAATACAATCTAGGTAAAAAAGTGAGTTTTAACATAAAAATGTAAACAGAATACTAACGAAGATTAATTTTGTTTCAAAATAATACTATTCGAACAATTCATAATTCAAACAAAAAACAAATTGAAAACCTTTTATAAATTAGCTATGGCCAGTTTTAAAGGTAATTTAAAATTAAAAAAATATTCTAAATTCAAACACAGGTTAAATATTTTTTGTTTCATTACCATTGTATCTGGCATCCGTAATATAATAACTGGGATATATTAATGACGTAGACACTGGCAGTTTATTACTCAGATTAATCCTTGGTAGGTGACGCGATGACGTAATGAAATTCCGAAGTGACGCGCTGCGCTCGCGTCTATTCGCCTTATTAATTTTGTTTTAATTACCCATTGTTTGATGTAAGATGGTTTATGATTAAGCGTACTGCGGTTTGCGTTGATTTATTGATAGGATGATATATTACTTACTAAATAAACGTTCAAGGTGGCGCGGAATAAGATTGCATGGAAGGCCTTTGCCCCAGAAGTGTGACAGTATACTGTCACAAAAAAGCGTTATATTTACTTTCCTTGCCCAAAAGCCGATGGGAGACATTAGCAATGCCTCCGTTTTCCCTACGCCTGTCCGTTATCGGACTAAAGTGAAATGAGTATGTGTTTCTACTGACACTGAACGTAATGAAATTCCGAAGTGACGCGCTGCGCTCGCGTCTATTCGCCTTATTAATTTTGTTTTAATTACCCATTGTTTGATGTAAGATGGTTTATGATTAAGCGTACTGCGGTTTGCGTTGATTTATTGATAGGATGATATATTACTTACTAAATAAACGTTCAAGGTGGCGCGGAATAAGATTGCATGGAAGGCCTTTGCCCCAGAAGTGTGACAGTATACTGTCACAAAAAAGCGTTATATTTACTTTCCTTGCCCAAAAGCCGATGGGAGACATTAGCAATGCCTCCGTTTTCCCTACGCCTGTCCGTTATCGGACTAAAGTGAAATGAGTATGTGTTTCTACTGACACTGAAAATAAGAAAAAGTATATCCAAAAAAGTGGTGGTGTTCCTGGTGTTCGTCGTTCTTAACCAGATTTTTGTTGCTTTCTGTCTCCTATTAAGGTGTCGAATTGAGTAATATACAGGAGTAATAACGTTGTAAAAGATTAGGCTACTAGGTCGGTTGTTTGGCATCGAGGTTAACTGCCCAACTTTACAGCTTCGTACTAAAGTAACTAAGTATTTAGAAGCGGATTTTTTTTCGCAAAGATTTTATAATAAAACATAATTGAATAAATAATATAAAATAAAGAAAGTTTGAATAAACTTCATCGTGCTATCGTAATATAAACGAGTTAAATTGGAGGTAATTAATTAAACTTCCGTCACTGAATACATCCGGAATACAATTTCCTTTAAATAAAATATATTATTTTCTTCCGTACGTTCTCGTGAAATGTATATCAGTTGTTACCAATGAAATAGTAACATTTACGATTTTTTTTTACGTATATCTTTCTCTACTTATAGTAAATTTTATATACATCATTGTCTAGATTCTAGATTATTACTCTACATTTCCTCTTTAGTACTCACAAAAAGGCACATATTTCTACTGACCTCTTTACGAATACATCGGTAATAATACACAATACACATGTTTGAACTCATGTTTAAATAGATATAAAAGTAAAACAAGTATTTCAAAGCACTCTTGATTATCCTTTGTCTGGATGTAGATTCTGCGTACGAAGTTTATAAGAGCTATGCGGGCTGGCTACTACAAATAAAGTGTCGCTCTGTGTGGCTCAGTACCTACGTGCTGCGTTTGAAATGCCTACTGTACTTGCTTGGGGCACTAGAACACAATACCTAAACGTTTTACTATGAAAATAATACAGATTTTTCTTCTCTCTCTTCAAATGTATAATGATAAAAAAATACAAGCGGATATTTTTTCATTCACGACAAAATGATTAAGATTTATCAGGTACAAGTATTACCTACACGAATGATAATAATACCTAAAGAATTATTTTTTCCTGCTCTTTTTTAAAATAAAACTAAACAAAAAAGCAATAAACTAAACATCACATTAGCACATACAAAGTACTGAACACTAGGTACTGTCTTAAATTAAATTGGAATTAGGCCATGTGTCTGATACAGTACCAGTAACAATTTAGTAATCACTAGTCAAGTAGTGTACGTATCAAACGGAGCTCGGCCCGCATGCGCCAGTGTGTAAGTAACAGGAACACGCTTTGCGTTTTGAAAGCTCTTCAAAGATACCTCTACTTATAAAATAAATGTGTTATTTTCTACTTAAGTTAGTTTTCTCTAAAGATTTTAAGATTGCAGTAAAAATAGGTAAAATATCAAATTCATGCTTGATGTCTTTGCTAGGCTAATATCTTAAATATTGTCATAAAGCTATTACATGCAGGTATCGTCTACGAGCATTATTACTATAGACGTTTATAGCATGTTTGTATTTTATGTATGTGTGTATGTTATGTTGTAATTTCCTCAATAAAATGACCCGCCATTTCGAGTGGTTGAGGGGTCGATCAGAGACCGCTTTATAACAACAATACCAAATGGATCCGGTTTAATCATATCCAATTGATTTACTTTACATTGATTGTGGTCAAGTAGCACCAGCTATGGGAGTTCCGATGCTATACTAAATGCTGCACTTCATTTAAATCTAGTCATATCCATGTACAGATTTGCTGTGATTGAGAATTTAATAACAACATAATTGTGATTTACAGTAAATATCTAAAATAAGCTTATTGTTACTTTAATACACGAACTCCTTCATTAACATTTCAAACAAAATCAAAAACGAATCCTAAAAGAGTATGAAAGCAAGTAACAGACAACGTACGCACAGACACAATCGCTTTCCACAACTCTTTCCTAACAAACTCCACTTAAAACTTGCGCTAGGTACGCAAAATAACTTATAACAGAATTGAATGTTCCCACATTATGACGCAGTAACCATTTCCTCGAAACCGAGACACGTTAAAACGTAGTAAAACCTGCAACTTTGTCACTACCTAACCGAAACTCACTGACGTGGGGAAATACTGAGGATATTTAAACTGAAATAAGAACTTTACAGATATTTAATTTTCAAATATGACTGTTGATCTTATATCTAACTGAACTTTTTGATAAACATACCTCAGATTTTGCCATTAAATAAATCAAAAGTAAAAAAAAAATACTTGCAAAAAGGACTAGATTATTTTTGATGGCATGAGGGTTACCAATGTATTAGTTACTTGTTTTTTACCAGATTAAGTTCTGACCTAAAACCCAGCCTATATATTTTATTTTCGCTTTTCAGTGATTTAGACGACCCAATTAGTGCAGTGGGCTGTATTCCCAAGCGGGACAGATAACGTATTATTTTGTTTGATCGTTGAATCTAGGCTAGATTGGATCGTGTTTCTGCATATTTATTTATAAAACACATTAAATGTATAAAAACATACTATATAACTTTCTATACACCATTCAGAAAGTGGGACTTAAACATACCGGCGAACTGTAGGTGTACATTGGTACACCTCTGCTTAACCCTTCGGGGATACAGGCGTGATGGTATGTTATGTTATTAAGCAAGTGCAGTGAGAGTAACGGTTATCAGAAGCACCAAAACACAGTCGGACAATCTCAAAAAACAAAAGAAGTACTTTGCGACAGACGAGGAAAAGAAAAGGCCTTAACTAAAGCTTACGGCCAGTAAGAAAAAATACAAGCTGGATAATAATGTAAAGAAGACATCTATCACCACTATGCAAAGGAAGTTAAACTAAATGAATCTGCTGCGGACGTGGCAACCGTCTGGGCAAGGCAGGAAGATACGTTAAAACGCAGTAAACCCTACTTTGTCTCGCGCTCAGTAAAACTCACCGCTCTCTACGTGTTGCTTTTAATCTGATGCAGTGTCTACAGACCCGAGTGCTTTCGGAACGTCTTAAATGTTTCGACTGTAGAAATACTTATCGTGGTTAGGTTTGCTTTTGGTGACGATACTGATACACACATATATAATATTATTTTGTACATTATCAACCATAATGGATATAAATTGTGGTGGTGATTGGATACTAGCAACTTGGCTGTTTATTATTTTCTATAATATAACCATTTACCACGGTTAAATAATGCATTAATTTATGTGTATCAGTTCTTTCCTGACCTCAATATATATTTTCGGTTTTAAAGTTTTTTTTAATGCCAGTTTTTTCAATTTCACTCTTTTAGTCATAAAATTAAATGTAAACAGAACATTTTTTGTCTGATACTATTTACTAAGAATTCAAAAAGTTATTAGATAATATTTTTAAGAGACTGATATATATATGGTGTAAAATACCTAGAAGTAGGTTTTGTTCCTTCTGTGAGATGAATATGTAAGGCTTCATCAATCGTAGCCACAGAGAGCAGGTCCGAGCTGCACGATGAATCGGCCATTTTGTAACAGCGCTTTATACTTTATTAAGGCGGACAAATGGATTGCTAGCATTGATTCTATGCCGTGTTCGTGTGTCGTGTAAATATACCTATATATAGTATGCACAGGTACACTGGGAAAGAGACTTTTATGTCTGGTTACGTTATAAATGATATTTTAAAAGAGTATGAGACATTTGAGAAAGCTGAAAGTGGAGTTTATAAGTTTAAATCAGTAATACAATATTTTGAGCCTGATTTTATTTATTTTAAAACCTGATATCATGAAAGGAGATGCCTGTGATGTTACTAGATTTTATAATAAAGTTTTTTCGGCTTCATGTACAATAAAGGCAATTATTTTTTAAATGAAGCCGAAAAATTAAAGTAAACTCTGAGAAACTTTCCAACTAGGAATGTAAGTAGGTTTTAGGTATATAGTAGTATATAACATTAAAGTTACACAGCTCGCCTCGAAACTTAATAACGAAATTTCACATAATGTAAGTGACTTATGAAAGCACGTAGGATTTATATCACGTAGAAGTGGGTCTGAATAAATGATGGCCTGTTTGTTGACTTCAGCTCCCTCAGGGTCCCAAACGGTTTGTCTGTAAATTACATTTTGTTTGTCTGACTTTAGGTGCTGTGTTTAGACTCTGGGACCTAAAAGAAAAAATATTTTTCATTATTTCTTGACATATCCAAGTCAGAGTGGAAAAACCAATTTAGTTGCACCATTTCATTTGAATTTTATTTTTTCACTGGCTATATTATTTTGGCCTTTTATCTATTTGTTTTTAAAGGTATATTATAGTGAGTTGTGAGAGTCTCTCCTGTGATCATTTTAATATTTACATATTCCCTGGAAAAAATATTATAATTAAAAGACTACCAAAAGGTTCTTGTTCCAATTTTCGGTATTAATGTAAATTGCATATTATTGTAAACAACTTAATCAAAACATATTACAAAAAAATATATTACCAACTTAGTTTTTTCTTTGAATAAAAGTTAGTTCTAAAAGCGGAGGCTTAGACAACTTTCCAACAAGACAAATACAACGGAAGCATTCTTCACCACAAAGTATAAAGGGGTCGCTAACCAAGTTAAATACACGAAAAGTTCCCATCAATGGCAGGCCAGTGGCAATGAGCTGTGAACTCAGGGCCAGACTCCACCAAAGGGAAGATGAGCGGAGCGGAGCGGATTAATGTTTAAATCAATAGGAATTCATTATTAAGGCCAAAACTCCGCTCTGCTCAGCTCGTCCTCGCTTTGGTGGAGTCCGGCCCTCAGTCTGCCCGATCGCTTCTTGTTTTTATCGCAAACTGAATTATCACGAGAAGTCTGCAAGTGTTCTTACTGCACAAATTCTTTGCGTTTGATTTCATACTTCATTAAACTTGTAAACTCCATCTTGTATGTATGTGTGTGCTTTTCAAAACAAAACTTTCATTACATACTTGACGGAGTTTGTATATTTTATTCATGGTCTTGTTTTCTTTTAGTAATTTGAACAGATTCGGAGAACTAATTAGAATGCAACGTAGTCATTAACTCAATTACGAGTTGTTTGAACATAGTTCCATGAGTATAGTAAATGGATTTAAGAAGTTTGATTAGTCAGATATTTATCGACATTGTGGAAATACTGTTATCCTTTTGCTATGAAAAGCTGCTGAAATTTTCCCAAAAGACTCTAATAAATTTGTTGTACAACACCTTGTAACAGAGATCGATTATCTGCTCTATGTTATACCAACTAAGCTTAATAGGACACTCAATATGTTTGCCAAATGCGTCGGTATTGATTAAATACTATTAATAATAAACAGGGATGTTAGCGACTTGATGGTGTGTGATAATCCCGATATTAATTATATAAGATATTTGTTTAGGAATGTTGATGTTTGCTTCCATTTGAGTACATATTACGATTGTCAAGAGACGTCTGACTCGGGTATTCGAATAATTTATGTTTACTTTGAAAACTATAATACAAAGTAATAAATAAGTAAAGTAAATATAAATTAAATTAAAATTCGTAACGGGTTCGAAGTCAATGCCTGGTGTTTCGGTTTTCAATGTCAGCTTTATTATTCATATACCTTTACTCATATGTTTCATTTACCTTGTACAGTTTTTAGACTCTTCCGCTGCATTAACGAAATTACTTACTAAAGTTTTCCTCTGCTTCTAAGCACAGGAAAATGTATCCCTTCCCAAAAAAGGTTTCGTAGAATGGCATTTCATCCATTTCGCAATCGAATCGTCCCACGGTGATCCTTGAAATTTTGGCAAAGCGTTCGTAAAACACAATATTGAGCCGCAAAAACGATGAAACGCAAAAGTTGCCCCATAGCAGGCAAGCCAAATGACGCGTGAACCGCGCTCCTTGATCGCCCACTAAACGATGACGTATGAAGTTTTTTTAGCGCTCACTGTTCCAACGAGGTGACTCAAATTCCAAATAGTTTCCGAAACTTTGTGAACGATCATCGTTTTAGTTCGTTCGTTGTGTTGCTTCGTTTTCAACAGTCGACAGGTGTTTAAATTTCGTCTAATTTGGGTTTCTTGTTACACGTTTATGTTCCGATATTCTCGGAAACTGGTTAGTTTCCGTCGGGTTGGTAGCGAGTTTTGAAGGCCAGAATTAAACATGGAATCGGGATTAAGTTTGAACAGAAGATCCTGCTAAATTCGAATACATACGTGTATCGTTCACAGCGTTGCTTCAGTATGAGTTCTAGTTTAATTGACTTTGAGAGCTCAAGCGGAATAATGACGAGTAAATGTGTTTCCGATTTCGTGTAATGTATCAAAAATATTTATGTGGACGTTTTTCCTCAACTGGAAATCCTTCGTAATGACGTGTAATTGTAAAGATGTCTTTGAATCCAAATTTTCACCTGATTTAATAGAAAAAATGACGTCAGCACATTTACCCAGGGTCGTCTGTTCCTCACGTAATGCGATTTCGAGACACCGAGCCGTCAATCGATTTGATTCGTGATGCGGCATTTTCGAATAATCGATGGCAGAAAAAAGGATCGTTGACTACCGTTATATTCGTCGTTACGCTGTTAAGGGTTGGTATAACGAGTGCGTATTATGTAAGCGTATTTTTTATGGCTTTTTATGTGGTTTGATATCTTTAAATCCACCTTGTTCTTCACATTTTTATCAATTCATTTGATTTGGAGAATTTTGAGAAAATGTGTGCTTTGAAACGTTACAATGAAAAAAGTATATATTTGAAACGTGCCTATTATTGCCTAGTGCTATTCATTGGGTACAAAGCTTTATGGTGAAATAAAAATGGTTTTAGACCCTTGATATACCCATGGAACATTTTTGTTCCGTGGATATACCTGGGTAGTTACAGACTTATATTTAAACGAAGGTCACGAGGATAACATTACTCCAATGCGTAAAATATAGCAGTTACTATGA
This sequence comes from Autographa gamma, assembly GCA_905146925.1. Lineage (NCBI taxonomy): Eukaryota > Metazoa > Arthropoda > Insecta > Lepidoptera > Noctuidae > Autographa > Autographa gamma. The sequence goes on from LR989855.1 coordinate 12,508,062, forward strand.
AATAAAAGAGTAGCTCTTCTATTGGAAAGTTTTTTATCTATTTCTTTCAAAATCTGCATATATATTACAACCTGCACACTAGATCCGATGTAAAAATTCTGCTCTAAAAATAAACTTGACTTTATCGGTGAACAAAATAATCTATGCATGAGTCCTTTGATATTTTTTAGCACATGTCCAACCGAATTTAACCGATTATTTTAGGTTGGTATTAAAACTCGTTGTAAATAAACAAAGAATTTTCGCACTGGTTGAATTAAACGCACGTGTAATTTTGAGGTCAGAATATTTTAAGTGAGACGAAGGAGATCCGATTTTTTGTCAGTAAGTAATGAAAAAAAAAAATCTTTAAATGATTACGGGCTTGGTTTATTGTGTTAATGTCCTCTGCTTGCACTAAAACTAAAATTTATTACACAAAATTACACCGCACTAAACGTTTTGGTTATATTCATTATATTTATTTAGAACCTAGTTTTTAACTAATTCAATTCATGACAATCGTATTCGATTGATTTTTATTTCACCGTCTACACTTGTCTCAGTTAACCTAACATTTGTTAAGCAGTAATGTACTGTTTTCCCGGCCGATGAAACGTCATAGCGCGGTAAAGCCTGTCGACTGTTATTAGGTACTAGCTAATTTACGAACAAGCTTTGATAGACGTCTATTATAGCAGGAATTCGTGCAATTATTGTTTGGTAATATTCCCCTCAAATATTGCACTATTGGAGGGCTTCCAAGAATTTCAGGTTTCACAAATTACGTGTGCCTCTACATAATATTGACTGCACAGCATTTTCATGTAATCAGTCAATATTTTGGTCATATTGCAAAGTAAACAAAAGGGTGCTAGACTTGTGTTTTGATAACCTTTGCTGCCATTACGTCATCAAATATATTAGTGAGTATCTAAAATGAAGCAACTATTTCCTCTTATAAAGTAATCATTTCGTCGTACCTATCTACCTCGGCTGAGCCCTCAAGTAATTTTAATCCCGGCAGATCCCGTTGACCTTCCCCTATGCTTCCATAACCCATAACGTTGCCTAAAGCTATTACGTACCTGCCCTTTTCAATAGGTTTCTTTATCTCCGCCCTTGTTGGGGCTGTTATACCCGGTTACCCGGTTTTACGGTCCAGCCATTACTCAGTTAATAACTCATTGATCCCAGTTGAGTTATGGGAGAAGGAGACGCTTTGTAGAATATTTCCCATTATGTAAGAGCGCTACGGAATTAATTGCCGCAATTGTGTTTATTTAATTTATTGTTGTAAGTTTGTTGTTTTTTGAGGTTATTGGTGCCGTTATAATATTGTGTGGACATATTGGATGTTGCCTTTGTTTAATGAACGGGGTGGTTAATATTTTATGCTGAAAACAGTGTAGCCCATGAAAGCCATTTGTTATAAATTTAGATCATCTCGCCTTAGGTTTTTGGAAATTATAAACAAATACGAAACTTGTATACAAATGACTCAAGAGATTCAAATATTTTGGTTCCAGTGCCAATAGTGTGTTATATTCAGAAATGTATTGATATGTACATTTGTAACTCAATCATGTTACAAGGGCGAAACAACCCGAAGTGACGCAAGATATTTTTTATTCCAGAATGGGATCCATCTCCCGAGGGTAACCTATTCTCAATTTAACACGGGCGGAGGCTGCAAAAGGTTTTGTCGTTACAAAGATATTCCTCAACACTTCCTTGTAAAGTTTTTGTCACTTTGGAACGAACAGTTTAGATGCTTTTAGCTTTGGCCTGTTGGAGTTTTATTAGGGCTTAGAAAAAAGTCTGCCGAGTGAACAGCTAAAGTAATTTCTTCTGAAATGGTAATAAGCAGATTTTTGGAAAAAAAATATCTCCTATTTTCAGTGACTTGTTTTGCTAGGTGTGAATAATGATGAGTATGGCTTCTTGTAAAAACCTTAAGATAGTCTAAAAAGTTGCTGAAATATCGAGCCGTTACCGCCAAATTATCGTAAGCGACACTTTTGTCGAAAATGCTTTTTTTATCGTAAGTAGTTATTTAAACCATAACGGATCTATCCCTGTTGACATTTCCCGCCAAAATTTAACCGTTGTAAAGTTATAGCAAGTGCTAAAATTATCGTAAATACATATATTTTTAAAGCCATAACGTAAGCGACAACAAGCATTTTTATTGTAAGCGCCTTGCGATCAATTTTTTGTAGCGCAAATGACACTACTTGTTATCGCAACCGACATAGGTGATAGACTATGAGGCGTTTACTATAAACAAACCTGTCGTAACCTGTTTATTTCTGTGAAAGTAATGCGACAAAAACATCGTTCTTATTGAATTGTAGCAAATTATGCAGTTAATATCACCACTTCCCATATCAGAAGATAGTAATCCTGGAACTGCTTTTCCCGAGAGCATACAGCAAGATAAGGCCCCAGCTCTAGATCAATTGTTACTAACAGACAGCTTCAACGATATTGACATGGACCCAATATTAATTGATACATCTCCTTCGTTGATCGATTATATTTGTGATACCGATTTAAATTCTGAGCTCAATACTAACGCATTATTAACACCATTACCTCAAACTAAAATTGTCGAATACAGTGAATCAGATACTAAGAATACTTACACTTTAATGGATTTAGATCACCAGAACATAAAAGACTTAACAACTTATGATCCTACTATGCCAGCTTTCATTAATCAATTAATACAGCCGAGCACCAGTTCACTGTTTGACCAACAAGAACTAAATATGTCCAAAAATTTGGAGACCCACGACAGCATTGCCTCTATTGATAGCGAAGATTCATGGAAGCCTGTCTCATCGTCCAGTGATTCGGACGAAGATAAGTCAGTTCAAACAATAGAAGAAGAAACAAGTGTTGGAAAGAGGATATAGGAAGACTTTTAGCCAAAAAAAATCGTAAGGCTGCTGTAGGAAAATCTATACAACCAAACCCTTGTATGAATAAAAAATGTGGTAACTCATGTGCAAATGTGTGTGTGTTGTGATAAAAGGCAAAAAAGAAAAAGATACAGTAGTAATGTTCGCAAAATATCATACGATTATTTTATCACCTACAATGGACAGAATATTAAAGTATGTCAACAATTTTTGCTTAAGACCCTAAACATATTCCAAATGTCTATGAGATACACCATCGAAAATGCTAATAAAGCTCTAAATACCACTCGAGATGGCAGAAGAACTAGTCGTCCTCATAATAAATCTGATGAGGTAGAAGTCGCACAGTTAAAATTATTTATTGAGATGTTGCCTGCTGTTCCATCCCATTATTGACGCAATAAAAGAACAAAAGTATATTTACCTCAAGAATTTCAAAATATATCGTTTTTGTATTTACAGTATGTTAATTACGTGAAAGAAAATAATCCAGAATCATCAGTATTATCAAAAAGAGTATTTCGTAACATTTTCAAAAGGGATTTTAATATCGGATTCCATCTGCCTAAAAAAGATAAATGTGCTTTTTGTGAGAAGTTCAAAAATTTATCATCTGAGAACAAAATTATTTTTGAGCAAACCCCTGAATATTAAAATCACATTCTAGATAAAGAAAAATGTAAGCAACTGTTTTTAGAAGACCAAAAAATGAGCAAATTAACTGATTCTAACTCCGAAAAAGTCCTGAATACTCCACACGGTAAAAGTGTTACCCTATACTATTCCAGGAAGTATGCATACTATAATGAAAGTATATACGAAAGTGTTACAAGGGAAGGTTACTGTTACCTGTGGGGTGAATGCGGCGGAAAAAGAGGCTGTAATGAAATTGTTACAGTCCTTTTTAAATACTTGATTATGGTAGACCAAAGAGGTACCAATGCAGAGATAAATTTATACTCCGATAGCTGTGCCGGGCAAAATAGGAATCGAGCAATGATATCCATGATAATTCATTTCTTGAAAACCGCAATTACTATTACACAAATGAAGGTAACTTATCTTTTACCGGGACACACCATGATGCCTGTTGACTCTATTCATAGCACTATTGAAAGTTTTGTGCGTAATAAAACAGTATGGGCTCCTTCTGAGTGGCCAACTATGATTACTAATGCTAGAAATAACACTAGAAACTACAATATAAATGTTTTAAACTATGGAGACTTCATGGATTGGAAGAATTTTTCGCAAGCTTTATTACCGGCAAAATTTAAGATTAATTTTAATTCATTAAGGGTGGTGCAATTTCATAGAAATAATCCTATTGTTAAATTTCAATACGGTTTTTTCGAAGATAGTGACAATTACGAAATAAACATGGATTTCATCATCAGATCGAGAGCAAACAAAGCTATTTTGGAAAAGGGACCTACACCTTTATACGTCGAAGAGCTCAAACTTTAATTAGCTAAATACAAAGATTTACAGGATCTGTGTAACAAAAACGTGATTCCAAACAGATACCATCAAGAATATTTAAGTATGAAGCATGATGGAAACGTACGTGATGCTTTAGCTGAAACAGATGAGGATGACGAGAATTACAAATATTTAATTTAATTTTATATTAATACAATATTGGTCTCACTAATCCAAATGATTGATATAATTATTTAATTAATGTTTTGTGTAAAAACCAAGATAACCCTGGTATTCAGTGAAAACAGGCTAAGATCATTCGTACGAGAAGAAATACTTTATTTCATTTTAAATAACTAATTAAGTTTGTAATTATGCTGATTGATCTCATTACTCCAATAAATTTTCAATATTTTATAACTATTTCATTTAAATGCCTTAATGCTTTTAAAATATCTATTTATTTATCAAAATATAGTTTATTGTATTAGTAATATTAATGGATATTTTTATCGTAAATGCCAAAACAACCTTAGATTATGACAGCAAAAATAAATTAAGCGACATAAATAGCTTAAATACTAAATATTTTAGCATTTTTTTCCATTACATATGTAAATGTCTGAAAATCGTTAGAATATGTAAAATTTCAATTGACTAGCACATTTATTTTTTAAAAATATTTAAAAAAAACCTTCTCCTGTAAAATTTGTTTTTTGTCGGTTGCGCTAAAACGGCGGTAAAGGCTCGATATGCCTCAGTTCACTTTTGTAGTACATTCCTGTATGATCTTAAAACCTTTACAACACGGAGGTTCCAGAACATTTTAGTTCCATTATCCGTAGTGTTAGCTAGCAGCAACTTGTAAATTAGGTTCGCAGTACCAGGCTGTCAGAAATAGTGGGAGGCAACGTTGGAATTTCGCACGGTGAGCCACAAGAACCGGAATCTGAAATCCACTTGTGAAATATGGCAACAGCATGCTTCATATTTAGGCCGTAGTTTGTTGCGCGTCAGCGAGTCTTGTGACGTCACTGGTTTATTATCTTGAGCAGAACAATGGGGTAGGCAGACGTCTCGTGCATGATGTGTAACAAATGCTTCTAATATTCCTTACTTATTCTATTAAAATTTCTGTCACGATTCTAACCTTAATTATTATACTCAATATATTTAAAGGCTTTCTTTTGTCATAGATTTTGATGTCCGATCCAATATCCTAATTATTGTCATTTTTAATTTACCAAAAGTCGCAAAGTTGATGGTTAAACTCCAGTGTTATGAACCAAAAAAACCCAAAAAATATAAATGGTCAGATATTAACCTATCATGAATTAAATCACCTGTCGATGTGTATAAGGTAGAATACACATTACATAAAAAAGACCTAGATACAATTAAATATTATACAAAAAAAAAACACCTATAAAATTCCCATCCTTCCACCATCACTCATTACAAAAACATTTCCTGGAACACCGTTTTAAATCCACGAGAGCATCTCTTTCTAGCACACGTTGATATGGGCTTGTAAATAAACAGTTAATCCGCGGGCTGCTCGGCGAGGCGTGCGAGTTGCGTCTGAACACGCCATTACGCTAGCTTGGAATGGGGAGACTGCTGTTTAGATGTTAAAGTCTTATTTCTACTGGTCGTAAGTCTATGTTTTGTGTTAGAGCTATTTGGGTAATGTTAGGAAAACGTAAATTTAATTAAAAAAAAATGCGTCGTTTATCTAGTTATATATTCAATTAGTCATTTATGAAGTATACCTCAGATCCACTAGTTCCTTTGAGTTTATTATTCTTCTTTAAATCAGAGAAGAGCCTGTGTGAAGTGAATAATGAAAGTTGACGAAGCGAAACAAGTATGTAAGGATCGTAGCAAGTGGAAAGAAGTGGTCTACCCCTACGGGAAAGAGGCGTGATTATACGTATGTATGTCATTCTGTATGTTTAAATCAGAGCTTAGTTGTAGTAATTATTAATCACCTCGAGTGGAAAACCAGACACATATTAAAAAGCAGTCCATTCAAGGGTAAACAAATAACACACAAGGATTAATTACGAAAACATGTGAGTACTCGGAATATGAAGCAATGAATATAAATTCTCTTTCAGTTCCCAACTTTTTCAATTGATATGTTTAATTAAACGATATTTCACGGACTTTTCCAGACATTCATTTGTTTTCACATTTCCGAAGCAGCTCGAAACCAAAAATGTTTAATTTAAAGTCCCGTTTCGACGACATTGAAGTTAATGACTTTATTTGTATGGAATGTTGTGCGTTTTATTGATATTTCACTTTGAGTAATGAAGAATGCATAAAAGTGGATACTGTAGTAAATTACGAACATAACATAAAAATCATTTTTCACAGAAAAACGACCTTTAATATATAATATAATAATATATATCTCACACACGGTTATCTGATCCCAAGCTAAGCAGAGCTTGTGTTATGGTAACCAGACAACTTGGTTTCTTAGGTTTACGCGAATGTTAGACATTATAGCAGGTATCATGGTCACGGGCATGATACCTGCAAAGGTGTCGAAACGTTGGGACTTAAAATCTTAATATAAACCGCGAAAAAATCCGTAAAAAGTAGTTTTATTTCAAAACCAGACATCTGATAAACGTACTTATATATTTCTAAATAGGTACATACATATTATAGATATATAACACCCAGACACAGAACAAATGATCGTGATCATCACACAAACATTTGTCCTGAGTGGGAATCGAACCCACGACCTCCGGTATAGCTGTCAGGGTCACTAACCGCTAGACCATTAGGCCCGTTTCTAATCAGAAATTGTGCGTATCGCAGTAAAATACCAAATCAGTTGACTTTTCAATTAACTTCTTGTCTCATTTGACGACTTATGCAACTCTAGGTACTTTTTAAACTGTAGCTACGAAGTAAGAACAACACAACATCGCTGTGTATTTAACTTAAATTACATGTTGTTGTTAATTTATCGCCCCGTTCCTAATAAGCAAAAGTACCCAAAAACGTTGTAGCGCCACTTAGCTCTTTATTCTATTTGATCCAAATCTCAAATAACCAACTAAATTGTTATACGAAGGATCTAAACTTGATGAAACACAATAGATAACAAACAATACAACTTGTAATCGCTTCGTACTCTTATTTCCTTTGAACTATTTCTTCTAACTCCAATTATGTAAGAATTTTAAGGCAAAACGAGTAAAATAGGAGAAAATAAGTTGATGGTAATTAGATCTTTGGAAGGACTGGTGTTAATGAGGAATGGTAATTAAACTTAGTTACGAAGTTTGGTTAAGGACATTAATAAAGGCTTTGAAGCAGAAATGAATAATGTAGGTGGGGTTAAATAATGTTATACCATTGATTTTCATTTATTACGCACTAAATAGCCCGCTAAGGAAGGAGTATAACACCAAAACTGGAAGGATAATTTTAATCATATTATAATTTTAGTGACGTCATTAGTCTATTAACAGTCTGTCATGCTAGTGAAAATATTATATCATTGACAGCAGTTTAATTTTTAAAAGTTAAGCTTAATTTTTAAAATGCGTTTCTACCATTTACACGAACCAACCATACAGATGTTACACATTAATACAGCTCTAGTTAAGATAATATTCAAAGGTTTATTGTGTTGTTTACATTTATTGTTTTGTTTCTTGATCTCAACCCCTATTTATTGGGTCGCAAATATTAGGTCATCTCGCCATTCACTGATTGCAATCAAGGGCATGAATAACTTTCGCTTGAAGCGGCTTCAATCAAAAGGTTAATTCGGTATTATAGAGGTGAAGGAGTCTCTGAGGCTTGGGCTAAGCAACCGGTGTCCTCGAGGTCAAGCGAGCCTTTAAAGTAATAATAATAATTAAATAAACAATTAGATCAGTAGAGTAAAATGTAATACTCGGATTTGAGGCCATCGTAAAGGATTCCCTGATTTTATTTATCGAAGTGTAAATCGTATTCTTTAGAACGACAACAATAACTAAATGCTGTGAAATAAAGCCGTAAATACTTTCATATAATACACCCTGAAAACTGTATTAAAAGACATGTCCAATACTCAAAAATGCATTAAAAGTCCTTTATTTTTCTGTTTTTATCTCTCCTCAAACCGACTTACCAAATTATTCATGATATAATCTAAAAGTCCACCCATTTGCCTCCAGTTCCAATAATCTATTTATTTTAACATCTGTCTACCCCTCGGGAAGTTATTAAGCTCAAGAAAAGGCTCTGGACGTAAATATGGCGTAGAAAATGAAGGCTGACAGGCATTGTATGGTTCTGTAATATTATGGTGGCCTTCGTATAGCCTTTGAGTAACGCTCATGGGACGCAGATTATGGCGTGACGTCGTGAAATAACTTTAAGATATAAAGGAAAAAGGTTGGCGGTAATTTGAAATTTTGTGTTTTAACGCCAGATGTCACGCAGATGATTATTGTTAACTGTCTTATCTATTTGTTGTTTAACATGACTGAAAAACTGAATGAATATAAATAAAAATTAAATAAATGCGGACAACATCACATACATTGCTCTGAACCCAAAGTAAGTAGCTAAAGCACTTGTGTTATGGAATTCAGAAACAACGAAGGTACCACAAACACCCAGACCCGAGGAAATGTAGAAAAGTTGCTTTCTACATTGACCCGTCCGGGGATCGAACCTCAGAGCTAGCGACACCCTGAAACCAGTGCGTACGCCACTCGACCACGGAGGCCGTCAAGAGTATCTTTGAAGAAGAAGAACTATGTTTTACTTTACATTAAACTTAAATATGTTAGTCAATTATCCAACCAGAACCGAACAAGAAAATAATATTTCAGTGCGTATAAACAATTTTATTTAACTACGAACTCATATTTAAAGGTGTTATTGATTTCATTTTCTGTAGTTAAAATTTTAAACAATCCTACTTAAATTCCTTCACATACGTCTAACTTGTCTATATGGAGTAAAATTGCAATATTGCAATCCCGTGCCTGCACTGGTAACGAGCACTGCAGTAACCTATTTCTGAGTTCAAGTATTAACATAAACATACAGAAGTACAACTAATCATTATAATTAAATTAGTGTAATAACTTTTCAATTGACATGTCCAACAAACAAGTGAATAAGTATTATGCTTGACGTGCGGCGGGTGCAATCCTTGCATGGGACGGAAATTAGTCTAATCCATAAATTCATGTATCAACGAACTCTCTGTGTTATTGGAAATGTACAGGTAAAATACATCAAACAATTTTAGAATTTCAAAGAAGTGATAGAATGAGGAATTGTAGGATAGATTCTCTCGTTCGGTGTATTTCGGCCATTAATGAATGGTTGTCAAACCCCGCATACATAATAAAAATTCTGCATATCTCTTGTCAAAGTGCAGAGATATTACATTAGTAGGTATGATGGTTTGTGATTAAACAATCAATGTTCCACATTACGGAGCACTCCCACCGAGGGGAAGCGCGAGGTGTCGACGCGTAACCGGAATGACTTTACGCCTCGTCGGATACAAATACCTAACAACGTCTAGGCATTATCTTTCTGAGCAATTAAATCTGGATCAAATGGAAAGCTCTTTCGATAGCACAATTGAGTTACCTACTTTATCTAACCGGCAATATGTAAGTGTTAATGAAGATAAGTATTATAGGTATTTGCGAAAATTTCCACCCTACATAATTATAACACATGCGGTGGCAATATTATTATAACATAGTCTTTTAAATTACAAAATACTGTCAATAATTGATTCAACCGTTTGCAGGGTCTATTTATATCTTTTTATGTTGCATTATTATATTTAAGAAAAAATGTCTGTCAGCAAATTCTAAATAGGTCCGGCCACAGGTGTGCCAAACATTTTCCATATACGGTAACTGGGTGGGTTGTTCTACTGTTTATGCTCGCGGCATCCAAATTAGCTATGTTTTTCTTTCATTAGCAGTTTGTGTGCTTCCCCAGCATCGTGTAAAGTGGACCTTCTGTTTATTTCCGTGTAGGCCCCGTTTTATAACGCACAGTGCACGTTTGAAACGCTTTTAGTATTACACTCAATTAATTCATTCTCCGGAAAAAGTATTTAAAATTTAATTTCTCTAAAAGGGTAGGCTAGCTTGTGATGTTGATCCGCTGCTCGTTTTTTTTTTATGGAAATTATGATTGTTTGTAGACGTATAAATTATATACCGTAATGTTTCAATGTAAGAAATTGCGCCGTTATCAGAACATGATGAAAAATGATAAAAATACGGATAGTAAATAGTAGAATTTTGTTGTAGATTTTTTTTGTGTAGTAATAACTACATTTTTAAGCAATCAGACATTATTGCATTCAATGATTTCCTTGTTTCTGGGTCGCTTTCGTTTTCAGGCGTCGAAACGTTGGTAACATAAAATCTTAATAATAAACCGCGATGAGATCCGTTTCAAATAGCTTTATTTCAATGACCAGCAATTATCTATGTTTCAAACTAAGTATATTTATGTAAAATAATGCAGATAAAAATCCACTAATTTGTAAACATCTTTAAACCCCAAAATGAATCACTAGCAGTCATCATCAGGACCGTTGTCGGACAGAAGCTATTTCGTCTAATTGCTGGACGTAATGAATTGTGAATTCATCTGTTTTCTCCCGTATACATCTCGCGGAGCATGAGTTCTATTTGTTTGGACATTAGCAACGAGACGTAGACGCTGTTTAGGGTTGCCAAACAACCATCTAAAGTATAAAAAAAACATGGTAATACGGGGGTAGAAAAGTGAATGGGTTGTGTTGCATGTTAAGTACACATAAATATTCGTTAAATCTAGATTTTAAATTTGTTCTAGATTAAAAGTCACTAATAGGTTTTGATAAAGAAGATGAATGTGACCGTAAAGGCACCCTAGGACTTCTTAAAAAGGTAGAGAGATTACTTCATTTTTCTACAAAATATAAAGGTAAGGTATTATTTGACTATCCGTCTACATATAAATATATGCTAAACAGACTTTGAGCTTTAATGTAATTACACATGACACAGTTTGTAAGCGAAGTTAAAATTTGTCTTTATTTACGAGGTGTTCGCGTAACCACGAGTTTGAAGAAACACGCGACAGAACACGATAATCATATCACCTCTGTCACGTATCATTCAAGGCTCGACATAAAATCTGCGACATGACAAACGAGCCATACGAAAATGAGTTCTATGGTGTAGGTAATGAGGTGGAAAGTTGTTTGGGGGATAATTCGCATAAATTGTGTCTTAGCAGCCCTGCAAAAACAGTGGCGGTAAACGCGAGCGTATGCCCGCATCATTTGTCAATCTCTGGGAGCGGCCCGGATCCAGCCTCCCTTTCAGATTAATTCACCTCACTTTAGTTCTGCTGTTCATTTTGAGGGGTCGTAACTCTGTATGGGAGGAAAAACTGTGTGTTGACTTAAGTGTTCGTTTGATGATTTGTGGAGGTTTTATAGTTGTTGCGTGGGGAAAGAATGTTGGTATGTGGTTAACTAAGTAATTCGTTAAAGCGAACTATTTTGTAACTTGTGACATTCTTGTAAGCTTTGATGAAACTATGTAGATATTATGTTGCAGATGAAGTCTGAAACTGTTTCGTTGCGTGCATGTTTTACAACAATATGTCGTATAATTTCGTTTACTACTTATTTCACTCCTCAGGTCAATGTATTTTAGACCAAAAGACGACAGAAAACAATAAATCTTTACGTAGAATTTCATCTAGTGCAGTATAAAAGAAATAGAGCTTTTTTTCTGGTGACTAAATGTTACTACCGGATCAACTCAACTCAGACTTAACCTAGCTGAAAAATAAAAACAAGAAACACCAAGGTCTCTAGATAATTTAGCCAGTGACGCTCCCTGCGTCTAAGCCGAGGTACAGTATAGCTGCACGAGCGCCGTGATGTAAGGAACACATTCGTCTCTGACACGGAGACGTTATCACCGCCTGCAGTGCAGTCCAACGGTTTTAGTATATTTCAGTTATGCACATACTTTTTAGTTAGCTTTGGTCAAATCTTTTCATACTTGTATGTTATGCATAGTCAGCAGGCAAAGCTGACCTAATGTTAATGTATTTCATTCTCAATTTTAGAATTTAAAACTAAAGTTAAATTTTCCTGCTCACCGCCTATTGTATGTAGTTTAAAAGTTAATAAATCATTACTTTTATCGAAAAATTACATCTAGGCTCTGTTTGAATTGTGCTTCAAGAAAATTACCAGTACTTGTAGCTGTCGGTATATAATGCATTATCTGCCAAGCCTAAAAAAAAAAGTTATTCATCGAAATCTAAAAAACCGCTACATGGTTTAAATAGAGCAATAGCACAAGCATTTGACAACATCACTTAACACTATTAGTGCACGGTTTAGACGCCTATATCGTTACGTGCGCGTTGTACCCGCATTTCAATGGTCACTGCACGGGCCGCGGTAGGGTTAACCGTCGCGATTGTATTTAATGATATGTCAGTGCATTTTTCTTACAACAAAATTTTAGTGAAAAAATTGAACCGAATGAAAATAAAAATCAGACAAACCTTTGGCCTGCTTTTGCTCTGAAGATAAATCTGGTTGATCAGGTTGACAATTAAATAAATTCTTCTGGAAATGCAAATGGTCAATTTGTCAATAATTATGTAAATACTTAATGAAAACACTGTCAGAAGAATCTTCAGGTCATAAGGTTATTTTTTATACTTATTCCTTGGACATTAAAACGTCAGTATTTTTAAATGAAAAAAGAAAAACAATACAAACAGAGACATTACCGTAAGCCAAAATAAGGCATTAGTATCACAGCACACGTTTACCCTTTACTGCTCACCATATTATTAACGAGTCATTAGTTATAACATTCGTGTTACGTGATACCAACCTAACTAGCTAACGAGCGTATTATGAAACCTCGTAAAAGCTCGTAAATATTTTTTTACTTTATTAAGTTGGTACACAGGTACGCCTTGTGGGTTTGCTTAACGATTGCCAAATTATCTTGATTATTTTTGGATTAGTACGCAATAAAACTTTGGTATATATTTAACATTTCAAATAGCAGACTTTATTTCTATGTTCCTAGTAAAATAAAGTCTCATAAAAAGTAGGTTACCGTTATTGACCTCAAAATGCTTATTAATTTATTTACTAGATAAAAGAAATATTAAAAAATGGTCCTTCTTTTGCATTTATATCTAGACTTTCGGTCAACTGGCACTAGCTTCGAAACGCAACGTTATAAATGAATGCAACCATCAAACCCATTGAAAATTTTATTACTAGACTAGCGGCATTTTACTAAACCATCTTAATGTTTGTATTTAACTGTAAGTACTAAGGTACATGTAACTCACACTATTTAACAGATCTTTTCAAGCGTGTCTACCAAATAGGAAATAGAAGGACCATTACCAAATTAACTGTGTCCAACGAAGCAAAAGACAGCCCACATCTAATTAGTTAGATCGAAGTCCATAGTACACTTACCTAACCCCCCTACCACTCCCACTGCCGAAATGACCGAAATATGTCAAATACCGACCGCAGCAGCCCTAGCCCGGTATTTTACCCACACTGGGTTATTTTAGTGGAATTTGCGACCGGTAAATGTGAAGGGATTTTAGTGCAGGCATGGGCATTTTCGGGTTAAACTTTCTGACCGAAATACCGTTATACTTTATGTTGGAGATAGATTTTAGAAATGCCAAGTGACCCTGGCTCTATGTAAATTAGAGGAAGTATTTATGTAATGTGCAATCTTCAAACGGTGTTTAGAATGTCCGTCACTATGAGTATTTTTTTACAATATTTGGTGGTGTTAGGGCCGGTATTTTCAGATCACCAGACCAGATTACAGTCACGTCTGGCAAATTTTTAACGGTCAAAAATTGTAATTCATTTCTTGGATTTAAAACAATATATGAAATTATCAGGCGTTGGAAAAACCGAGATTTTAGTAGAAAACACAGACTATGTAGTACACATTACGAGTATGCTATAGTTATGTTTATGTAGGTGGAGTCGGCTACGTAGAAATGTTTTGCTCGTATTTTGCATAATTATCGCAGCACATGTGTCGCGAAACGCTAAATGAGGTAAAAATACGGCTTTCTTTACTTCACTAACAAGGATTTTTTACATGCACTTAAATTTTTCAATCTTGGTCGAATGTTAGTAGATTTTCTTTAAGTGAAAGCTGAGTATAGCTAAAATAAACTAGCTGACCCGGAAGACTTCGTACATCCTCAATCGATAAATAAAAGCCTAAAGTTTTGTATTTGTTTTTATTTAATTCCGAGCATTTTCATATTTATTTACCTTTACAACCTTATCTGGATTTATACAAATAACTCAATGCCAAAATTAACAAAATCGGTCCGGCCGTTCTCGAGTTTTAGCGAGACTAACGAACAGCAATACATTTTTATATATTGAGATAGATAACATGAAATATGGCTATTCGTTACATTGCAAACAAGGTCATATGAGAAGCTTTCCTAAATCTACTAGAGTGTTATTGCTTTCACTCTCGGTTGTAAGAGTGAACGCACCGCGTTTGACGACCTTATAAAATTCCATACAAAAATGTTTCACCCATTCAACGTTCGACTTTTACGATGTGCTGGATTGGGACTTTGTGTGTCCTGGTTTAAAGTAACGTTTTTAACTTATCTAATGGAGATTTTTTATGCATAGAAAGTCTTTATTCATGTTATATGTTTTTTTAAAAGATATTAGGAGATTAGTAAAGTTATTTTTTGAATTTAGTCTATATTATATGTGAATGTAAATTTACTTCGTATTCAATTTATCAATGTTGTTATTCTTGAATAAAGTATTTTCCCAACTACAAAACACTTTCACAAAAAAAAGATAAATGAATAACCAATTCGATTCTTCGAAATCAATTTGAGTTCGAAGAAACAAGTAAGAATTTTCATGAAATATTCTTTATTCTCCATTGTATTAAATTCCAATCCAATTTCTTTTATGTGGTCATATTAATTTTCGGGTTCGGAGTAATTTTACATTGAAACCAGTGGTATTTTCTCTTACAGCGCAAACTGAGATTTTAAAAGGAGCAAAAAGAAAAATGTTATTTAAAATATTGCGATTCAGGTCAAAATTATGATACAATATTATAATTATACATATACAATGTAACCTACTCTTTCTTAGCCGATTTAGCATTGAATACTATCTACAACAGATATCTTAAAACACAATCACAACGTCATTGTAACAAAAACATGCCACAAATAACACAAAAACAGCAACATCAAAAACTCTCATCATTCCACTAAATAAAAATCCAAACAACGGCGCAATTAAAAACATTGTGGGAACGAAGTATCTGGATGGCCACAATAAGTTGTTGGAGAGTCATCCGCCAGATTTTCATACGACCTCCAGGCAGTACAAGGGCCCTCGCAACTTCCACAATAGGGTCAAGTGTCAATACTATTAATTTTTGCGGAACATTCGAGAAGGCTCCGACGACGCTCCAGGCTACTTAATTATCTTGTACTAAACTCGAGGGGATAACTTTATCAGCTTAGTCAGAACTTCTTGTGTGTTGCATAATTAGGGCTCAACTTTTATTTATTATGCCTTGTTTCCGGAAATATTTTGTGAAGTATTTTACAATGGGTAAGATTGTTCTCAACTGTTTACTTTATTATTTTCTAAGATTTTTTTTTTATAAACGCAGATGTTCACTTTACATTGGGTCCTTTTTGTCTGGTATTAAATAAAATATCGTCAATGAATGCTTGTAAAACTCATAAAATAAGAATATAAAGGTCATCTCGTTGTAGAAAAAATCAACAAACAAGATGTTTTTTTCAAAGGTAGGAAATATTCCAAAAGGAAAATAAACAAAGATAATTAATGAACGAGAAACACTAAAGCGGATAAAGAATTTTAAACTTTATCGACAAATCTTAATCGCCGGAAAGCGAATACCAATCACAAAAGATAATCTCAAGGGGAAAGGGAAGGAAGGCTTGAAATGTTTGGTGACAAAGAGTCATTACTCATAATGGCGCCAATTACATTTATTGCTAAACAGTAAAGCTGCCATGTCTATCTGCGTATCCGATCCGATCCCATAGTTGTACGAGTGGAGAACACGACCGAATCAATTTGTCAAATTGCGACCAAATGTGACCAATAAAGGGTGGATGTAACGAGGTTTTGGACACGAAGGGGTATTCCGCTGCGAAGGGATGATATTGGATGTCGCTTTGCGGAATTATTGGGATCAAGAATCTCTTATATTCGAAGAATATTATTGCTGTCTTTTGGTTTAGTCAAGACATAAAATATGTTTTCGTAGGATACATAAAAGATTTAGGCAGGGCGCTTAGCTTATTTAAATAAAAAACACATTTTACACAATAAGCAATTAGCGAAAATTAAACTTTTGGGACAATATTCATTTAAGAAATTATTTAAATATCCTACATAATTAAACCTAGCTAATATAAGAAGTAAAAAAAAACATTTTTCCTTATTAAGTTCGCAAAGAAAGTCTTAAGGCTTGCCAATTATGAGCCAAAAAACTTTGGTTACCCAGAATAGCACCGCGGAATATACGGAACACTCGGTGCCCCAATAAAGTGACCAAAATTGGACAACTTGTAACTTCCAGGGTGGTTAAATGTTCCTTTATTGATAATCCCCGAAGGTTCCCGGGGGCACGTCGATTATAAATAGATGGATTTAATTGTCCAAGTTCTGGATCCCTCGATGGCTGAATCAGGTCCTCGGAGCTGTAATCTAGTTAAATGGGATTCAGTTACCAAAACGTTGCTCCTGTTTTGATCACTTTCAATTGGACTTTTAGGTGTATTGATAGTTTCATTAGTTTTCAGTTCTTCATTAGTTGATGATCATACTATAATTTAGTTAATGTAGTTTTTGTGGAAACCCGTCATTCCAGTATTTTAGAATTAAGTAAGATCTTCAAAAATAAACAAACCATTAGCTGAGTATTTTGATACTCACGCATTACCGTTATTTCTAAGTCATTACCATTGAAAAGCAAAATATCGCTTCAGCTTTCATTAAACTCATCGTTAGCAATACTATTTACTCCGATAGGGAAAGTCTTAAGCGATACCATCACAATATATTCCGAATGGCCATCATTGTTTCTGATCCTAAGATGCTCGGATCCGCAGATTGGTGGCGAGTTAAATTTTATTAGAGTCTGCTAACGACCGCCACCGCTCAATATTAGCCGATACTTCCCGTCTCAAACGGGGTGTGAATCCCGCGAGAGTGATTCCCGAATCCCCCCAATCCCGGTGTCCGGAGACCGAGTCCCGGGTTGAGTTTGGCGGAAAATGAGCGATAAGGTTCCTTCATGGGGCAGGAAATTAAGAGATTCTTTGTACTTATGACATGGACAGTAAAGGGCAGAAGTTAAAAGAAAGAAAAAAAATGCCTTTAAGTTATGTGTAACCAATCAAAGTAATTAAAATGTGTTTCCCATATTTTTTTTTATAAATAGTGGCTCTGAAAAATAAATTGCAAATAGGTGAAAAACATTTAGGTTATTTGTAACAGAGCATTCATTTGTAATGATTGCCAAAATAAACAGTTTGCCTTTTAAACTCACTAGCAAAATTGTATTTTATTTTGCATGTATGTACATTTTTTCACTGCGGGATTATATCTCTGCTGTTTAGTTACAACGCAAAATATAGAACATGCTTCCATAAAGGTAGGAGGTATCTATCAATTCACATACATATAGATGATACGGAGTTGCAGAGAGCTCGATCAATTAGCAGAGGAGTAGCGGCTCTTATTGCATTAGCCGCAGGACCCGACTGCCTCCATCCGTCTCCACAAAACTAATGAAATTTGTCTTATTACTTACTCTATGGTAATGGAATCTGTTTGATACCTTAGCGCGTTTGTAAGGACACATTTGGCTGAGAAAGATATTCTTGAAATTTTAACTTCTGTGAACTCCGAAACATAAAAGTGGTTGTACTCTTACGAAAATTATATTACTATATTTTGGTAGAATTTCTTGGTAAGTTTACTTTGCGACCTTGATCAAGTTTTACAGAATACTAATACATTCGAAGTTTGCGAAAACTTCTACTGTGAAAAATATGAAAATTAAAGGAACACCTCTTCATGAAAATGCCCATAATCAGATTACGAAGAAATTCGCATTGAGGTTGAATACACGAGTCATATTCGCAAATTACATCGGAACGTTTCAATCCGATGCAAGCTTACACTGCACGCCATTGACGTGTGTGTACTTACAGCAGATTAATTTACTGTAAGTATGGATAGAATTAAGCGGTGCACGGATGTTGAATAGCGAGATGTTGACGGAATATGCGTCTAATATTAAATTTAACTCTACCTGATGAACCTAAATTAAAGACGGAATGCAAGTTTTGACATAGAGTAAAATTATCGCTTTAAAAAAAATGTTATGCAGAGTTAACTTTAAAACTGCTTGTCTTCAAAAAAAAAGTTTGGTTTCGTAAGTGAGGATCAAAATCTAAATATAAATCACAAGAAAACTTGAGCTACCATCAACTTTTTTGGACACAATACATCTCGATTAGGACACGTTTTGGAAACCTAAAGTCAAGAATATAATCCCACACTACTACATCATACTCTTTCCCAAGTTACACATACAACTGATGTATATAAGTTAGCTAGGTTTGCGTATGTATATGACAATCACGCGCTCCCTGGACGCCGATACTGCGTTCTCGTCGGTAACGAAGTTAAGTCACGTAGTAAATTAGGTCAGCCGCGGGCGGCGGCGCTTTGACGAATATCTACTGTTTAGTTTCTTCCTTTTTCTCGTTTTACGTAAAAAATGTTGGGTGTCAAACTGAAATCACTAGTAAAAAGATTTTGTTAGTTTTTTGGTTTTGATACATTTTATTTACTGTTAGGATTTCGTTGGTTGTTTACAAAATTACCTTTACATTTTAATGTATAGTTATCTTCTCGCATTACGTCATCATCATTTACAGCACTTATTTACTATCTTTCAACAAATTTTATCAGATTTCTATTAAGTTATTACGAAAATTAATGGTTTATGTAAAAGCACTAAAACATTCGCTAGCGCAAAGTTCTACACTTCCCAAGACACAGAAGTTGCAAGTATAAAATTCATCCATAAAAGTCAGAACCAATCCTGTCCCAAAAACAAACGCCTTTTTCAAGCGAACCGCACTATCTAGCACACTTGGTTAAGCTACTCGTATGAAGAATAATGCAAAACAACCGTAGTCGGTCAGCAGTCATGTTTTACGCCGCGGTTACACAAATATTCACGTTCCGTGCCCACTGTATCAGAAAGTCATGCATTAGGTAGCACGGTGCATGAGCGATAGCGGTTCAACAAAACTTTGTAAATAATAAAGTATTTGTTAAAAAAAATACTAGTGCGTGAGCTAGATAAATAAATAAGAACTAAAATTTGTTTGATAAGCCTAAATAAAGAAATCAGCATGAAATACGTTTTTTTTACGAAAACTACGAGTAGATGCTGTTATGTCTCAAATTAACGTAAATTACGTGAACACTTCATTAACGAATATAATGTTCTGAATCGAATTGTATAAAGTTATCTCATCACTTTTGTTTTTTATCTTTTTTTTTAAGTTACCCATCAACAACAACACATTTTCGTAAACTTTAACAATAAAACAATTTTTATTATATAACTTTCATTCAATCGCTTATCGCTCCGCTCTTGTGCCACTAACAGGCCAATAGCCAAACCATTCGTCTGTAAACCGATATGAGACGAAGTTTGAATTGCAAAACTAAGCGAAGCACGAACGCTGCATTTTATGCGGCCACCGAACGTCAATACACCGTGTACCAACTCCTATTGTTTTGTTTGTAGGTTCACCTACCGTGACCTGCTATCGATAGAGTACTCTGTTTTATTATGCTGTTTTAAATATTTAAATAGCTGCTAGTTATGTTTTACAATTTATGGCTATTCTTCTGCTATTTACAGTTCCTCTCTTGCGATTTTCTATTTCTTGATTATTTTCAATTATTTTCTGAAACCTTTAATGTTTACATATACGAACACAGTTTATAATATTATGTGTTCTGTGTTCTTTCAGTCTGCCTATTGCCCGGGTGCCTGGTGTCTTCCTCAACTCATATTGTCATTTTTATTATGTTTGAAATGACCTAAGTTTTCCTCTTATTTATTTTGACCTAAAAACCTAGATCTTATGTTGACATTCTTTAAGCCACTAAATACTAGTCCTATAATTTTTGAAAACACCTGTATCTTCAACATTTTCAATAATCTTTATTCAAAGCTTTTAATCTAACACCACAATTACTTGGAAATAACATCTGAAGCAACAGCTACACGGTATTGTTTATTCAAACGCTGCCAAGAATCTCATTTACAATTTTAATCGGTCAGTAGGATAAACGAAAACTCTATTGAATTGTTAACGTTCATTTTAGACATTATCAAAGTGATCTACAAACTGGGGAGTATTTTATTGTAATTATTTTCGTTTCGAGCTCTTTTGGAGTCCCTCAGGGTATTATTATTGGCCCTGTGAAAGAATTTCGGCTTTATTTAAATGTTGATGAAGAATACAATCGAATCAGTAATTACTATACCTATTAATAACTTTCAGACCAAAGTACATAAAATCAGCCAGACCTAGCTCCAGCACGCAAGTCCTTTATTATATCAGTGACCTAATTTTTGATTACTTTATTCTACAAACTAAATCACTTTCGCAAGATAAAAATCAGAACACGATTGTCGTAACGTTTCGAAATCCTTACTCATAGAGTAAGTTGAATATTTGACAATTATTTTATTTAAGGTTAAAAATCGTTTAAATTTACTAAAAAATCTCAGATTTCATATTTATAGCAGAACTTTACCTTAAAATTATCTTATCGAGCCCAACATCAATAAGTAATAAAGAATTAAAATTCATTGTTCCCGCCCTTTTTGTAACAAACAAAGCCATCACGTTACTAATGTTGACAAAACTACCAAACATAATAATACTGCCTATAATAGTTCGGAAATTACAAGTGTCGAACCAACTTTGGCCGCAATCAATCACTCGTGCTAAGATGTTTGCCTCCCACAATCATGAAAAGTATACAGAACTAAAGAAAAAGGAACCTTATAAAGTCAACGCTAAGATTCAAATTAGAACTGATGCTATCAAAGAAGAAAATCATGTCGAAGATTTTCCACTTTTCAACATAGTATAATGTTATTATTTTGTTGACTTTTTTAGAAAGTTTGTCACGTTATTGGTGCTTTATTTAAGGCTGTTCAATAGGAAATGTTTAAGGACAAAATGTACTACCTACTAATGATGAGTATTTCTTGAAAAGGTCTTTCAAATAAATTAATACGAATATATTAAAGTCTTTTTACGTACCTTCGTAAACGGTCTTGATTTTTTTTATTTATTTTTTTCATGCTTACCTGTAAATATAAGAAAGTCTTATTAGGTTTTGTTTTGCTTTTATCTAAATCAATAATGAAACACGAGTGGCTTTGACGTGGAACATCAAACCTAAGCAGTCCATTACTACCCGAAAAATTGGTACTAGATTTTGAATAGATTATCCTGAGAAAACAATATTTAAAAACTTTCTCATTCATTCCATTACTTAATGAGTTTTCTAGTAAAATGTCGGGAGGAACAAAATTACATGTAAGTAATGTATAGATGTTATGTTTGCTGAACCTCATACGACTCCATCACTGGGATAACACTCATTTTTCACTCTCAACAAATTATCAGATATTAAATTAACGAACGGAAACTCGTCCGAATTTCCTCCGTTAATAAACTTATTAAGTTGAACACTTGATTGATCAGCGTTCCAGATACCGTTCCAGGGAGACAGCAGAAGGGGGGGGGGGGAGAAAACAAATCTCTGTAACAAGTAATTTATTCGCATTAAGATCAGGATCTTTGCCGTAAACAACGATCAATGTCGCAGGCCTTTGTTTTAAATTTTAAACAAAGTGATGAATAGGAGTTGTGTTTGAAAGGATCGGTGTAAGTGTTATCACGGCTATTTATAGCTGACGACAGATCGTTTAGATTGAAGACAGATACCGGAGTAGAGTAATGAAGACACGAGGTAATTAGATGGCATCAGGCGTTTACCCTTTTAAGCCGTACTGATGGCAAACACTTCTGCTTCCAGCGCGATAACGAAGATGTTTTGTTGTGTTCATCTATTCTAAAAGAAACAGGACGCAGTTTACAATGTTGACAACATTCTTGTAGTAAGTTCTATCTTCGAGTTAAAAGGTAATAAAATCCATAAAAGTAGTTCAGAATTGAAAGCTTTAAAAATATTTTTACAATCTCGCCTCCGTGATAAGTGGCGGCAGCGTCTCTTGAGCGGAGAAACCTAATCATTGGACCATTCTCGCGACCGAATAACCGTAGAAAGCTCTCGTTTTCAAGTTCTCACTGCATTTACAAAGGCATTTTAGTTTGTAGATAGCGTAGCAAGACGTTAACCTACAATACCTCAAGGAAACTCAATGCGCAATTCTGATTAGATAAACAGACACTAGTATGCAGAATTCGCTACCTCGGAAGGCTTCATTAACCTTTAGAATTAACATTTAAAAAATCTACTCAAACAGCTTGGCATTTCAAGCTTTTAGAACAACACCGGTTAGATGCTTAGGTAAACTCTGCAGTAACACAATCCGTAAGGTTGGAAAGATAGGCTTCTAAAAGACGGGAGAGGTTGATTTGAAATGCTAATGTAGTCTCGCAAATTCCATTCGAGATTACGAAGCTAAGGCTCCTTTAGTTAATAGTAACAGTGGCTGTAACAGGCTTGCCGTCGACAATGGACTGCGTTGTGAATAAATAAAGGGATAAGGCTTTTTGAGTTTCGGGATTTGGACAAAGACTTGAGTTGAGGAATGGTCTCATTATAAGTTTGTACATACGACGGGATCCTTATGGGATTTCATATTCTGTTTGCAAAGTTTCGAGGGCATAATTTTTGAGTAGCTTATTTCAATTTGGAGATTTTGCTTACTTGCAAAAATGTTTTCATCTCATTTAGTTTTTAAAAAGTGAATTGAATTAGATATTTCATTCTCAGTGCATTTAAGAAATTCAGTCAAAAATAGATTCAAATTAAACCGGTCTCAAATTTTAACGAAAATTCCCAAAATACGAGTAAGTAAATCCATAAAACAGATATTCAACATCCACTCAAAACTCGACAACTTGCTAAAACAAATCTATTACCACGACATTATTCAAACAAATTCGATAGGCAACAACGGTTCGCGTGACGCAGCCCCACCAGAGAATTCACCAAAAACATAATTAAGAGTCGGGCAAGAGTTGGCAACTTTAATCGAATTACGAACCACCCGCCGGAAGATTAACTCGCCTCTTGCGGTTTTGGGCTACTACAGGCGGTAATAGGAGCCTCGAACTCGATACACACTCGTCTGAGTGATGGCGAAGCGAATTTGTAATCGGTTGCGCTCAAAACTTCCTCTGTAATTTGGGTGCAGAGATTGTTTGTGGATGACCCAGCGATTTTGGTTTAATAGGCACATCATTACGAATAAAAAAAATATTTAACAGACTTTATCACATGTTGTTGTTTTTTGTTTTGCAGTAAAATTAACATAGGTATTTTTTCTCAGGTGATTTTCGATATTGAAATCAAGGAATGTTATAATAAACGTGATACAAGTCACCAGATTAACGTAGTTCCTACCACTAGAGTATGTTGTATACATTCTTGGTGTTATTTATTAGAACTGGCAGCTTACAAGTGCTACTTACGAGTACGTTACGTCAGATGTATTTCGATAGTCGAAAAGTGAATGTTGTATAACTAAAATAGTCTTGAACTAATTCATTTATAACTAGTAGTATTTAAAGGTTACGGGCATTCTTTTAACATTTTGCTGATCCTGTTGAACTATGTTCTGGGTACTTATTTAATTAAACGAGTATTTGGTTACTAAAAGTCTAGCCTTTATTCTAATAATTTCAACGGTTTTCATAACAATTACGGAAACTAAAACGAATCTATTAAATTGTCGAGTTAACAATGGTAACTTACTCCAGGTAAATATTTATTGGCGAACTCTCATTCGATGTTAATTCTTTATTGTGTCGTGGTTTAAATTGCTTCAGTAAAATAAGTGATGAAAAACGTTTTACTTGAGGTACTTAAGAATAAAATTAATGTCTCGAGCAATGCGATGTTTTATACAACTGCCTGAACAATAGACAAGACCAATCGTATTGAATGCTTTGTTACTTTTCAATAGAAAAACGATTCTCTGTTTACTTGGAAACAAAAATAAATCATCTTTATGATATTTATTGGTTAACTTGAGTTTCTTCGAAACTAAAAGACCCGATGTTATTTATGAGGAAGTACAGCCACTGATGTTTGTTATATTTAATAAAAAACAGTAAATATATTTATAATGCTATCATTATATATTATCATTGTCTTGTGAAGGAAAATTTATGAAGAGTTTCCGTAATTGAAGTATTTCTGTATACTACTAATTTAAGACTTAAACAGATACAGCATAACACTTGAAATCATAATTTCTAACTACAAAAAATTAAACACATAATCTGAGTATAATGTTGTTTTATATATTCAATAGTGTTCTGACGTTGTGTACGCAACACTGTCGACATATTTCAAAGCAAACCCTTCGGGGACAAAACTTTTTTTCTCTTTCCGACGAAGAAAAATTCCTGAAACTTGAACGTTATCTTGATATGCGATATTTTAAAAACAATTTGCGAGTGTTATACTGTACAGATACAAAAGAAACTTCCTCGGAATAATAAATTAACTAAGTTTTTGAACGAAATATGTGCGAGGCTTTTGTGAGTTTGGACGGGGTGAAATTCTGCTATCAGCTATTAATATTCCTTAAGTTTTTTGGTTCAGTAAGTCCAGGACTTACCTTCGTAAAATATTGAACGTGATTTTTATAATGCGAACCATTAATTTTCAGAAACTGTTGTTTAATATACGTGTGAACGGAAATGCTGTAATAAACGTGGGATGAAATAACGCTTCATAATGTACAGCATCGCTCGCGGACTACATCAGATTAACGATAATCTAGTGGCCACGCTTATCAATGCATGTGTAACAAATGTGTACAAATGTATAACACGAACACGTCGCGTCATGTATCATAATCATTAATCTATGACAGACCCTAACACCAATTCATATCGATTGGTTCTTCTATTAGTTGTGTGTCCACAAAACTTAGGGCCAATCAATCATACATAATCCAATATTTGTCCAACGTGTTCGAAGGGTGAGCCCCTAATTGTGGGCTGATTAATGACCCATGTTCGCCGTCTGTCGACACTTGTTTGTGCAAATGTTTGCGATATTTGTGCTTAGTTATGCGAACGAGAAATGTTGTCCGGAACTGTCGACTGTAATAAACATTCGGAATGTTCTAGTTTCAGTTACAAATAGTTGTAACACCGAATTACAAGTGCTGGACTTAATGGTGTCAGATATTGACAATTATGTTGGTGAATGATATGTTTCGCTAGTTAACAGAGATTCATACTCATTTAAAAATTTACGTGTACCTACAATCTACATAGAGAAAAAAGGCTTGTTATTTTTTACATTTCATTTCAAACGTCTTATAACCCGTCTCTAATGAAAATCCACATACAACGTACGCAAACATAAGTAGCAAAATATTTACCTCGCAGCAGTTCTTAAAATGCTAAGCGCCACACTAAAACTTGCACTTAACAATCAGCCCGCACATTACCAGATAAAAGGCGAAACACAAACAGACAGATAATGTGATTAAGCCATAGAGCTTTTAATTCGCGCCCGCAACTGAATTAAGGAAGGCATTAGCAATTCAGATTAGAAGACGGTACATACGCGAACATTCTTAGCGGAGTTATGACGTGTTGAGACTTCCGTTTGTTTTCTCAAACTAAATTGGTATAAGTTTGAGAGAATATTTAGTTAGAGCCCCTTTGGGATTGTGAGGTTGTTAATAGAATGGTGAGTGATGGTGGCCGGCTTAAGTTTTGGTCCTTCGACGCGAGAGGACCGCCCGCGCCCCTGGGCTTTGGATGAGCTGACTAAGAGATTTCGTGTAATTAAGTTTGTAGAACATAGGTGTGGGAAAAGTTAGTTTGTGAAAGACTGCAAATGGCTTCGTAAAAGTGACAGCTAGTTTACTTGAAAACAAGGGACAGAGATAAATGTTGTTGTTGGAGCAACTGAACTGAGCATTGAAAGGTTTTTTGTTTTTCTGTTCACAGTTACTTATATTTAAATGTTTATTACTGTACATCCTTAAAATAGCACACCCATTATTTAACTCATTATGTCTGGAAATAATTTCAGTAATAAAAACAACATGTATCCTTTGTTCCAGGTGGCACAGCAGCCGCGGCCGCGGGCTCATAAATCACGGGCATTTAAAATAAAACGAACGTATTCATCCTAAAGTGAGACAAGAATTAAAAAAGGAAATAAGGAAAAAGGAGCGGTCGCTCATCGTTCTTTCCCAGACTATCGTTTACCCGGGTACCGGGTACCGGCACTCATGAATATGACATCAGCGGTCGGAGCTGACCCGCGATGTTGATTTATGCGGCGTCGGTGATCCATCACTCGGGCCCCGGATAACTGAACGTACAAACAGACAGGGCACACTTTTGCTCGATACGACAACGGTCCGTAACAACCTTTTGTGCATCCAGCTGAGATTGTTTGCCAATTGAGTATGCATGAAGTTTGGAGCGATATATTGAATCGATGAGGTTTCCCCTTCCCTGAGACTTTGTTGGTTCAGATTTATTGCGGTTTTGTTGTAAAGTGGGTTAATGTATTCGCGTGAATTGTAAGTGTTTCTTTTATTCTCTTTAGTAATACGGCTTTGACAAATATACTTGGTAATTTAAAAGGTGGCGTTAAATTAAATAAAATGTTTGTTGTAAAATGTTCACGTATAAAGCGGGTCGTGTTTAAAACGCGACGATTATAAGACCAGGGGAAAGTGGGAAACAGTGCGTGAAAATGCGTCGGCGTCCGTTACCGCCGGTCCGCGAGGAGGTGTCGAGCTCGAAGTCGTGGCGGACGCTGTGCGAGAGCGAGTGGGCGGTGTACACGCTCGTGGCCTCGGTCGGCGCGCTCACCTACGCCAACAGCCTGACCGGCGAGTTCGTGCACGACGACATCCCCGCCATAGTGTCGAACAGTGATGTGAACGGTGGTAACAATGTGCTACAAGTGTTTCGGAACGATTTCTGGGGCACCCCGATGTCTGATCCCAACAGCCACAAGTCGTACCGCCCCCTGACAACGCTCTCGTTCCGGTGAGTTATAGCTTTATTATGTTTATTTGGTCGTGTTAACAAGAACTAAGTACTTTACATATTACAATATAATATATTTGCTAAACTTTTGGCGTATATTGAATCTTTACTGGATAACATTTTACTTAGTTTTTAGTAATTTGTGGTTATTTGGTTAGTTATTGAAAAGAGTTATTATGTGACAAGTGATAGGTTTATAAATATCATGTAGATTTAAACAAATACTTATTCAGTTGCATACGACGAAATTACTATAAGGAATTCATTTTTTCATTAATTCGTCACGCAAAATGGCAAATGCCAACATTTTTGTTCAAATATAAATGTGGTGGTACAAAGTGACTCTTTCAATGATTGCATGCATTCCGAATAAATATAATGGGTTTTCCGAATTCACAATATTCGTATTGTTGGAAAAACCCATTGAAATTTCATTACAGCGCAGCGTAACCACAGAAAGCCGCGCAAAAAGGTGTTGCTTAAAAATTTATATTAATTTATTTTTGCAAAAACTTCCGCGAAGAACTCATTACTATACATTATTTTATTTATTTATACGTTAATAGTTTTTGTTTTAAAAAGAGTAAGTTTACATTCTGTAAGACAGAAGTTAATTTGAAATTAATTAACAGCAAAGTTATTTTTTTTTCTTGTCAATGCGTAAGTATTCTCTTCCTCTATAAAAACTGCTTTGACTCCCTTATTTTTTCACTCTCATATGCAACATAAACCTTAAAAATAATCGCAGTCGCAAACAAAATCGTTAGTGGTACATCAACGCTCATGTCGGTAGCTAGTTACAACTAATAGCGAACCTACTCGCCTGCTACAACCGCTCGTAGCAGTTAGTTCCATACTATTTTTAGTTATACTCGTATGCAATTATAATACTTATTGATAATTATATTATACTATATTATTTGAAAAAGTTACATGGTATATGGGATTTTTTTGTTCTTATAATATTAAAATTAAATTTAATAATTAAGAGTTTATATTTGTTGCAATTATATATTTTTTTCTGTCAAATACACCTAAAGAGAATAGTCAAAACGTGAAATACGCAATACAAATTGCTAGAAAACACGACCTTAAACATTAAACCTTTAAAACACTTAGAGTAACTTAATACATTTTTGGCACATAACTGGCGCAGTAAATAGTCTGGTTGGTGAAGCCACAACTCACGGTGGTTAGTCACAACTTATAGTTAGCGCACCCACCCATGACAACCACTAGCGGTTTTGGTAAATTGCACCGCACTATGGATGTCGCAGTTTTGGCGGATTAAGTGCTACGAGAGCTACGCCGCTACGAGTGCTACGAGAGCTACGAGCGGTTGTGGAGCAATAATATTGGTATTATGATGATAAATTATTTGTTTTATTGAGTATATGCAGCATAATATATTATTTTAAGTTCTTTTATCTAATGATAGATTTTTTATAATTTTATTTTAATGTTTAACTATTAAAAAAAGTTGTTTTGTGTAAACCTATTAATAACAAATTCTTCATATCAGCATGATTAGAAAGATCCTTTGATTCTAGTTTTGTAAAAATCTATTCCAGGTTAAAAGCACATAAAATCTTCCTCGAAAGTTACATCTCAGGCATTAGTGTCAAAATCTTTTACAGAGTAATAAAGAGAGACACCGGCTTTGGTCGAGCGTCAGATTCGCCCGTTCCCAAAGCGTTATTAGGTTTGAAATTATAAACCCAATAACTCTTTGTATCACGTAGACTCGCGTAGCACCGCGTAGAACCTCGTAGAACTCCGGATAAATACTCGTAGCAACATGTTCAAATTGTATGGGACTTATTGCTTTGTGGAACATGCAACAGTGTACTAGCTATTGTCGGTGTAGATGTCTGCCTACCCATTCATTTAACTCGTGATGGTGTATAGGATATTGTGTTCAGCAATCCAATTTACCGCTACCCCAGTACTGCTGAAGTTATATAATAGTTAGCCAGCGCCGTCTATTTAGCCATTACACGCCTAATTTGTCACCTACTCTCTATAGGTACTCGAAATTCAATATTGATTGGGGGATTAAGCGCTTTACTGTGCAATAAAGGTATCGGCCGGTTGACTTTGTGAAATGTTTGGCTTTAACTGTCTCGTATATTGCCAGCGACTACAGTATTATTTACGTCAAAAATTATGTTCAACTCTATCGAAACTTTAGTCCGTTATTATGAGTAGGAATTAAAGATTTGTCTTACTTTTTATTGTATTTTTTTTTTGTTTTTGTTTTAACTCTGTTCATTTTATTTCTTGCGCTTGTGTGTTGCTAATAATATTTTTCTTTCTTTCTTTCTAATTGTTAATTAGGTCATAATATACAGTATAAACATATAACAGCTATATTTAATTCTAAAAATAAAGATAACTTGAAGACGGAAAAGGTAGGTATATAGTGGAACTCGTAACACGTAGCCGTTGTCGTAGCACGTAGCATGAAGCGTAGCACACGCTACTCGTAACTCACAAAATTCCTAGCAGGTTTAGATGCGGAAAGCTTTGCGAGTATAAATAAGACATAATATATAATATATCTGATGGTAAATAGAAAGGTCCATAAATATTGCGCTCGAAAAAAAAAATGACCCTATTTTTTTTTTCTTATAGTTATGAATAAACAAAGTTAGATCACAGAAATTATTAATCGTATCCAGATTTCTTATTCTTAGAATCTAGTCTTCAAGATTAACTAGGAAAACTAGACCTTAGATACGACAACTATCATAAAAGGGTCTCTACAAGGGAACGTCGATTGTATGGCATTGTAATGTTAGCAGCCAAATATCTTTATCAGAGGCATTTTCATCCTACCCACATTTCGTACAAAAAGGACGGTCGTTGTACATACAAAGGCAAATCGACCCTCGCAAAACAGGAACGCCGCTCTGATGTAAAATATTATAGAAAAGGTGAAGCGGGGTCAATGACCATTTCAATTTCAGATAGTAATCTAAATAGGATTGTTGAAAAGAATTTGATTGGTTATAAAAAAAGGTTTATTATAAAAAACCACGTATATAAAGCCTACGTACAAAGGGATTTTTCTCTGGTGAAATAATATTGAAATTGGCGAAAGCTCTCCACATTTAATATTCAGAAATCAATACAAAAAATATTGATGTATTGATGTGATAATATAATATATACCACATAACACGATAAAGAATAGCTGAACAAGTATCTCAACAGTTAAGAGCTAAACTAGAATATAAGGCTCGTAAATAACTACATAACAAAGTAATTTATCTTATTGAGTCGGCACCCAATGTATCTCCGTTTCTATGTAAGACCTCCTTTTTCTCTTAAAGGAAACGACTTTAATGGTACCGAATAATTGTATTGGCAGATATATTATTGAGTTTGTATGTGGGAGTAAATAAATATTATGCGCACATTATATAAACAAGATTATACGTAGTGTGTGTTGGTAAGTGGAAGTGAGTTGTTAGAATTCTAGCTTAATTTGTACATATATCTACAATAATTTAAAAGAGACGGAGAGATATCAGCCTATTATTCCGGAAAAGGGCATGAAATATTTCCGTTATTTGACACTTAAGATGAGGACCTAAATAAACAGCTACCGGAATATAAGAGTGTCATCGATTTTCCATTAACATGTCTCGCCGGTTTAATTACGTGTCAATATCGATTACCACTCGACGGAAAACTGTATCCTTTCAAATACCAACTATATCGTAAGGGCCTTCAACTTTAGGAGGGACAAAATTGGACCCACAATAATATTCGTTGAACCTTTTTCCAAGTAGTTTCTTGACCAGTCAAGTTGAGTCGGAATTTTCATAAAACAAGTATCTATCGAACATTTTTATTCCTTGGGAATACTTTCAATCTTTTTCGTTGATATTTGTCCCCGTTTCGTGGTATATGGATTTTTTCAAGTGGATAGACAATAACTGGTAGAAACAATAAACATATTTAGTATTTTAGGTTTGTTGTTATACCTAATAACTTTTTCCCAGAATATCATATTAATAAACAAAGAAAATTAAATAGAATGATCCATACATCCTGGTTTTCTTTAGGCTCAGAATTTATATTTCTGAGAATAAAATTCTAGAACTCAAAAGTAACGTAGATCTCACTTCGAAGGTTCAATTCTCTGTGTGTTTGATACATGGATCTTCACTTATACCGAAAAAGGCTATAAAGACAGAACCGGTAAAGTATAAGAATCACTTGAGCTGTATCGAATATCAATATAAGCCCTTTTGCCACTATTTATTCTTACAGGCCTTTTTGCTATCATACGAGAAAGGCATATTGGAAGACAAAAATAATTTTACGCATCAAAAATTCGATAGCACTCAACTTTGAACTTTCTTACATGAGCTCAAGGTTGGTTTATTATACATTGATAAGTTTGTTAGACACATCAAAGTTGTTGCGAGCATGAGAAGGGTAATGGAACGTGTGATATGTAGATTTGTTGTGTTACACTTATTATTGTGAGGGTTTCCGCATTGTGCCTTTAATGGAGCGGAATCGATTCGTCTATCTCTCAATTTTCAAGAGAGTATATTTAAGAGTGCGTGTTTACTTTGAGGGTGAAACGAGATGGCGGGGCTTGAGTGATCTTTTTATGTCATCCGATCAATTCAATGGGGTTATGAGCTTTTGTATGTTTAAGCCATTACATTATATCGCGACACATGATTATAAAAACCTTTCTTAGAAATATGTAAATAGGCATGCAAAATAAAGTTTTTGTCTTGAAATTTTTTATAATCGGATCGTAATACTGGCTTAAGAACCATCTCCATTTGATCCAAAGGTTGACTGGTAGATAATGCCTTGCGGCATTAAGTCCGCCTTATGTACTACTACAATTATTATTGTACATGAAAGTTTAAATAAATATATAAGATCGGTTTTTTCCTATATTGAGAAATATTTAGTTATTCTATCTACTTCAATGAAAACAAAAAAAAACATAGAAATTCTTGGTTTTCCTTGTCAGTTTACTAGTAAAAGTGTTCGGAGCACTCTTCTTGTGCCTACTTAGTTATTTCTCCTTAATAGAACAATAGGAGACCTCTATTGTCACAAAACTGTCCGCCACAAGAGTTACAACAGCCATAGCCGCGTAAGGCCACAATATACTCCCCATAGGGACCCCTCTCAGAATTGCGCATTAACAATATTATGTAAACAAGACGCTTTCACCTTTCACACCATTACCTGGCTCAAAGAAGTTTTGCGGTGGGCTCACATTAGACACAAAGGTATTTACGACGGCTGTGTAATGTAATGACAAATATAACGACTTGGCTGTGGAGGCGAGGTGTGTAGGAAGCGTGGGCGGGCTCGACTATTCAATTGTATGCATGCTTTGAGTTTTGAGTTAAGGTTAAACTTGTTTCGTTGTTAGGTAACATAGAATAGACGTAGAATTTAAATCTTTGTTGTGAATAAAAATTAATTACACATTAATTGTTTTTTATCTGTGAATATATTCACAACTTTTTTATATGAGTATGTTTTGATCTTTGTGGTTCAATGTTTGGTAACTTATTTTTTTACAGACTAATATAGGCATTAATCTCACTCGTAAAAACGAGGCTTTAAATTATACAAATACACTATGCTGTACACTAAATGAGTTAAAATTCCAAGTAAATCCAGCCTCAAATATTCCTCATACCAAAAAACTTATCCAGTCCCTCTAAGTTGGGACACGTACACAACTCTAAACCAGGTCACAGTGAATCTCAAAAGACAATAGGTGGCGGAAACAGAGGCCGGCAAATGTGATAAACGACACAAAGATGAGTAGCTGAAAAATACTTCGGAGTAAATTAAAAGGGGACCGCGATGATTGATGACGTACTCAGGGCTTCAGAGAAAAATATAATTTCGTGAATTGAATGAGTATTTATTAACGTTTGTTGTTCGGGGCAATCACTATAGGATTCCGTTGATGTTATTATTCAGATGAATGATGATGTTCTGTTTAAGTATGATGAATGATGTGGAATGTCTGTTGAGACCGAGTTTGAGATGGTTTGCTGTTTTTTATAACCCTGAAATATTCAACAAATCGTTTTGCACGCCACGTACAACTTCATATTTTTATTTTCCAACCGCCATTTTACAATTTCCTACACAAAGGTATAACACGTTTAATTTAATTGTGGTCTTGCAAAATATTGTGTACCTAATTCCAAATTTCCATAAAATGTTTGCAAATTATACGTGGATGTCACGTCATGTTTCTTTTCATGGATGGAAGGAAGCATAATGGATACTCATTAACGCCTCCAGTTAGAATGGAAAATATCTTAATGGAATACAATGTTTCCAAATTCTGACTGAATATTCTTGGTTACACGTGCCATTTTCAGCTAAAAATGAGGAAATTTTGAGAATGCGAAGAGCTAAGAATAACCAAGAACAATTCCTGCTCTATACATTAGAATTCCGGACTCGACTGAAATAGATGAATGTAATTAAGTTATATTGCGAGAGACCGCGGGCGTCAGATTGATGGCCGCTATCAAACTTGCTAATGATGGAAGAGACATTTTCAACTATTTGAGAGGGACGTTAAACTTTGACAGTTTGCCAGATGTAAGCTGATTGACGTGATTCTTTTGCTAGTTGATGGTGAGGGCGAGATTGTGGACAGTGCTAAAATATAAGGTAGTTTGACTCGGCGGTTTCTAGAACTCATGGGGTGAATAACCTTTATTTCTTACTTTTCTCGCAAAAAGAACTGAGAAACATACCTAGAACCTTCTTCCTTTACAAATTAGGTAGGTATATAAATGTTATTCACTTGCTTTGTTTTGTATTCTGGGAACCCATTTGAAGAGATCCCTCGTCCTGTCAGGTACAATACCTCAAAGTAATAATATAATCATTTTGTTACTAACATTTTTCCCTTTCTTCCTCTAATTCAAGTCTTCAAATTTGAAAGGAGACTCCTCTCTAGAGGTTCGCCGACGTTATCAGATTATCTTTATAAAAAACCAACGTTTGCTTTTTCTACAAAATACCGCCCTAGTAATCAGAAAATTAAATAAAACACAGATTAGGAGCGCTTCAGTTCTTACATTTTTAATTGCGTTTTGCTAATTATGTTTGGTGAGGCCCATTTTTTGGGCTTTAATCTCGGTTTGAAGGGGTCGAAAAGTGTTGTGTGCTGTCTTTTTATTTTAGGTTAAGTAATGTCATTGTATCGAGTACTCGGTCTGTGTACGTATTTAGTGGTCAGACTAAAATTCACTGCAATTACAGACTGCTGATGTAAAGCCAAAAACTGTGGTCACCAAATGCATTCACCTTTCGCCACAATTCCAAATCGATTTTAAACGTGAGTGTATTTTGTCTGCATGATGCTAATCCCAAAGTTGTTGATTGAATTATAACCTATTGTTTGGAATTTATTTTATTATTATGGGATGAGTTAAATATTTAGGTCTTTTTTTAATCTATTTTAATCTATCTGATTACATTTCTTGTTTCCATATATCATTGTATGAAAAATAAAAAATAAATATCTTTTTTTTTGTCGCAAAATCATCACTCGGAAGTCGCCAAGTCCCCAAGACCACAATTCAAAGATCAAAATACCCATCAACAACTATAACCTAATGAGGATTGCAGCGAATTCCATAGGAAATGAAATAAGGAAGCAGTTTGCGTGATAGCGACTTATTACTGCACTGTAATATCCGACGCTGAATAATTTAAGTCGGCGGCCGATCAGAGGAGCGCTGTGCAAATATGGGAGCTGTATCGGTATATTTGAGTAGCATAGAAGTATATGTATAGAGGAATATGATATAGGTGGTAATGCTTTTGGT
This sequence comes from Autographa gamma, assembly GCA_905146925.1. Classification (NCBI taxonomy): domain Eukaryota; kingdom Metazoa; phylum Arthropoda; class Insecta; order Lepidoptera; family Noctuidae; genus Autographa; species Autographa gamma. Next base: position 12,543,700 of record LR989855.1, read on the forward strand.
AAAACTGTGAGAGGTTGTATAAAATGATGAAATGATTGCTATTTGATAATACCGAAAACGACCGCTGTAATTTGGAGGAAATAAAAAGGCCACGCAATGAAGCTAAGTCGTTACATAAGGGGGTCAAATAACGTTACCTAAATCTTTCAGTGACCCGAAAATAGCAAATATCTTTAGGAATTAATGATCACAAGCGTTGAGACTAAGACAATTATCACAATTACTAAATCTCATTTGTAAAACTATGCCACTAATCACGCTTCTACAAACCAAATGGCCCTTAGAACATTCTGCACTGAATTAAGACATTAACCAACACTAAAATGCTAACATTCACAAATAATCGCTGAATGAATCACAGTTGTGTCAAGAAATGTGGAAAGCCAAATAAAACGGTACATAACCCGTAAATGCTAGTTCCAATTTAATCGCCAAATAAACTTAAATATAACCATTGAAACGCTCATTTATCACGCAACCAGCTAGAAGACTGAGGTGGGTACTGAACGAATCTATAGAGTAAGTAAACGCAGAAGGTTCACTTTATACTCTTTGGAAATTGTTCTATGGCCGGACTGTTGTCCAACTAATACGTATACTCTGTGATGTAAAACAAATACATATTTATAAATTCTACATAACATATTGTTTTTAAACATGTAAATGCCAATTTACATCCCAAATAAATTATCAAACACAATGACTATGAACAATAGAAAACTGAAAGTAATTCTTTTTCCATCAAAATTACACTATTTCATTTATTTTACCTTATAGAGTAACCAAAACATTAATTGTACAATGATGTAAAACAATCCACACATAGCTCTTCTAATTTGATTAGAGTTAACCTTCTGCCTCTATCCCTTTATAGTAACAACTCAGTTCCAATCCCGCGGCGGTGTCACTCGAACTCAAGACAAATGACAAAAGGTGACGCGACTCATTGTAATGACGCCATGACGTGACAGTATTACAACTGCTTGCTGCTGCAGCGATTTTCTAATTTAATTTCTATCTTTACTTGCGGGTTAACTAATTGTAAAGGTAATAAAGTTATGTGAAAAGACACTTATTTATAATGTAACTAATTGAATTTAATACTTATGGAAACTAATAACTGGTACTTTCTTAGAACTACCTCATAATGTTCGTAAGGTTTATTTAATAAAAAAGAAATACGAGTCTACTAATTTGCGTAGGTCTACTACCTACTGATACTGAGCTACTCAATAATGATTAACTGTCATCTAATGATATTATAATAGAGATAATTATAATTAAACAAAAAATATGTCATCATTATTATTTTCTATTGTGAATGTTTTATTAATAGATAATACAATTATTTTTTACAATTAGAAATTAAGTTAAGATGTTTACAATAATAAAAAAAAAAGCCTACACAATAAATAAGAAAAAATATATTTCATAGATCTTAACTTATTATGTAGTAACGTAATCCCCTTACAGCTTGTATTACGCATTTTTTAGTAAAACAAATACTTAACATTCACATACTTTACAACCAATACACAAAACATCTTCTACATTTAGTAACAAACAAGCGAGCTTCGTAACTACCACATCGATAGTCGATATACAGTGACCCGCTCTACCACTCCAGATAAAGATGATTGTTTCCCGCACACAATACAGAGTTATCGACTAGTACCTACAGCTTTATTAAACCGTTCCGTGCATGTGCTATATTTAGCGCGTTATCTGCTATTTTGTGTCCTTGTATTGTATTATTGGCTCATTGTCTTGTTATTCCTCTCAAACGATAATATTAGGATTTGCTACTGTTACGGTCTTGGGTTCGATTCCCGAGTCGACCAAGGTGTTATTGGGTTTTTCTATGAAATTCTCAGTAGCAGGTCGGAGTTTGGATTCGTGCCCGGTTAGTGGCAATAGGCTCGCCCCCTATTACATGGGACCTAACATATCGGCGAACTGTGGGTGTACATTGGTACACCTCTGCCTACCCCTTCGGGGATACAGGCGTGATGATATGTTTTTGTTACTGTTACGGATTAGCTAGTAAGAGACGATTCAGTTGATTATCTGAAACTAGAAATATTTCAGTACAAACATAGTTCATTGTGTTTATATTTGTTTACTATTTCCTTTCCTTCGCTATTTTATACATAACATTTTTCCATATTTGACAGCTGAAGGAAATTGGTTAAAAAAATAAGGTTTGTCCTGTTTTGATTGTACGTCGTATCGAACAGTTTTTACATACACAGAATCATGTTAAATTTTGTCAAACCGTAGTTTTTTACTACAATTCTAGGGTTTGACAAAATTCCAAGAAGTGTATTGTAATCGTATCTTATATGTGGGCTTAAAACATAAACCTTGTATTGTAAAAGACATGTAGTGAGTGGGTGGGTCACATCTGCCGGCCCTAAGGGAATAAAGAAGTACATATACTGAATACGTTCCAAAATGACTGAAACCAAGCATAGCAACGAACAGATTTTCATAGAATCCATTAACTGTAGCACAAATAAAACCAATTTCGTAAATCAACAGTCCCAGTCGCAGTAACATAAATCAAGTGAGTTTAAACGAATGTTGCTAAATAATGTATGAAGGTCCGTCCAAACACTGTGATTTCCGATACCAAATACATTTTGTTTTTATTGACAGCTATGAATTATTTGTGTTATGAACTCCGCGTTTAACTCTGACTATGTCCGCCGATAAATTGTTGGAATATGACGCAAATGCCGCATAATGTACGCTAAAAGTATGTTAAAATGAATGGTTATTAAATTATGCCAAAAATAACAAATATTTGAAATAAATGTTTAATTTACACCCAAATGCAAATAGACATAACTAATTATAAAAGGCACCTTTTAGAATGAAATATAGGTGCTATTTTATAACTAGCATTGCGAATATTTTATAACTGGTTAAAAATAAAATAGAAATCGCCTCACAGTTCATATGCACATATTTCTAAATGGCAGATTAAAATACTTACATTAGTTATACCCAATAAATATAAATACAGCTTAAATAAATCGATACCAATAAAACAAGAATTGGAATTTAAAATTACACCAAAGTTTAAATGACGTATGAATTCCCCACATGATCTCAACGAGTAATGAACAAAACAAAACAGTGTAGAAACCATTGGAACTCCATTCGTACTAAAACCCTGGAGCTATAGGAGCTATTTGCGCTCACTAGACCAAAACTCATCCATCATTCAATAACATTCACCTGTAAAATATAGTTCGTTCCATTCAAAAAACGGAGCCAGGCAAATAATAAATCAACTGCATTGCAGTCAACTTCCCTACAATACCTGTGAAGTTTGCGCTGAATAACTTCTCAACTCGTGCTTGTGCATCTTCACGACTGCTTTTGAAAAGAGGAAGGCAGAGATACGAGTATGTTGTACGATGGACTAGAAATGAGTCGCATTTAATTGGTGCACATGTAAAGCCTTATTTTCAACATTGACATATATTCTATGGATTTAGTTAGAACAATAAAAATAAATTCGACAAACAAAGTTTAACTCATTTCGTTCAATACAAACTAAACCCAGGGATCTTCCCTAGGGATATTTAATTATGCATCACATAATAAAATAATAATGCACATACACATCATATATATTTACTTCGAAGTTCGCCTCTAAAATATTCTTTAACAGAATAATAAAATCAGTATACAATTCTTCATATACTCTTCCTCGATTTTATGAGTTATACAAACATAAAAGTATTTTATTTTGTCTTTTTAGTACTTTCGAAATAAGATCAAAATATACTTTTGCACGAATAGTCTCAAACTTTGCACATGTCCCGTTTCGTACTACATAACTTGCAAGTTCTTACGTATTCTGACCGATAGCCGCTCCAAGGTCACGCGAAGTTCTGGTTATTTAATGAATAAGGGTCTGCTTGGTAACCTTTGCTCCTACATTTTGGATTATGAGGGCTCTGGACCGCGTGTGTACAGAGTACAGAATATCTAGGTCACTGTTCTGTTATATTTGGCTACGGGTAATTTTAGGTTTATTATTGAAATGGTTACTATTGTTTCATTGGATACTGTGGATAACCTTTTATTTTCTCTGTAGTTAAACACAAAAAATTGCTCTTTTTTTTAATATGTGACCCAAAATACCATCCTAATATCAAACAATATAACACCCTCAATATTCTTTAGAAATTCGATATGAACACGAAATTTCAAAATGAACGAGAATATATTACATTACCTGAATTGACACCTCATTAATTACCGGTAGCCGAGCCAGTTGGCGAGAGAAGTTTTTCTAAATGAACGCCACCCACACACGTACCACTCGAGCACTCGAACCCCATAGGGTTTTAATTAAATGAATTAATCAAACCCCTTTGCACCGAGCTGTGGTCCCGTCAATCATGTGACGCGGCGTTTCCCGCGTATTTTTTAATTAATATGTGCATGTTCGCCTGTACGCGTTGTCACTGAGGGTTAAATAAACTTTTGCGTTGGTCAGGGTTTTGTGGGCGGGAAATATCTCAATATTTTTTATTGATGTAGCAGTATGGGTGACAGCATATGTGTCACTTGGGACGTTTTTTAAGCTATTTATGGAACATAGAATAATTATATGGTTTGCGATCCAAATAACGTATGGTAAACAATATTAACCAGTCTATCTTTTTGCAGCGCGTCTGTCCGTCTAGGGTGTAATTCTAAACACGTATAATTACCCCAAGGCCTTATTTCCCGGAACAATAATAGCCTCTGTAGGTTAGGATTGCACGAGTAGCGGGAACAGACCGTGAAGTAGACTTTAGGATGTAAATAAATGTCGGGAATACCTCCGCACGGCGCAGGTTCGCTAAAATGTTGCATAATTGAAGCGGAGCGGCGCTGCGAATAACTAACACATCTCGTTCCCAGACATTTGTCTAGTTTACCTGAATATGTGAGGCCTGACGAGAATAGGCGTCCCGCGGGTGGCGCGCCGATTAAGACTCGCGCAAATGAAGCGGCATTTACTGCAATTGAAACTTTACGTAAGCTAAAGGATTCGAGATTAAATTCGGATGCGATTAAAATGGTCTTAATGAATCTGATCGAAGTGAGATTTTGTTCAATTTTGTTCCAATCATAATGTTTTATATTAATGTTGTATTATTCTACCTATGAATCTTGTCTATAAGAGATCGGTAGATCATTTTCGATATTTTGTGAATTGTTTATACTGAAAATACTTTCATAAAATACAAATTGAGGGAGACCTTTGCCCAGCAGTGGGACACATAAAAGGTTAAAAAAAGACATGTTTGCGATATGTCAGAGTAGGTATATAATTGAAAACTGCAAGTTACTCAGTAAAACACTATTTAAGTCACTTTTATATCACACATAGAAGCAGCCTACAAGGTGAACGGTTTGCAAGTAGATATCCCACAAATCAGCTCGGCGATTGCAACATTAAAACGCCAGCTTTAAGCGCTGCAGGTCCAAACTGTTGTATAATTCAGTCAGCACGGGGAACTGCGAAACTAATCTAGGTTTAGATATACAATAGGTATTGTTACATACCTAGAATAGATTTATACCACTCATGTTAATACCTACTCCTGGAATTTAGTAAAACCGGTATGTGAAACAGAGTGATTTTAACAGTAATGTTGTTTTTTTTTATTATTTAGCTCAAAAAGAACGTTTCAAAGAAACTGTTTCCGGTACCTAGATTTAATTCATGTTTTAATATGTCTTCCGCTTACAACAGTCTTAACAGGTTAGTTAAACCAACAATGACCTAGTTATAACTTACGATAACGGAAAAATATTAAGCTAAACATTCGTATTTATTTATTACATAATATTTATTGCTCGATTTTGTTTTCACTAACTAAATAATTCATTTTTCTAAACAAACAAAAGCCCTTTGCTTGTTGTTTCCACGAAATGTTTTATTAAATCTCAAAGCCGCATTCAATTGTTTTGTTTCTTAGAAAAACTCACAGACCACTGAAATCTTGGAAAAACTGATTTGCGGAAAACACGCAAAATACAGCCTCCAATCAACCGCTTTAAACCCAAATTTGTCTAAATCGAGTACTTTTTCGGTCATACATTTTCCATTGAATACACAGCGAGGGTGTGATACCTGGCTAACCCTTCATGCTTCGCAGGTCTGGCAGGTATCTCTCCCGATGTCAATCGATACTCAAGAGCGTGCTTATTTTGAGGCATCGCCACCGAAACGTGACTTTTGGCGAGCGCGCCCTGATTGGCTCCGGATTACAGTTAAACTTGTGTTTATCGCCCGGCTTCACTTGCTTTGAGTGAGGTTCAAAGTAATACTGAATAAGCAGTGTACGTGAAAGATTTATGATAAAGTAAAAACTTTTGTAGGAGGCAAATGTTTTTCAGGTGTAGGTGGCTTATTTAAAGTCGGGTAGAAAATTATTCAGCAACCTACCTTACAAAAAACAAAAAGGAAAAGAGGTGAAAGAAAACTTCATACGAAATGCACAAAAACCTGTTAATACAAGTAAGTACTGTATTCCAAAATATTATGATTCAAATGAAACGAAAAAATGCAAAACTGGGACCGAATTGGTCAGGCGTAAAATACAGGAACAAAATACACATTTCAATACTAGGTCAGACAGATTACGTAGTAGAAAACACTATGCTAAAATATCCATAAGTAAGAGGGCTTGAAAACACTTGTTATAATAAAGGTCCGAAACCATTTTAACCCTTCAAATAGAGCATGAAAATTTCAGCAGAAAGGATTAATGGTCGAATGGACCGAATCATTATTTAGGAGAGTACGATGCTCCATTCTGATTATGGAGAGTTAGTTGAAAAATAACTCGGGTATGTTCCGTGCGGGGCTTTTATCTTGAGTGGTTTATTTTGTACCATCTTTCCTGTTATGACACTGGAATTTTGTTGGTCATATCTCGATGTACCTGTGGAGTGTGGGATAATGCACGTGTCCGGAAAATAACTGCTCTACTTATTTTTGTTTTAAATATTAGCGAACAAGGAACGGTGGATAAGATACTTGTTATTGAGTTATAGTTATTTTTTTATACCTAATTTAAGCATGCTTTGTTGATAATAAGAAATAAAATCTGGTTTGGCATCATTTGCGTAATCGAAATTGATTTTTATGTTTTTGAGTAATAAACATAGCACTTTTTTATAAGTATTCACTTTAAAATATAATATTTATATTCATACAAGTACTTCATAAGTTTTGTTTTTGTTCTCTAAAAATGTTATTTAGTATCAATTTCAGTAGTCAGTTTACAGAAACATCATCACATAAGAATATTTCGCGGAAAGCACAAGGTCCATTTTTGTCAAGTTACGTAAAAATGGTCTGCTAAGGTATCTGGGTAAAAACTTGTACGTATTCAGATTCATGGAAGCAGATTCAAAATCCATTTTAATTTTCAAATATATTCAAAGAACTGCATAGATTTCTGAAGGTAATTATATTCTGTTATATACTGGATCTATGTATTTACTCTACAATTAGTATATAAGATAAGACTTAAATATTTCTAGCAATGAATGATCGTTTCAAAGTAGTTGTCTATAACAGCGAATGGTGAGAAATGTTTCAAGTTAACGTTATTAACATCTGCCTAATAATAATAAAAAAAGACACAGATATTGCAAGCTTTATTTTCCACTCTATCAAACCACTCAAACCCCCAATCGGCTTACTTTCTAGCCATCAAACAAAATGATCAAAGTGTAATCAATCAAAGCCAAAATCACAACACTCGGAATCAAAGTCGACCTGAAAAAATAATCTTATAACCGAAGTCATCATAAAATTGTCCCGGACACGAAGCCTTTCTAAGAAGCCTTTCCTGAAGTATGATGTCACATCTCTGTGTCACATGGTTTGTTCAGAAAACAATACGGGGAACTGAATGCTGTTCCTATGAATTATTCAAAGATTATTGTAAAGAGGGAATGTGCGGAAAGGTTATGATGGATTGGCTTCTTCTTAAACGTGCCTTAATTCATTTGTTTTTTGGTTATTGTTTGAATTGACGACCTCCTTGGTCGAGTGGCGTACGCACCGGTTTTCAAGGTGTCGCTGGCTATGAGGTCCCGGGTTCGATCCCCGGACGGTCAATGTAGAAAGTCACTTTTTTACATTGTCTTGGGTCTGGGTGTTTGTGGTACCTTCATTGTATCTGAATACACAAGTGCTTAATAGCTACTTACTTTGGGTTCAGAGTAATGTATGTGATGATGTCCCCATTTATTTATTTTTAAATTGTTCTGTCGAATGTAATTCAAATATGAGTGTTGAATGTTTGTATCATCGTTGTATCGTTTTATTTTTGTATTGAATTCTAACAGCCAGTATTTATGGCTCATATGGCACACAGCTAAAATATTTATACGACCTAGTGTATGTTAGTAAACGTAGGTCTTATGAATATTTTATTGGTGTAGACTAGACTTACAAGGTAATTATACTGTTGTATTATTCTGTAAATCGATTTATAATGAATAAACACGTAACTGTAAATAAAAACTGACGTTAATGTTATAATCTTGGGCTAGAAAGTTCGCTACCGATGTCAAAAATATTCTTGGTTTTGTTTTCTTTAACATACAATTGAATTAAGAACCTCCCCTTTTAATTGCTTATTAATATTGATGTCTTATGTTTAGTTGTTGTTTTACATGTTACATGTAAGACATGAGGCATTAAAATGAAAGTACTTTTTACAAATCAACTATTTTTGCCCGTACCATAATACCTGCAAAGGTGTCGAAACGTCGGGACCTAAAATCTAAAATAAATCGCGACATAATCCGCAAAAAGAAGTCATATTTTAATTTATTTTTTAGTTCTTAAGCCTTTACATAAAGTGTATAAACAAAAAAGCTAGCTCAAAAATCCTATCCTCGTCGCGTACAATTAGCTCGTCCGAGCCGGGACGCAGCTCGTTTGCTATTCACTCCGGCTAGACCGGCGCGCACCGGCGACAGCGGCGCTTCGCAGGTGTCACACACAGCTAGTGCTGAATATATTACATACATCATATATTGTTTATTTTATACGAGGTAGAGACTTTTTGTGAGAATATCTAAACTGACGAAAATTTTGATAGAATTCAAGGAAGCGCCTTGAGGCAGAGTCCAAAACAGAAAAGTATCGAAAAATAATTTGTTCTTAAAATATTTTCGTATTCAGTCGTCTAAAGACTCGACTATTTGAAGAATGAGTAGCGAATATATGTAATAGGAAAATAGATAGAAGGTCAAAGTAGGTAATATTGAACTTTTTCGGTTACTGAGATTCCATGTTTTTATTTTATTCCTGAAATATTTCTCATGTTGTTTCGTCTATTTTCTAAAGGTTACCGTAGTAGGCTCCTTAAAAAAGAAATCTTTTACCACCATCTATTTCAATACTTATAAAAATAAAATTGTACTCTATTAGCAAAAGCGGATCCACAATAAAAGAAGACAATAAAGCACCAACTGGTTGCAGACTTGTAGATTGCTCGTTACGCAAGTCGTTCATTTGCGTGCCGTCTCTGTCCGAGGCAGGCCGTTACGCGGACACCACCCGGATAGCCGGATAGCACCCGGATAGCCGGATAGCCGGGTATCCGGACGCAGCTCGTTTGATATTCAGCCGGTGCAGGCAGGTGTCGTTTACAGGACAGCTGCTCCTCTTGCTTACTTACTTCCCTGAAATACAATGTAGCTGAAGGAAATTTTATACGGAAATGTTTAATAAAAATGTTATAATAATATAATATTCATAACAACAGAAAGGCTTCTTGCCAGAAAATTATATAGAATTATTGTATTGTATTTACGGGACATTAAACATTATTAACCGCAAAAAAATAAACGTAATTTAAAGTAGTTTAATGTAAAAAAAAAAAATCCTTCCTATTAATCTGACTCTTCAGATTAATCTACACACAGGAAAACAAACATCCCAAACTATGTTCTTCCCTTAAGTTTTGTTAGAAACCACAAGAAAATTAAAACTCAACTCAAAATCGAAGCTAGGAAAACCAATACGTTCCCTCTGATAAAATTGTCTGAAAAGATTTCAAATCTAATTTCCCACCTCGCCGTACTTATAGCAATATTATTTCGCGAGCTCTCGAAAACCTGAAAGTTCGCAATCACATTACAACCGACACAAATCCTAACTGACAGCAGAAGCCTTCCTTCAGCCTTTCGCTACCACACGTATAAGTACATTAATAACATTACTGGGACCTTCAAATCCGTGTTCTCTTTCAACTTAGCTTATAGCCAAACGCATTTCATTCTTAAGTCTTATGATGTGTTTGTCATTTTTAGCCACTTCAAAAAGGAGGAGGTATTCAATTCGACTGTGTTTTTTTTTATTTGTTACCACATAACTTTTGACTGGGTGAACTGATTTCGATGATTCTTTCTTAATTTGAAATGTGGTGCTTACAGTATGGTCCCATTTAATTTGGTCCAGTTATGATAGTGGGATCCGTAAGAAAACCATAGAAGACTAATTTTGGAGTCGGTTTTTTTTTGTAAGTTTTATAATAGGGTGAATTTCAACAAATGCCATTTTTCTTATCATATCGGTGAACTTTTACAATTATGTATTTTTTGTATATTTTTCAAGTTTTATGTAATCCTTAGGACATCAAATATCCCCAAATTTAATTTCATCAACGTATCATTTAAGACTAACGAGAAAATTCGGTTTGAATTTTGGCTTCCACCGATATGAAAAACCGGCACCGATTATTTTTTCTGTACACCGATATGATAAGGATATCCACCGAAATGATGTACATATCCAGCGATATGATAATCTATCCATCTTTGAACATCAAATAGTAGGTACCTATATAGTTTTACAAGGGTTCACCCTTGAGAACTGAAGACCAGAACTTAGGGTGTTATGTGGGTAAATCACATCCAAAGATTCTTATAAACCCAATGAAAATATATTTTTTGAAAATATGTACCTATTTTATTATGTTTACTAGAGGAACTTATTGTTAAAAAAATAATGATTATTATTATTATTATTATTATTTACTATTATTTTTTTATTTATTTATAATTATTAAGTACAAAAGAATAGACTTATGTTAAACATTGGTCCACAAAACTGTTTTGAACAATTGTTTTTTTGATATTTATTATAATGTACCTACTGACTATATTTTTTAACAAAAAAGTTTTTGCTTCACAAACCTTTCTTGCGTTCAAGTGTTCTACCTCACCATCATCATCTCTGCCTATGGACGTACATTACCGAATACAGACCTTTCTTAACGATACATTTATACATCTTCTACCACCCAGTGGTATCGTGGTAATGATTTTGGAAGTCTATGTAGTAGTAAGTATGTATGTATGTATGTATGAATGTTTGTAGGTAGGTACATATGTATGTATATAATTTATGTGTCTGTATGTATGTTTGTATGTTAAATTTTTTCCTTGTATACTTAACGAAATGACACGGGATGTACCGATATGATAGAACGACTCACCGAGATGATAAAATGATCCACCGATGTGACAAAACTGTCTGTTGATCATGAATCCAGACACCGATATTAGATATAAGACACCGATCGATTTTTTCTTATCATTTCGGTGTAAATGATCACATCGGTGGTAATAAAGACCACCGATTACAGCGATATGAGAACACCGACATGAGAAATAACACACTTTTTAGAAAATTATTAAAAATGCATAATATCTAGGATAAATTTAATAACAGACGATGAAGCTTATTCACTTACTGCGTCTGTTAGAACCAAAAAACAATAATAAAACTACTCATTACAGTAGAAAAATGCAACCACCGATTATATAAAATAATTGTCCGGGAGCAACTGAAATGGCGTACTTATGTTTTTGGTGGGCATATCCAGTGATTTAACCCACTTCTATCCTGACTGCCCACTAGCACACACCAACCAGGGAAATACAATTGGGGTGGGGATGCTGTCCGACTCATCGATGTAAAGTTATGTTTAAATTACGTTTGTCCAGCGATATGAGAACATTTTTCAGGACAAGTACGTTTGTGCCTCTCAGTAATAATAATCGTTAATTATGTAATAAAAAATGTTATATATTAATAACTAAACTAATATCCTATGAAATAGAATAAGTTATACACTTAACTTACTTATTTTTATTAGTGTATAAGGTGTTTTGTTTGTAAAAAAAGTAGTGGGACAGCACCGATTTGAAAAAAAGTAGAGGTTTATGTATTTTTTTTCTACCTTTTTACTAGTCCTAGGCAAATTATATTTTTGCCACAACCCAATGACTACCTATAGAATACTATAAAAAAATATTCTGAACTATATTCCTTTTTTCAAATACTAATTTCACCAAAGACAAAAAAATAAGTCATTTGGGAAATTCACCCAATAGGATGTGTCTAAAGAGCGTTAGGACAACACATGTACGTTATACTAAAAAAACGTGACCGACCGCCGCGCGAGGTGGACGTCTATGTAGCGTCCCTTCCGCGATTCACCAGTCATTCCGATATTAGTAGTGTTTCAAAAACTTGAAAACAGTGTTGTTTAGTGCAATAATGACGTCGTTTAGTGTCTTATTTTGTGATTAACTCGAACGCAGTGTCATTTATTGTGTTTGCAAAGTTGTGAAGTTTTTACGCCACACGGATTTGCCAGTTCCTGCCTAAACCCAGCAGGGAGGGTCACACACCCCCGGGCGATCCTACCCGGGGAGTTAGATCAAGCTAGGTTTTTTGTAGTTAGGCGCGCCCTCTCTTTATTCCCCATGTTTAGTGTTTAGTTTATTTTTGTCGTATTTTTTTCCTTCTTGTTCCTCGCGAGAATGGATCCCCTCTGGCTCCGTTTTTTCGAGGAGCAAATGAAATCTAGGTTGATTGATCCAAGACCTCTTCCAGGCTTGGATCCGCAACTCCGACCCTGCCGAGCTCGCGAAACTTGGCGGTCCCTCTTCAGTCGATACTGTCAGGGATTACTCGGCTTATCATCATCATAATCCGCTTATCTCTCCGACCATTGTCGCGCCGTCCTTTGATTCGTCGCCCATTGTCTCGCCGTCCTTTGCCTCGCCGCCCATTGTCTCGCCGTCTTTTGCCTCGCCGGCCATTGTCTCGCCGGACATTGTCTCGCCATCCATTATCACGTGTAATCCGACTCGTCCCATTGTACCTGCCTCGCCGCGATGCACACCTGCGCGTGACTCATCGGCCGCTCCATCCCGCCCCCGCTCTGCTACCCCGTCCCTTATCGATGCCGAGATGGCAAATTTCGAGGACTCTGGTGATGCTCTAACAGCGTCCGATTCGTCTTGCTCGACCGATGGCTTCATCGAAGTTGTCGGTAAGGGCAAAAAACGCACCCGAAGGGCAAAATCCCAACAGGTGCCCTCCAAGTCCGCCAAAACTGACGCCGCCTCTTCCGTTGACATGTTGGCTTCAACATGTACTTCCCAGCCCTCTTCTTCCTCACCGGCCTCACCCGCCGCTCCTACGCCCTCACAGCCCATTGCTTCAGCCCCAAAGAAGGGCAGCCCGGTCCCTCCTCCAATCTTCCTTCAGGAGAAAGGAAAATGGACCGAGGTATCCACGTGGTGCTCGCAGAACCACGTAAATTTTTCAAGTGCCCGTTCCGTCAAGGACGGCATCAAAATCACCGTTTCCACAGCGACCGACTTCCGGTCGCTCACCCGCATGTTGCAGGAGAGAGCCCTGCCTTATCACAGTTTTACCCTCCCAGAGGAACGAGTCCTCCGCGTGGTAATTAAGTCCGTCCCCGTCGAGTTGTCCTCAGATGACATGCTCAAGGACCTCCGTTCGCAGGGCATTCCAGCCCTCGAGGTACACCGGATGTACCGCTCGCGAGGCAAGTTACCATATGAGATGGTCCTTGCAGTCACCGAGAGATCGGCTGAAGGCAAATCCATTTTTAATATAAAATCAATTTGTCAACTTTCGGGAATTAAAGTTGAAACGCCACGAAAAACCGGCACTGTCGGTCAGTGCCACCGCTGCCAGTTATACGGTCACTCGCAGCGTAATTGTTTCGCGCGCCCTCGTTGCGTGAAGTGCCTCGGTGAGCATGGAACGCCTGATTGTCCCCGGCCCAAGGACCGCACCCAGTGCGCTGACCGCGGCTGCCCTAAGGCCCCTAAAGCCGCGGCCCTTATGGCCCCGACGTTCTCGGCCGACATCACTGCGTCGGTTAAAAATTACATCGAGGTCTACGAGACGTTTGACTTTAATCGCATCCGCCTTATGGCTGAGGCGATTAGAGCCAACCCCTCGCCTTTGCACGCGCCCTTTATTAGGGAGCAGTTCAGCGACGTATTCGCCGCATACAAAGCCGCCGCGTTCTAATGGCTTCAACCACTGGTAAATTCAAACCCCGTTCCCTTAAATTAGGCTTCTTTAACGCGCAAAGCATCAATAATAAACGCGATGAAATCGCTACTTTTCTTCGCGACCACCAACTCGACGTTTTTCTTGTACAGGAGACCTTTCTTAAACCGTCTCATAGAAACCCGCGATTCGCGAATTATAACCTAGTCCGTAACGATCGAACCAGAGCCGCAGGCGGCGGCACGCTCATTTACTTCAAAAGGTCACTGTACTGTGTTCCAATGGACCCACCTACGCTGTCGCACATTGAAGCCTCTGTCTGTAGGCTAGGCATGACCGGTCATAGACCTTTGTTCTTAGTCTCAGTTTATATCCCTCCGTCACCTCAGGGGGTCGACTTACGACCTGACCTGCAAGCTCTTCTTGCTCTCGGCGACTCCGTCCTTCTGGCGGGAGACCTGAATGCAAAACACGAAGCGTGGAATAGCCACACTCGTAACATCCGCGGTAGACACCTAGACCTTCTTAGCTCCGAGTTAAACTTTGACATCATCGCGCCTATGAATCCTACGCACTTTCCCGATAACGTAAATCACCGCCCCGACATCTTAGATATAGCTTTGCTTAATAACGTTAACCTAGCGCTTCGGTCCATTGAAGTTATTCAGGAATTAGATTCTGACCATCGACCAGTGATCATGTCTTTCGGTCCACGTGTAGGTCCCCCAGACGCTGGTCAGCCCATCCCCACCAAGATAGTTACGAACTGGACGAAGCTTGGGACTCGCCTTAAGTCAGTCCACTCCGCGCATCTCGACTCAATCCCAGACCACGTAAAATCCGCGATGGACGCTATAGGCGCGATCAACTCCCTCACTGAGCACGTGCAGTCCCTGGTGAACGAGTGTTCACGGTCGGTACCTCTGACAGAAGACGCTTGTTGGCTCCTTCCGGACGATGCCCGTGCCCTACTGACGGAGAAGAACGCGGCTATACGCGCCTACGACGCTTATCCCTGCGACTCTAATCGCGTCCGCATGCGCTCTCTACAGCGTGCTTTTAGAAAACGCATAAGGATATTGCGTGACGAACGCTGGGATAAGTTTCTCGACCAATTAGAGCCCAACCATCACGCGTTTTGGAATCTCCAACGTAAATTACGTAGATGTACCGAAGTTACTATGCCCCCACTGAACCGTTCGAATCAGAGCCCTGCCTTTGAAGACGACGAGAAAGCGGAATGCCTGGCCGACAGCTTAGAGGCCCAGTGTACGCCTAGCGACCTTCCGGTCGATCAAGCTCACCTTGCCAGAGTTGACGCTGAAGTCGAACGTAAGGCCTCGCTCCCTCCTTCCGAGGATCCGGAACACCCACTCGCGCCGGTAACAGTAGACGAGGTACGGTCTCTGATCAAGGAACTGCATCCACGTAAAGCCCCAGGCTCAGACGGCCTCACCAATAAGGTGATTAAACTCTTTCCCCCAGCATTAGTAATCCTCTTGACAGGCATCTTCAATGCAGCATTAGGAAACAATCTCTTTCCACAGAAGTGGAAAGAGGCGATAGTCATCGGCATCCACAAACCCGGTAAACCGAAGTCTGAGCCCACTAGTTACCGCCCCATTAGCTTACTCAAGGTACTTGGGAAGCTATACGAGCGAATTATTTATTCCCGTCTTATGGACTACGCCGAGTCCAGGAGTCTCATACCAGACGAGCAGTTCGGTTTTAGAACCCAACACTCGTGCGTCCAACAAGTCCACCGCATAGTCGAGCATATAAGCGCTGGTTTTCAGCGTGGAAGGCTCACTGGCGTGCTCTTCTTCGATATAGCAAAGGCCTTCGACAAGGTCTGGCACAATGGCTTGATCTTCAAGCTATACCAACTTGAGGTGCCAGATCGTCTCGTGCTCATCATCCGAAACTTTTTGTCGAATCGGTCCTTTCGCTATCGCGTTGAGGGCACCCTCTCTTCCCCTCACCCTATCCGGGCCGGAGTCCCTCAAGGCTCCGTACTCTCTCCACTCCTCTTCACGCTATACGCTAGCGACATTCCTCGCGGTGGCAAACCCCAAGTAGCTATGTACGCCGACGATACGGCCATCTATTATTCAGGCACCAGCCCCTTAGCAATAGGTCGAACTCTCCAGACCGCGGTCACGACCCTCGGGAAGTGGTTCACACAAGTTACACTGCGTGCGTGAGACCTATCATCACTTACGGCAGCGTCGTATTCTCTCACATACCCGATTATCGACTCAAACGAATGCAAACTCTCCAAAACCGTTTCATGCGTAGAGCCACAGGCGCTCCAGGTTACGTTCGTAACTTGCAGTTGCACTGTGACTTAAAGCTGCCAACAATCAAGCAGTTCATGAAACGCGCCGCGATCCGATTTTTCGACTCCTCCGAAACCCACCGTAACCCGCTAATCGTAGCGGCCGCGCGATACGTACCTTCCGTAATATCTAAGATTAAACGCCCCAGACTTACTCTCTCCTACCCCGACGATAAAACAACGCTTCTCCAAGAAGCATTCGATTTAGCTAGCAGTAGCAATACAAAACACAACCGCCGTATATTACGTCCTCGCCGGCGAGGCCCGTCGCGTATTATAAATAATAGTAACGTAAATGTTATCCTCCCGTCCCTAGACCAAGCTGGCCCGAGCCGGCCAAACTAGCAATAAAAATATGTCCCTAAATAATAAAAACTTAGATCCAGCCATCCCTTGCTGTTTTGCTTTATTAAGATTGTTAGCAACGCACTAAGTCGAGGTCCGAACCCCGCAGGGGGTGCCCTTAGTGGACGTTGCTGACGTAGTTAGTTTTTCCTATTGCTCTGGCTGGAGGCCTTAAGGTCCTCGCCAAAAGTCCGGTGAAGCAGTCAAAGCCTGCGCTCAGGCTAACTGCAAAGATGTCCACCAAAAAAAAAAAAAAAAAAAGTTATACTAAAAAACTAAGATTGCTTAGAATGAGTCTTGGTATCTAATACACAAAATATGATTTCAGTTCACGAAATATAGAAGACAAGTTTTTGGCATAATAATAGGATCCCAAAACGACCCATACAGTAGACGTCCTCTAAAAGTTGATAAAAGTAGTATCTACCGAAAACACATTAAAGTAACATCGGGCAACCTAAATAGTAGCTCTAAATATGAATCTTAAAGTTTTCGGGCTAGTGCTTCGAGTTGTTTTATATTTCTTCTTTCTTACTATAATATATGTATAGCTTGTCTGTTGAACAAATTGTTCTTAAATACAAGTAGAATGTGGTAAGACTTCAGATTTTATGTATTTTTTATGAAAGTTTTGATAGGTGTTTGATTGTTCTCGAATTTTGGTGTAATAAAACATACAGATCAGATTTAAGATAAGATTTAAATGGTTTCAGGTTAGTATTTGATGATGCCTTCCCATTACCACTACAAAATCATCTCTTGTTTGTACCATTTCGTAACTTTTTTCTCCGAAACGTTATCCCGTGCCGTCGGAAAACACTTATCTGGGGGCACGGCAGTGCCCCTGCCAAGTCTCGAGCAAAAAAAAAAAACGGGCACAGCCGTACCATACTTTTCTCGAAGCGTTTCGCGGCTATTTCACCCCCCCTGTATCATCGAAACGGAAAAAGCTAAGGGTTTAAGTTTTCGATGACCTAGAGAAAGCATTAAAACAAGCTTAACCTCAAAATTACATGACATTTGAACCAATAGTTTTAGAGTTATGAGCGATCAAAGTTACACCATTTTGTCACTCACTGACTGACCGATCATCAAAAGTCTAAGGTACTTCTAGCAAACTTAGAACCTTCAAATTTGGCTCCAAGATAGGTTTTTAGCTACAAGTAAAGGGAAAATTATAAAAACGGTAAGAAATTATATACCTTAGGAAATATTAGGAAACAAATTTACATTTGCGGTTTTGCAAGAACATGGTGTATAAATTTTGACTGCATTGTTAACTTTGTTCTTCGTTTATGTACAAAAAGTAAAACAAATCGATTTATATTATTAAAAAAACTTGAGAGGTGTCAAGGGACACTCGGATGGAAAGAAATAACTTTAATTTAATTTAATTAATTATTAAATAAAAAAAATACTAAACAATTTATTAAATTAAATATATTATGATAAGTTGGAAACGCAAAAAGACAACTGTTTATCGTTAGGATTTGACCGCAAGACCCGCCCCTTGGCAAACTCGTCATGTGTCAACACCGCCATCTGAGAAGTTAAGATATCTATCGAAAGTCTTAATCATAAGACTGTTGACTAATGACGTCATTAAAAAGTGTCGTTACTACTTTTCGTAAGAATTTCTTCCGCCTAGCCCCCTTTCTCAACGCGCGATGAGGAATTTCATTACAATGAATTGTAATAATGTATCTAGGGGCACAACAGTGCCGTCTCGAGCAAAACGGGCACGGTCGTACCATACTTTTCTCGAAGCGTTTCGCGGCTATTTCACCCCCCCTGTATCATCGAAACGGAAAAAGCTAAGGGTTTAAGTTTTCGATGACCTAGAGAAAGCATTAAAACAAGCTTAACCTCAAAATTACATGACATTTGAACCAATAGTTTTAGAGTTATGAGCGATCAAAGTTACACCATTTTGTCACTCACTGACTGCCCGATCATCAAAAATCTAAGGTACTTCTAGCAAACTTAGAAACTTAAAATTTGGCACCAAGATAGGTTTTTAGCTACAAATAAAGGGAAAATTATAAAAACGGTAAGAAATTATACACCTTAGTAAATATTAGGAAACAAATTTACATTTGCGGTTTTTCAAGAACATGGTGTATGAATTTTGACTGCATTGTTAACTTTGTTCTTCGTTTATGTACAAAAAGTAAAACAAATCGATTTATATTATTAAAAAAAACTAAAGAGATGTTAAAAGACACTCGGATGGAACGAAGTTCCTTTTAATTTAAGAAATAATTTGAATGAATGTAATTACCATAATTTAATTTAATGAATTTGATTTAATTAATATAATTTATTTTAATTTATTATTAATAAAAAAAAAATATGATTAGTTGTAAACGCAAAAAAAAACATAGAAATAGGATTCGAACGCAAGACACGCGGCTTATCAAACTCGTCGTGTGTCAACACCGCCATCTGAGAAATTAGGATATCTATCAAAAATCTTAATCATAAGACTGTTCACTAATGACGTCATTAAAAAGTTTCGTTACAACTTTTCGTAATAAGATTTTTTTTCATAAGAACTTCGTTCCAATACATTGTAATAATGTATTGAATTTACATATTAATAAACAAAGCTAATAGACTACGGGCCCATGAACAAAATGGATGGGTCATATGAACCACCAGGTGACGTATATAGGACGATAGAAGAGCATAAAATAATAAGATTCAGTACTATGCCGTCACTTGTGATCAGTCCAACTGGGTGCTGGTGAGCATTCAAAAGTGCAGCTAGAATGAGTACATTTTGGTCATTTATTTCTGTACGGCATTGTTACCATCGAATAGATCCATGAAAAATAATAAGAAAGCGCGCAGTGCCGTACAAAAATGGTGGTCCAAAAGTTGGTATTTTAGTTTTACTTTCTGTCAATTTCCAGGGTAAATTTGGTCATTTGATTCTGTACGGCGTCAGTTTCATACTGTTTCAAATATTTACCGCCCAGACATGTGTGCCTTAAAAATTACGAAACATCACAATACAGGCAACAGAGTAAGAGACAGGGAATGGGCTCTAAGCAAAGCATCTGCTGAAGCACAAGTAATAATTAAAACACCTAAAAACAAAAGAAAGAGACCTACCAAAAATTAATGAGATCCCACCAAAAACATTCAATGTAAAAAAAGCCAAGTCTCTCTATGCAATAATTCCATCGTAAAAAGTTTTGAGATCGCATAGGAGCCAAGCCCTGTTTAATTTTATTTGTAACTAGCTGTGCCCCGCGGTTTCACCCGCGTGAATACATAGGTCCCGCTCCCGGTGCCTTTATATTATTGGAGGCGTAGATAAATCCAACAAATCACTATCATTTTTTTTTCATAAAAACCTTCTCTTGTCAATAACAAATACAACAAAAAAAGAATTAGCGAAATCGGTCCAGGCGTTATTGAGTTATGCGCTTACCAACACATTTAGCGATTCATTTTTATATATAAGATTATAAATATATATTTTGTGACTCTATCAATAGTTTTGTTTGCATTACAATAATAGCGACTTGGCCATGAGCACAATAGGGTCCAAATATAAAACGGCATATTTGGAGCAGTTGAAAGTAAATAATAAATAATATCAGGATACCTTAACCGACAGTCTGTATCATCCAAGATCAGTGAACTGCACATGCACTATGGCGCATGTTAAGTGCATAGTGATCTCAAATTCCAATTAGTTACAAAATCATTTTAACGATATTTGCACGTAATTACAAAGAGCAAACGGCATTTAACTTGTGCTCATGGCCAAGTCGCTATTATTGTAATGCAAACAAAACTATTGATAGAGTCACAAAATATATATTTATAATTACAAATAAAATTAAACAGGGCTTGGCTCCTATGCGATCTCAAAACTTTTTACGATGGAATTATTGCATAGAGAGACTTGGCTTTTTTTACATTGAATGTTTTTGGTGGGATTTATTTATTTTAACTGCTTCGTAGAAACCGTGTGCAGCATTAAAACTTAATATATTACCATCGTTTCACGAGTGCCTCCAAACAGGAAGTTTATATTTAAATTTTAGTATTTGATTCCTTTTTAGCTGCAAATTAGTTACAACGATCAAAGTTTTCATAAATTATTAATTAATATTAGAACTTCATATTGCTTGAACTACTATTTTTGTATCTGAGAAATTAATTAAAGTTCTCCAAAGAGGATTGTAGAGTAGTTTAAAGTTAGATGAGTTCGTCGCTCATTGCCTTCCTGAGGAGTGAAAGGCGAGGTGGGTAATTGCAGAAATGTCCTGATGAACTTTCATAAAGATTCTGTTTTACTCTATTTGGTTTAGCTGGGATGCTTTTTCGAAACTGTACCGAGGTTTTATTTAAGTTAGAGATGGCTGGTTTAAGGTTCCGCTTGCAAATGGTCTCTCTTATTCCTTACTTTTCGAAAAATCTTTTGTGTTGAATCTCTTCAACTGGATGTCTATTTGTTTAAATATTTCAACGTCTAATTGAAATTAATCAAAAGATGTTGAAAATCAGTAATGGAACTATTCTGGAATATTAATCCACCTTAAGTCTGTAATGTTAATAATATAATAAAAACACGCTAAAAAGAACCATATAAGAGAAAATTACTAAAAAACAGAGACCAGAGTATTATCAATCTTGAATTGTAAAACATGGCTCCTAACTTTAAATTAATCTTGTACCAAGAGTAATGGACCTCCGCATCCTACATTAATGTTTAAATTATACAGAACTAGACGGAACCCACGTACTGAAGCACACTTTACTTGCCTCCCTCTGATGTTATTAATGTTTTTGATGTACCAATGAAAGACTTCATATTGCTCGCCGAGGTAAAGAAAAGTTCTTAGCTGTAAGTAGATAACGTTTAGTAAAGACTACTGGAGAAAATGTTTTATATTTTCCCTATTTCATATTTTTATATACAAAAGAAATGAAACGTGTAGGCTTATCAGGCAAAAGGATAAATAATTTTTCTTCTTGTTACTAACTACTGAAATTAATTTTTTGCCTAAATGAAGAAATTAATTTTATAAAATATGATTTTTTGGTAAGCTACAAATAAAATAAATCTGGTAGTCCTATTGTAGGATTAATATTGGTTTAGAGAATAAACTCAGCATTTAATAAATAGAACTCAGACAGACTAAAAGCTTAGCCCAGCCTTCTAAAACCGTGTTAACTCCACAAAACATTGACGAGCCGAAACACCTTCCAACACAAAACAAGTACAATTCGACGCGAAAACTTTTTGATTTACAACACTAATTATTATCCGACGAATTTAATTTGGCAACTACAACTGGGTAACAAATAGTGGGACCATATGCCGTTAAATGTGAGGGTCTAATTTAATCAACACAAACATCTTGGTCCCGGTACATGTGAGCTCATGAAAATTAATGTCGGTTCCTACAAATGGTCATTTAGCTCAATAACCAGCGGAAAGATTATTTTCCCAGCAATTATCCGGGCACGAACCCTACACACGTAAACTTGTTTATTTATTAATTTACGCATTATTTTCTCTAGTTTCGCTGGGTTTCCGAGTGTAATCCTTTAAGTCGGCGAATGTTCGGCGGTTTGTTTTATGGTAATAATATACTGCTTCTAACGGTTCGGGGTATTAAAATTTTATTTAGGATTTCGTAGTCTATGCTTATTCTGGTATTATACTAAGATGTTGGTATTATTTTACAGGCTTTGTTGAAAGCATAATAATTTCTTTGTAGTTTGATGAATCTGTGTAGAATGTATGATGTGTTGGTTTATAGTAACGTCATTTTATACATGTACTTATATGTTAAGTGTGAAAATTGAATGTTTCTAAACCTGATGTTAAATATTCACTTCAACTAACTTACTAAATTTTACTTTAACTATTCCCAATGAACTCTCTGAGAATAAACAAAAATATTTTTTTTATCTATTTAACGTCAAGATCATCGGAGCACAAATGCGTCGTAACTAAACCTCGGATATTGATTCCTTTGGTTATTATAGTTCCATCACAATGGAGTTTCTTCCGGCAGAAAGTGAAGGTCTGCTAAAGATGTTTTCCTCAATATTCCTAACAATACCGCTCGCTCTTTACATTAGAAATGTTGATTCGTGAAATTACGAAACACAATATTACTTTCTATTGAGCCTTTTCAACAAACCTTTTAATAAGTTGCCTGTACATACGTATAATAAGGATAGAAAGGTTTACGTGCCTCCCCCCTCAATCCCCCTCTTATATCTCTGAAGGCCGTTAAGAGTTTTCGGAACCTTAACATTACATTTATGGAATGTCATACTATGGAACCCTTTATGTGATACAGAACTTCGTAAATTATTTTTTGATATAAAATGAATTTTGGCATCAACGTTAAGAAACTTCTTACATATTTGATCATGTAAAGAAAGTATTGAAATTCAGACAAAATATTTAAAACATACTAATTTTTATCAATGCTCATGCCTTCTCTATATGGGAAGAGGCCTGTGCCCAGCAGTGGGACGTTTATAGGCTGGATTATTATTATTATACTAATTTTTAAGTAGCCACAACGCTGATCTTCGTCAAGAGAAAGCAGGACTAAAACAACACTTCTGTAGCTGTAGGCAATATCACAACAGATTTATACTCAAAACCCAGTTCCCATAGAAATACGAGGTATATTCATGCAACAACTCATCGCTCAAAGTTTCTTAAAGCCGGCCGGCACACGTGTTATCCCGAGCCCCAACTATTCGGGTCCGGGCGACCAAAACAATTCCGAACATTGTTTATCCATGCACCGTCATACCGCCAGCTCTTTAATAGTCCCCGCGGAATATTATGGGGTTTGCGAAAGATTTCCCCAAATCCCTTCTGAGGATAGTTTGTGGTCCCCTTGCGAAGGTTTAACGGTTACCTTATTATGCATATGATCCTATAAAGTTGAGCTGTTCATTTGTGTGATGTGCCGCTAAAATAATGCCGGTGTTCAGTTTTATGGAGTGTTACATTGAAACTGCGGATTAAGGAATTAGGTTAGGTACGTACTTGAGTTTATTTTATGAGGTACGACTCTACTTTAACTCGAGTGTCTCGGTGGAATATGAATTCTACAATTAGTTTGTATCCACCTGACGTGGTGTGAGTATTAAATATGCTGACTTGTAGTTACTCTTCATGTTGTAAATTTTATTAAGTAAACTTTATTAAAATTATGCTAAGTCATGTTAGAGCTAAGCCAAGATGACAAAGCAAACATATAATAATATAAAAACATAAATTAGGTACTATTAAGAAAACGTTTTACTAGTTCTTTAGTAAAACTGTATTATAATGGTATCGACTAATCACTCATTTGAATCAGAACTTTTTGACCTAAAAGCAAACAATTTGAACTTTTCCATTTATAAAGAAGCTATTTAAAGTGAGGTGCCGATCGATCGATAAGCTTAATCAAGGTGTATTCAAATGTTTCCGAAAATATCCGCGACTAAATTAACTCCAGTCTGCTTTAAAACGACCTCTCGTATATAAAATGTTCGACGAAGTTTGAAACTAGCTTTTAGCGCAGATTCTCCTAAAATTAAACGCTAATACTGAATCCCTTTCATTGGAGGGTATTGATGTTAAATTGTACACTGATTGATATACGATAGACTTAATTTTTTACTTGTAAATAATATGCATTACTGTGTCATAAAAAAATCTTCCATGAATTTAATAAAAAAAAACTTAAATAAGGCTTATAATATTGTGTTTTTAAATATTGTAATGTAAGACCATTGTTACATAAAAAATATTAAGTTACTTTTTCCTGAAATACAAGGTAGGTTTTTTATTTAAAATTTCCTTAACCCATTCCGAAGATGAGTAATTGCTTGTTAAGAATATCAAAACATAATTAGCGGCTTATAAAATATTTGAAGTTCATAAATTTAAAATAGTTGGCGTTTCAAACAGAGCAGAGTATGGATGGCTAAAAAGAGCGTGCCATGGTCCGCTCATAAATTATTTGCGGAATCAACATTATGGAATGTTACGCGGGAAATTGAAATAAGCTTGTTTAAAATTTAATACATTTTCTATTATTTTAGCGTTATTGCTATTTGCTGTATAATCCGGGATTAAATTACTAAATTGTGTGCGAATCTCTGACATAATTATATTAATATAAAACCACATTCAAACAAAATAAGTACCTAGACGTAAATTAGCTCACATTGAAACAACATTAAGGTGCTCCCTCACCGGGTATATTCACGTGTATTATATCACTATATATATATCACTGTACTGTTTCACGGTTATTATTACATTATAGATTCGATTTTGTGCATTACGTTACAATACTACCTCCCTGATTAACGAGCATTTGTGTGTAATTTAAGATATTCTTCTCCTTCACTGATGTATGCCTGTTTTGTATCATTTCAAGGTGCGCATTGTAATGCTCAGTTCTCCTCCTTCACTGATGTAATGCTCAAATCTGTAACGTTACATTACAAGCGAATGCTCTCGGTGAGGGAGCACCTTTACGTCACCTATTTCCAACTGAATTCAGTCATTAATCAGTCGGAAGACCAAAATAATCGCTCTAATTCCTCACCGATGTCCTGTATCTCATCAATTCAGACAGGAACGAATCGTTGCCTTTTCTAAACAAACTAAATTCATTTACATTCCCGTTCTAGAGCCTAGTTTAGATTAACGCCGTCGCTCCACGTACGTACCCGGTGCCTACCGCCTACCGCCTACCCGAGGCGCCGGCAAATAAAATTTTATTGCCAGAATTTTGCCAGAATTCTCATTCGTGTTTTCCACTAAAAATACATTTTACGTCTGACTCCTTGCAATGAAAATTTGTTGGTGTTCGCGTTCCGTACATGTTCAGACAAACTTAACATACTCTTTGAATGTCCTTTTGCCAATCATGGATGTCACGGCACGTTGGGAATCAGATTATAGAGTCTTCCTGTTACGTGATAGGTGGGGAATAATATTGTGAGGGAATATATTTTCTTTTATGGAAAATGTAGCGTGTATTGTTATTGTGGGAAGAATGAAGGTATGTGGTACATGTAAGTAGAATCTGCTTTATTATTTGGACGGTATTGTCATATTGAATCGATAAGTAGATGATGTCTTTTGTCATTAATTATACCATATTTTCAGTGATGAATAAGTATTCCTTTGCAAATGCTGCAGAAATAAAGTGTAATAAAATAAAAATAAACAACGGTATATAGGTAGGCAGCTTAAACTTGGCAACCCATTGGTTCCCGCGGGTGTTGTAAGGCTGCGAAAAGATTATTTCTCGAGGATAGCAGCAGGGGCCGAACACATTTTACATGATTACTTATATTATTAAAACCTTTGTTTGTTGCAATAAATGTTTGTTTTTGAGCTATAAATGTAAGTTATTAACCAAATTGCAGACATTCAAAGTAATTTATATTATTTATTAACATAAGTGTGGCACAATATTATTACTTCGTTGTAAACATAGATACCGCTAGCAGAACCTACACATATTATAATAATTTCCGGTAATCTGCCAACTACCACGCAAATATCAATAACTCCATAGGTATTCCAATATTCAAAAGCCTCTCGATGTCATAAACAGTGTGCTGTTCAGTAACCCAGTGCCTATCTGCCTTCAATAATATCATAGACTTCATTACCGGTTGCAGCTTTTTTCGAGCGGCGCCCATCCCAGTTATTTACATTACATTTGCATTTAGAGTCAAAATCCCTTCCCCAATGCAATATCGTGGCAATAAGAGCCTACCTAGTTCATTGGTATGTGCGGTGCGGAGCGACTTGACTGCAAATTTAGACCGAACTTCACATTCAACTGTATTACTCGGAGTATTAAAGTCGTTTAGTAATTTACTTGAAAATTAACCGCAGTCCTTATATCTGAGGCGCCTTATTGCCGAGTGCCTACTTGCCTACTTATCCAATAACAATGAAGTCGAATGACTTTCGCGACGTGACTCCGCGGTAATGCGGGACTCCCGGATTTTTGAGGTAGTTCCCGGATTGTTTATGGTCGGGGAAATTTTAGTGTTTCCAGCATTTTTATGGGCGGCACGAGAGGTGGCGCGTAGTTTTGAAATTGGTAAAGCTATAAATATTTAAAATTAACTTTTCTGGAGTACAATTTTACGTTCGTTAATATTGAATGCAGATTGATTTAACTTTTAAATTAAAGCTCTTATTAACTTGCGTATAAATACTATTTTCATGTCAATAGATACTTCCTCTAACTTCTGAACAGCATTCACACGTAAAGATAATATTTTAAATTTAAGAAAACATGATAATTTGACACTAAAGTCCTATTTAACCGCGTAAGTCAACAACTCGCGGCAAACACGATCCCCGCTTCTAGTTGGTAATAGTAAAGAATAGTGTTGGCGTTGGTGAGATAAATCCCGCTCAGCTTAATGTGGAGATAGTGGCTAGCGAGGATCCACGGAGCCCAGGAAATTGCATAATGAATGGCTGCAAGATTGCTCCTATTAATTGCCGGAGAAAACCTACTGATTCTGAATAGAGGTTATGTATTTAAATTATTGTTTTACTTTGCTTAGCTTGGGGGTGTTAAGCTGACGTATTATTGTGGCAGGAATTGTATGTTGTGCTGTTTTAAATATTGATAAACAGAAACGGTATCCACATCTTAATGTAGATACCGTTGTTTAGAAAATGAATTGTTAATAAATAAGTACTAGTAGGCCTCAGGTCTTATATTTAAATTTCTGATTGATTCGTTATCTCAAAAGTAAAACATTACTTCATTAAAATGATTGAAATAGATTGGCTGTTATCGTTGGAATCCAAAATCGCTAATTAATGTTTACAATAATAACTCGATTAGTACTTTCAACGACAAAAGTTATTCGAGCGTTGTCTCTAAAATATTTGAAGAACAAAATTTAATTTACTTAGTCCTTTAACTGATATAAATGCAACACTAACTAAAAAGAGAACTTCCTATATACTTATCCATCACACAAATAGCAAATATCAAAACTTGAGTGTTTTGATGGTAAATATTCTAAAAGTTATGTACTTTTGACAGTGACTGTACGGTAACGATGCTTTCATTATTCAATTAGTATTTACTTGAAATTTTCTGGGACTGTGAATAGTTTGCGTATTTTGCTTTTCAGTTAAATTATTTACTGCTCGTTAGGTAGGTATAGTATAGGTACGATTCTATTTATGGACATATTTATTGGTCTCACAATTTCTTAGTTTAGATAGTACGAATGTAAAATGACAACAATCACATCGTCGATACTGACGACTTCCATATAGTCACACCAGCAAGACACACTGGTGTGACTATGTGGATTTTTTTTCCAGATAGTCACACCAGCCAAATCTCTACACCTTGTATCTAAAAATGGTAGTGGTGTGCTACCATGTGAGATAAATACACATTTTTTTTATTTCGTTAAAAAACTTGTTCTTGTATTAAGTTGATTGATATAATCTATAAGATGTCACAACTAGTTGCAGAGAATGTCTAGACTTCACTCCTTTGCCATCAATACGATGTAAAGAATTATTCCGCTCTGTTTATCACAAATACCTACAGGTTTAACTCGAGACATTCTCTAGACACAGTCAAAGAGAGATCTCCTGTCGAACATACAAAGACTGCTCAGACATATTTTAAATGAGATCGACCTATTTCAAACTGAACAAAAATTTTGCGTTTACAATATCACAACCATTTTTAGATGGAGACCGGACAAGAATAGCAATGCGGGCGGGTCGAACACAATATACACCAAGAATAGGATTAATTCTGGCTGAAACCATGATGATGATAAATTAAATCCCATATCCTGTAACAAATGCTCCGTTTTATTTTATTTTAAATCCAGGACCATCAAAAAATAAAAAATAACATTTAAAATATCTCCTCAAAAGACCAACAAAACTCTACCAAACGTATTCCTGTTTATTCACTTGAAATAATCTGCGTCCCAAGGATTACATGTAACGGCCTTTACGAAGCTCCCTCAAAACTAGAAGACAATAATACATAGGGATCACAGAGATTTACAAAAGTACTTCAACATGCCAAAAACTTCTTTTCACATGTGAGAGTGCAAGTATGCCGCGGGCGGCACAAAGCGTTGTCATCCGACGGGACACGTTTGTAAAACGTCTCTTAAGACAGTCGCGAGTAAACGTTTCACAAAAATATTCACTGAGATCCACCAAAGGACAAAGATAATCTTTTGATATTCAAGTTAAAAATACTTCTGAGTTATATTTTGATAGAATATTGTTTTTTGTTAACATTATGCCACGAGCCTTACGAGTCGACAAAAAGGCAAGTGCCATTATGTCTTTTCGAAATCCATAACATATCATCACGCCTGTATCCCCAAAGGGTTAGGCAGAGGTGTACCAATGTACCCACAGTTCGCCGATATGTTAGTTCCATGTAATAGGGGGCGAGCCTATTGCCACTAACAGGGCACAAATCCAAATTCCGACCTGCTGCTGAGAATTTCATAGAAAAACCCAATAACACCTTGGTCGACTTGGGAATCGAACCCAAGACCTCTAGCGTAGCTATCGCGCTTAGCACCACTAGGCCAACGAGGCAGGTTTCAATATCCTTAACAGAAAATATCAAAACCGATAAGGCTAAAGAAGCAGCTTCTTTTTCCATTATACATAATCATTCTTTAGGTTAATAAGACTATCTGCCATTCTTCAACTCCAAGCTTAAACAAACTCAGATTTATATGATCTCCCACGAACATTCCCGACCATAATACTCTCCCACCATTCCTCCATTCATCGTAAGCCTGGTGTTCCTGCAGATTGCTTGTCACGCCGTTTTACTTTACGACGGTGTCTTAACATGAGCTCTAGGGCTATGGGAGATGTAACGTATTCCATGCGCCCTTATATGTGGGAACCTTACATAACTAAAATACCGTTATTTTAGTTATGTAAACCGATTGTTTAATTCCGCAATGAGTCGGTTAGGAATTAGGCTTTATAATTTGGCAGTGTTTTTCCTTATGTAGATAAATCACCTTTCATGTCTCACTGACAACAAAGAATGATAGTTTTGATTAACAAAAAATTTAATAATTTAGCTCTATGAAAAAGCTAGCGTTACTAATAATTCAATACAATTTTATCCTTAATTATGTCACAATTTTTTGTTTCGTTGCTGGTTATAGCACTTAGCCTCTTAAATGATAAGTTTCGCCAGCAATTAGTGTAGCAACAACTCGGCCCCACGTGCAGTATTAGTTTTGACACAAACTAGGGAAGCGCCTGAAGGCTGAACCCTTAAACAATTAACTGACTTAGAATATACTATTAATATAATGAACTTAAACTACACGTGTGGGATGTCGTTAGATATAGTACTATGGCCTGATGCATGTATGTGTATCTATTGGAGGGTTTTATCAAATTTAATACTAGAATAAAAATTAATGACGAGTAAGTGTGTGCCTATCCGATCTGCCTCACCTTATTTAGTCAGTATCAATCACATTTTGCTCTTGAAAAAGGAACTAGGAAACTCCTGCTATTGCAATTGGCAATATGAGTCGGTGGTAGTGATATATAACAAATTGTTTTGCAGTTTTTAAACTACATATCGGTATTATTGAAATTTAGTATTTACTCAAAAATCTAGATATTCTATTTGTCCCACAAACGACATTAATCATGATCAATAGAACATCTTGAAAATATGATTTTAATTGAATTTATTTCAGTCAATGTAAATTGTGTAACAGTCAGTAGGCATTTCCATATACCGTATTAATTACTGCGTTACCGAACTAAGCCGTAGTATGTACATAGTATGTAGAACAGTCCGATGTAGTTAGGCGGAGGATACACGGTCGCGCCGCCGGCCAGAATGCCAGGAAACAATTAGCTTTTGTGTTCAGGCCTTACTGTCTTACTTGAAATATTACTTTGTGTAACAAGGCTTAGATTTTGGCAGCATGGAGTATTCGGTTACTGTTAATTAATTCTTGTAGCAATTTTATTTTAAATAATGACGACAGTAAACTTATTTTTATTTTGACTCCGACTTTGGATCGACTTTTTTTATTCAACCCACATTTTTATTTTTATTAAAAGCAAACTACTGGATGCTATAAGAAAATCATACTGGATTATAATATTTTCTCATTCTTACTTTTTATTTAAAAAGGACGTTGAAAAAATCTTTTCCATTCTCTCCCACCCAAGCCGATTGTGGGACATAAACAAAAGACAATCCTTACATCGTTTTCCAGTGCAGAGACACGGACAACATTAAAAAGGATCTTCACAAGTGTTTCATACCGCCGCGAGGCAGGACGAGAGAACAATTACCGTCATTGTGCATGCGGCCTTAGCTTTGTCAAGGCGTGTCATAGCGCACTTGTCGCCTGTGGACCACGCTTTATGTTGCGACTTGCGTGTCTGCTCTAACTTCATGTGTTTAGGATTTCTTGTGTTTACGTTTGTTAATGTTTGTGACGTTTAGGTACCACAATCTCTTGTAATTAGAAACATTCATATCATTATTAAATGATAATAAAATATTGCTGTGTAATCTTAATCTTTGTAAGATTATGATCCTAATGTCAATAGATACATGGCGCATCTTACAGAAAAGTGTGCAAGCAATGGAAAAAATAAAATAACTCGAATTCTCTACAGTGTCGCTGTCGACCTAAAGCATTCCTCAAGTCGAACTGACCTAAACAATGCATTTATGAAATATTGCATGAACTGCTTAAAAAAATACATTTGAATACAATTAAAAAAAAACTGTTCCTGCTTGTGAACATTTATAACAAATAAATATTCAATCTTTTAAACTACAAGGTAAATAAATTCTGTATCTTTTCTTTCCAGACTAAACTACATCCTCTGCGGCTTCTCGCCGTGGTGGTGGCACGTCTGCAACGTGGCGCTGCACGCGGCGTGCTGCGCGCTAGTGGCGCGCGCCGGCACGCTGGTCGCGCGGCTGCAGCGCCCCTTCGCCGCGTTAGCCGCGCTACTGTTCGCAGTGCACCCCGTGCATACTGAGGCGGTGAGTCGTTCTTGTATGAGTTGAACAGAATCCGACCTTTGGTGTTTATTTTCTAGTAATTAGCCTTCAGTTGAAACACACTATTTAATTAACTAACAACTCAGTACAATTAATTTGGAACTTCTAAAGTTCTATTCAGCGTAAAATAAAAGCAAACATTACGAAGAAAATCCGATGATTTCAGACTATTGAAATCCATACATTGGTACACCTCTGCCTAACCCTTCGGGGATACAGGTGTGATGTTGTTTTTTTTTATATGTCGTTTGACATTTCAGTTGATTTAAAACTTAAGTCTCTTACACGAACAGTAAATATAGCCGCACATAAAGCTAAAAAATGGTCCTCCTGCAAATTGAGAAAGGAAAATAGCATAACAGTAAAGTAGTGTATAAAGTGCAGGATCTTATGCAAGTTAATTAAATTTAGTATTATACGAGGAGCATGCGGTACTTCGCGCAACGCTATGAATAAGAATGAAGTGCTTTGGGAAAACCACATCAATTCTAGACATTTTCTCCACACTTTGTATCTGTGTAATAGTAAAACTAAATTATTCTGCTCTAATTAAGTCAAGTAGGCGGATCTAGTTATGAAATTAACACAAAACTAATTTGAATTTAGTATAAGTTTTTAAAAAAAAACAGGTTTTTTTTCTTTTACTTTACCAAATATCAATATAATGTGAACTGAGTGTATTGAGTAAACAAA
The DNA here is from genome assembly GCA_905146925.1 of Autographa gamma. Taxonomy (NCBI): domain Eukaryota; kingdom Metazoa; phylum Arthropoda; class Insecta; order Lepidoptera; family Noctuidae; genus Autographa; species Autographa gamma. The sequence continues at coordinate 12,576,566 of LR989855.1, forward strand.
ATATGTAATTTTTAAGTTAAGTGTTCTTAGTCCTTGGATCCATAAATAATTTTCATCATACCATAAAAATATCCTAGCAACTAAACAATTTTCTGTCTTAAATTTACCGTATACAAAAATAACATGCATACGTAATATACATTTTAGAAGACTTCTCAGAAATCTATATAACTCTCACTGGCGAGTTACCTCCAGAATGTCTAAAAGCACTATCTTGTCAGACGGCAACTCGATTTGGAGACTTTCGCCCACGCAACGTCAGGTAAAGAGAATAATTTGACGTTTACGAGAAAATCTAGTTTTATTTCGAAGCTTAGGTAATCTTTATTTTTTCAATTACCTGTTTTACTTGGAAATACTCCTTAATAATTCATTTGGTTGGTGGGCTCGAAGTCAAAAGGGATATTATTCTTTTATTTTTCTAAAACTAAATGAATTTTAGCGGTGACCTGATTATTTTGTAATGCGATTTCGTTTTAGGCATGGTAGGGTTATTTAGTAATCCTGCTCATCCAAGGTCTTTAATGACTACTTAGGAATCTAAGTACTACTTTAAAATTAAATTTAGTTTGTGTCAAATTCGAGATTGTCTTAACCAGGGACTTTTTTTACTAATTAAGTACCTTGAATGTAAACTAACTCCTTATCATTACTTCAAACACTAATACAAAACTGATGACGTCAAACTAAAATGAGTACTATAATTTCATAATTAAACACAAACGGAACAGTTCGGTTTACCTTATTAATTCCTAACACAAAGCGTTTTATTCAAGTACTATTTACACAGAAAATTACTGCGTGGGCATAATAAAAGGAAGTTCAAGTAGGCAGACAAATGTCCTCTGCCTAATCCAGTTTATAACACAGTTCCACTTGATTTCTCAAAGATAAACTTTTCGTATAAAACTAGGAACTCGTGTATAAAATTTTCGTTCATTTGCTACTTTTGAAAGTAGTTTCCCGAATGCAAGCTAACTCTGAAGAGTTTCGTATGTACATTTTTTAAATTCGTTTGACGTTAAATATTTTAAGAGAGTTCATAAATAAGATGAACTTACAGGGAATTGTGATTTTAAATTTAAAACAGTGGAATTATTTACTTTTGACAACAGTTGTAGATGATTGATTGCAATTTAATCATTGTCTCATAGTAATTTCATCGTCTTGGAAACTAAACAAGAACAATATATTATAACTTAGTAAGTCAGTTCTATAAACAGTCATTATAGGGCACCGTACCATATAATTTTGGAAACACAACCTACCAGTGCATGAAATAAACGCGTAAATAACGGAACTGAGAACAATGACCCCACATCAAAACTCAAGGACATGTAAATATGAAATGCTCGGCAATATCATTTGAATTGAATCACGTCATAACAGTATGATATTTTCACATGTCACACTTCCATTACCGCTCAAGTACGGGGCACCTCTCGACGGAGTCGCCGGCAAGCATATGAATAATTCAATGTATACAGTTTACGCGTTGCGACAGTAATAAATACATGGCTTGCTGCGAACCATATTTTTCTTTGATTTGACGTTGCTTACTTACCTTGAGACAGATATGTAAAGCAGTATGTTTGTACGGAATATAATAGGGAAGTTACTGTGTTAGCTCTTCGGAAAGGCTATGAATTTTATAAAAGGATACTAAGGGTACGTTATTTATATAGGTAGACTTTGAATCATAAAATAGCTCCGCTCACGTAGATACTAAAATATTTATCAATTCTTTTTTTTCTTTTATATTATTTTATATTCAAGTATAAAATCTTTTATTATATTTTTAAACCAAGTTTGACCCTATATTCGTTTTTTTTTTGACATTATTAGGAAATAAATATAGTTGGTTCTTTGATTGAGTCAGTTACTACTCTCACGAACATTACCCAATTCTCTATAAGGCTGGCTTTTTGTTCCTTTGTCACGATTACATACCTAGTTCTGTATAGTATAATACAAGGCATCTTTACCTTTGTTCCAACATCATATTTATTGAACGTGATACTTTATTTATGCGATGTGCGGCGAATATTCGCAAAGCAAAGTCTTTGGAGACGTGACTATCTTATTGTATGCCGTTGTGTGCGAAAACAAAGAAGTACCGCTTCCCTATAAGGTTCCAAAGTTACATACACTATCCACATACATACATAATACATTATACATGTAGTATGTTGGTAGCATTTTATTTATACAAAAATATGTATTCCATGTGTGATTATGGAAATTGTGGCAGTACAGATTGTATTGACGCAAATTGCAAGTATTGTATACAACTCTTTGGTAGAGGTATGTGGAAAAAGCTATAATAATAATGTGTGAATATTGTAACAACATAGATAGTAATGTAATGTATAGTGTGACAGAAAACCAACAAAGAATTACTAAAGTAAATATTATTTATTCGTAAATTACGGATAAAACTGAACCCTCAAACTGACTGATCACTGAACAAACATTATTTTTAGTTGCTCTAAATAGTAATTTATTAAGTGTAGTGTGGTACTTCTGCTTCCACAAATCAAGAGCTCAGCGTTCAGTTCGCGAAGTACGTTGAACTGTCGCGGCTTTTCGGCTTTTACGAGTGATTCTATGTGCGTGAGGTCTCACGAGGTGGTGCATTAAACTGGAGGAACTTATAAAGACGTGGTTTACGTAAGGGAGCGTTACTACTGTCTACATCGTTAACCGCTTTACAGTGAGTGATTGCTTCATATTTATTGGTCCTTAGAGACAGATTGTGACGCTGTTTCACGAAATTGTGTAATTAGTTAACTTGTTTATGTTAGTGTTAGTAAATTTCCGTATTACGTTGTTATATAGTTTATTTTAGAGATAGGTAATTTTCACTTTTAGCCCTTGGGGCGTTTTCTGTTTTATGTTATAACACATCTATTCCATTTTACATCCAAACTCCATTAATGTTTTATCGATAATTAGAGTAGTACCCAAAATAAACGACCCAATAACTTGATTGAGTGATTACATTATTTCTTCGACACAACAATAAATCATGTATCTTTACATGAGGACAACATTTACTCAAACATTCTTGGCCTCTATAAATAAACCCGCTTTCCCCACAATGGCGGGTCGAGTTATAATGACCATCGATGCCACCCACTCGCCGGTACAGTGTGCCCACGTCCTATTGGTATAAGCTGACAGTTTGAGGGTACGGAGTAATAAGACATTATATGCCTATATTAAGAAGGATTGGTTATCGGAATAATAAAAATATTTTTCGAATCAAATTGACGTAGGTAGTTTTTGTGATGCCATATTATTTAAGGATCGTTACGAAAGACAATTGATAAAGGAGAACGGAATAAATGTGTAATAATAATGAAAGACGGTTAGTAAAAACTCATATGCATATAAGATCATGAAATTATCTAGTCTAGAATAAATTGTCTGTATATTGATTTATGGAACACCTTCCTCAGGCTGTATGCATATTTTAAGTGAAGTATACAGAAGCACGTATTACGGAGCGCATCCTTGATGACCTCAATACCTTTATAACGTTAACATATGCAACACAACATAAGCTCACAGTAATATAAATAAGATAGAAGAATAAATGCTTTACTATATTCCAATCTTTTAACTGTCAATCTTTCAAATACATAGAACTATTACAGTAAAACTGTAGCCAGGTATAAAGGTAACAAATTCTTGGCGCGTACAAAGGTGTTCCCAACCAGAATATCTGTGCCATAGTCGTCGTGCTCGGTGTCAGCCCGGGAGACAATAAAACACATTTATAGATTTCTATCGAGACAGAACGACCAATAAAACCGACGTATTGTATCGTACAGAGGTATTTAAGGTATGTTACGGAGGAAACCTGTCGGGAAAATGAAGTTTAGGATTGAGAACCCATTGTATCGAGTACGTAATAATGTTAAAATTTTGGTCTTTTATTTCTTTGTTTCAGTCAGTTTGGAGTATTATGTCTTGTGTGTAGCCAATTTATTTTTATGGATGGTGTTGAGAGGTAGTTGCAAAAATAGCAAAAGCACCTATTCAACAGATACATCATTTGATACATTACCTACAAATTGATATTAATAATTTAGAGATAGTTTCTACGTATTATGTAACAGAGCATTTTGGTCGATAGGCTTTTGGTATGCACAAATGTATCTATTTCATTCACAAGTGTCTAGTTCTAAAAGAAGCATTCGAACACAACTTCCAACTATAATGTTTGACTGCTAACCAGATACGTTAAATCAATACCCTCTCGTTATCTCCGAGTTCACTTGGGGCGCGTGTGCCCGACACCGGCTGAACGGCACCGTAAACGATCCGTGTCCTATATCGTCCGGCCCGGGTGGAAGGACCACACGGTTGTGTAATGACTGGATCTAACTAAAGGCTGCCTTAAGAGACTGCTTAGAAATAATTATTTATTGTGAAAAAAAGTATAATTTTAAATAAGAAAAGCTGTATTTATTTGTGTGTCCCTAATTAGGCTTTTAGATATCGGTATATTTTATATACTTATTGTATTGAGTATTTAATAGAATTATTTACATTGAGCTGTCTTTAAATAGTACTTCAGTAATGTAATATTTATATATGAAATATTTTTATACATTTGAGTGATCTCTCTGTTTACAATATTTTTAGTCATAATAAATCTTCACGATACCTTCTTTATTTTATTAGCAAATAAACAAATAAAAAAATTAAATTAAATGGGCTGTGCTGTAATTATGATATTCAAGTCATAACAAAAAGACTTTCAAATTGGATGGAAACTATTGTTATAACACAAATAATTGGAATAAAGCCAACTTCGCAGCCGCAGTTTCTGTTGCTTCAATTTTTCGACCAGTAGCTCTCCAAACTTATTGGTCTCGAGAACACAGCCTAAGTGCCTTCTTCAAACATTGGAAAATACACAACAATAAACTTTAGATGTAGGTCGTTTGTTTAGCATACTTACTTTAGTATTGCTGAAGTAGAACCTTATGATACTGTCTTTACTTTACTTCACCTTTGATGTTGTAAACATGATACGAGTTACTTAGTTATTCTTTGTTTGATGTTATTAAGAATGCTGTTTTAAGTCTTTCTAAAGTAGTTTTGTGTACATTTAAAGTCAGTATTATATCGGATGTCATAATTTACTGAAATCTAAAATTGCCACATTCATATTTTTTTCTTTATTACCTGTAAATGGTTGTCGAAATCATTCCATAGAAGACAAAGGAAATATAGTATTTTCAAAGCTAAATGTTTTAAATTCTTATAAGCTTTAAAAATACTTTGAACTCGAGTACATGGGTCTGATAAAACTAAAACTAGATCAGATATTTCGAAATATTTGTAAAACAATGCTACTATTTACACAACTACGGTTGTATAGTATCAAATACAAGTAATATGAGGGTCCTATGATACGAGGGATAAAGGTATAATGACAGGTAGACAGCACCCTTTCGCCATTATACTCGCGTCATCTTACTTGCCGATTGCTTGGAAGGATTACAATCTGCAGATAACAAACGCGGAGGATCGGCTAATGTATGTACACCCACTACTCGAAACAATAGTTTGCTATAATAATAGTTCCCAAATTAAATTAGGCCTCTTATTACGCAAGATAACATACACTATTGAATGTTAGTTCGTATACCCTGCGGATATAAGGACCAGATTTTGGATGAAAGGACCATTTTTATAACTTCGTTCAAATGAAGCAATATTATTAAAATATGTTCCATTTTTAGATTGGAAATGTTTTAAAAGGTTATGGAACTGGTGATTTCACAATAAAACAAACTGGACAGTTCATTGGCACAAAAATGTTCGAAACTGAGAGATGTCTCGTTCGCGGTAATATATTGGGCTTGTAGGTAACAAATAGTCCACCCCATGACTTACCGGTGGTGTCGCGGAAGGCGATTCGGGGATTACTTTGAAAATATGGGGAACTGCAGCGGTTATTCATGACGTTTTTTCCAATAAAACCTGTTCAAATATTCAGTAAAACACTATGTGTTCCAAAAAACATAGATACGCTAGTAATACATATTTAATAACGCAAGATTGTTATTATTATATTGATAATGTTTAAGATTTTTTTTTCTCTAATTACGATTTCAAAACCAAATAGAAAATGTAGATTATGACATTCCTTTAATATAAATCACGATGTAAATACGTTTCAGCGAGTTGCAGATATTTACTTTAACTAAATGTCTCTGATCTTTAATACTCCGTCTTTCATTCCATATTCTACATTCGAGCATTACCAATGTAAAAAGCGGAAAGCAAAAGGAACAAAAATGACTTAAATGTTCCTGATTCCCGCCCATACGGAATACTGAGAACGTATGAAAGTTTTTATTCAATAAGAGATGAATATCTGATTTATTTTAACCTTGGAGAGTTATAGAATCGTGAATAATACGTCATAGAAATGTTCGCTAAATATTTTCGACGAAGAATATTCCGAAATAAGTTTTCTACTGAAATAGTTGAAAGGAAAATTAATTACGTAACTCGGGTGTTGGGGGGAGGTGCGAAATATTAAATCCTGGGATATTATGATGATCGCAGGTTTGGAAGTCATTTGTGTGTCACCCTCCCATTCAATGAAGTTCATATGAATTTATATTTATAGAAACAACAGTTGAATTTGCAACTTTAGGTGCGTATGACATTGAAATGTAATGTTTTGTGTAACCGGTTCATTTATTTGTCCATACTCAAATTCAGAAATGTGGAAATTACAAAACAATTTGTTCCAACCGAAAATGTTAAATGGAAATGTCTACCACATTTTTTTTATGTTCGATCTCCATTTGAGTTTATACGCTGAATAAAATATAGAGAATAGAAAATAACCCTACCTTATTATGGTACACCTGTAAGCTATATTGCAATATCTGATCTAAACGTCTGGAGAAAATCGTCGGAAAATAATACCCTATCTTTCTTTCAGTAGTGAGCTTATTATATACTTTAAAAATTACTTAAACGTATCTCAGCTGTCTGTAGTGCGTCATCATTTTGTGACGTCATCAGATATCGTACGTCTCCAGATTAGATCGTCGAGATTTATGGTCGTCGCGGTCGCGATATTGAAGTATTTTATAGTACCGACCGCGCACCGATGGCAACGAGTATAACACAAGATATTAAGTTTTTCAATTGATTTTCACTTTACGATATTGCTGCTTGAGATTGAACGTTATATTTACCGTATATCAAATAATCTATAAATCGTACTTCTAATAAAAAGAAAAGTAATTATTTGAAATCTAGTTTTGAAATGAAACTAGTTTGATTTGAGCTAACAATTAAAGGTACCTTGTCTACCACGGTTTGGTGGAAGCTTCGAGTTATATTTAGCATATAAGCACGGATAAATACAAAAACCGTTCGATAGATTTGTACTGTTACACCCACATATCGTAATACACAATGACTGGAATTAGGGGAAAAAAATCTAGACGAAATAAGACAGACAGGACATCGTAAAAATAGTAAATGTGGTGGTATTATGTGGTTATACACATCGTAGAACATTATAAATCTGATGAATAAACTACTTGGAATCAACTCAATTAACGTTTCATTAAGCTTAGCAGTTATATACCGTAGGTTGTACTCAAAGGAGGTGGTTTTATATAAAAATGTTGTATGCTTAAGTCTAAGTTATAATTATTTTAATTTCTAGATGGGAGCTCATATCAATCTAACGTATAAGTTCGTAACACGATCATAATCTCCCATGTAGGTAGGTGTATCTGTAATATAATATTATAGTAATATCAGCAAACTTGGCGAAACTTTGAAGTTTGATATTAAACTTTGCTTGCTTGCCTTAATTCTGTTTTACACTAGATTTAAAGGATACGCCGAAGGATTCGCGGGTGTTCTTAGAAAGTTGTCTCTTTTCACGAAGTTAGCTGTAAAGTCTATTCCTAAAACTTATTTTATAAGTAGGTACCTACCTAAGTATGTTATACGTTCGATTGTGAACGAAACTCCTTAAAACATTTCGTGCTTCGGTGAAATTGAAGACGTACGTTAAAATCGGCGTATTATATTGAAGAAGATTTTTATATCTTGAATTTAGATTAATAGCAATATTCGATCGTTACGTAAAACATATCGTTATTCTATAACATCATATTTATTAAACATATTTCAAAGGTCTGACGCAGGTTTTAGCTCGGCTAGCTTTTGTATTTTCAGAATGTATCAGCAATCACAAAATGTTATAAAAAGTATAGTGTTTTTGATGAAACACTGTTTGGAAAATTATAAATTTACCTTCACATACTTTTAATATTCATTAAGGCATACACGGAAAATCATCAGTTTTTAATTTGTTAGATTTCAAATCAGCTTCAGTACACAACGTTTTTCATACAATAAAACCAGAACAGTGTAACAGCACGAGCTCGAATATCTCATCAATATTTAAGTACCCTGAGTACACCTCCAACATCACATCAAAATCAAATCAAATTTTCCATCCAATCCACAAACATCGGATCCGAGTGCGCAAACAAGAAAAATAAATTATTAACCCTACTCCAGTAATTAATAACGGTATTAATAATTCAGAAACCATTTCCGGCATCCGTCGACACGGTCGCTACCACAGCCATCTGAACATGACAACCATTTTACATAATTAATCTTCCCCACCAAAGTATACTCATTAATAAAATCCCGACCTTGATTAACGCTTGCAATTCATTCCAAATTCAAACAAAACATAATTAAAATGGCGTCCAAACAGTTGCGATTGGCTCCCGAACAGTATACGTATTACGTAACCAACCAATCGCGTGTGGTCTTTAAAAATGTAACGGTTTCCCGTTGCTGCTTAATTGGTTCCGATGGTCAAGTGTAATTAAAATCGAGTTAACAATTTAATTGTTTTAAATCAACTTATTAAATTTAAATGATGTTCATTATCATGATTTAACTACCATTTCAATCGGTGTTAAAACTTGGACAAAAAGTCGTAAATTATGAGGCAACTTGTTCGAATTTTTTGAATTTATCGTACCAAAGGACCAAAATTTACCACGGAAGCCAGATCTAAAGTTTCACATTTCAAACAAACTGCAGTGCGCATGCAACGCTTTAAACTGAACAGCAGATGTTAAGGTTGTCTTCAAATTAGGCGCTCAGCTCCGACGCCTCGCGGTTGGCTCGTGAAATAATTCCCATTCATATGCCACAAGCCACAGCTCGCTGCATCTTTACGAGCGCAGCTGTTGAAATTGTACGAAAATATGTAGAAAACAATGAGATGCAAACGTTTAATGTGAATGATACCAGTTCCAGTTTAAATTGTTACGGAATTTAAATATAAATTGAGCCTTCCGGTTGCTTCATATATTTTCATTTACTTACATGTGAATAAAGTAACAGGGGAATGTATGCTTTGTAATTATATACCAAGTAATTTACGCCACAATTTCTGCGAAAACAATGCGCGAAGCTCGAAGAATTTACATTGGTAAAATCAAATAGGTTTGATTCCTTTTAATCTATACAGGTAGGTATACAGCACAATAAAAATGTATCTATTTTGCTACTTTAACTTTACTTAAAAGAACTTTAGAGTACATGATACATTTTCCATGTATAGTTCGTGTCGAAAAAATAAAAGGAAGTTAATGCACGTAAACTTGGTCTCTACTGCAGGGTATCAATTTCTTTTTGTTTACTCCGCTAGCGTGTCTATGTACCGTATAGTTCACTTCCTTTTTTCTTCATTACATCCTCCTTTAAATTCTTTTGTGTTCTTTTGCTTTAAACAGACACAACATCGTTAATTAGATATCGGAGATGAACAAAATTGGTTCAGCACTTTAATTTGCTCACAAGCTTTACATGATAAAGGAATTGTAAGGCCTGCCTTTGTGAAGCTAAGTAAACCTGTCTGATACAAAACACCGATGTTTTTGTGTTAGTAATTGGGTTTTAATTAGTGGAGGTGTGTTTTTGATGCCGTAGAAGGGGATGACTGAATGTGGGAGGTAATTTGTGAGGTTATAAAAGTGTGGAGGGCTTTTTTATGTGCCAGTAATGGGTAATGGGGAGCTTCGCAAAAAGAATTGGAAGGAAAAAGGATGGGACAGGTGGACAGGAAATATGTCTGAATACCGGTGCTGGTAGCGGCCGTAATGTACGGCGCTGTGGGCAAGAACAACATACATTTATGGTTATATTTTAGGTGTACACATTAATAAAAACGCATGTATTCGCTAAAGGGTTAAATACTTATTGTGGTTACAATTTGAGCTTCGGTATTTGATTTTCAGGGGTTAAAAGTTGTTTAGCTCAGTTTACTTACACCGATCCGCGTTCCGCTCACGATAATATTACCATTTCTATTTTCTATTCTCAGTAATTACAAAAGTTGATTATCTGTCCATCCATTGTAACGTAGGCAATATTTCCTGGCTTTCTAGTTCGTCTCGCTGATGACTTGTCAACTTGTCATAAAAGAAAATGAGCTACCCTTTTGTTATAATTCTCAGTAAAAACTTAGAATAAAACATCTTTGAAGTCGACTTGATAACGGCGACTGGCGAGCAAGATATTAAAAACTTAATAAAAAATGATTTAATATTTTTTTAACTTCTAGGAATAAGTATACTAAAATACTTAAAAATTAACGATAGAAATGAGATCTACTGGAAGGAAATAAAACATTCAAATGGCCTTTCATAAATATTGAAATCTATTCCTAAAACTCCGGCATTCTATCAAATAGTGAAGCAAAACACTCTTTTCTTGAGAACTTTCCTCAAAAAGATTCCAGGTCCGCTTCCACGTTTACTTGGACACGACGCAATCGCGTGATCACAAATCCATTCACCGATCTGAATGGTAGCAACCTTTGAGCCCTCTCAGTTCACACGAAATGTATTCAGACATAAAAATCCCCACTTTACCATTTGACCCGGAAAATCTTCGGTAAAAAATCACATTATAGATTGTTTTGTAAATGGTGCTTAGATTGAATGATTGCGTTTTTGACAGAAGTTTAGGTGATTCTGTACTTGTTCTTATAACTTATTCATTTTCATGTTTAAAAGTACTATCGAATTTGGATTCGTAAACTTTGAATGCTGTGTAAATGTTTGTGACAGTCAAGTGATCATATCGTCCTAAAACGGAACTCATCAGACCCAAATCTGAAAGGAACCGAATAATCAACAAAAAGTTAAGTCCACGCTAACGAAAGTTTAAATATTCCATGAACTCTGAAAGACATAATCGCTACCTAATTTAAAACAAACTGTATCGAAGTAATCTCAAAGAAATTCCAGTTACGTATGTGATTATTCAGCAAAAGCGCAAAGAGCGAGCGATCAGTAAATATTTAAAATTCTCGAAGCGAAAGTTTCTCGCGAGGGTACGCGCCGTGAATATTTTAAGGTTGGAACGTTACTTTCATATGTGTTGGTAATCACCTGCTGTGTCTACGGTGGCCAGGCTTTAAAGGTGTAGAAGACAGGACAGGACCTTTCTGGACGCTTCGTAAACCATTTTTTATGAGTATAGTATAATTTGTTATCATATTTTCCTTTAACTTGTGTCTTCTAAATGCAGATCCTAGCAATTAAACCTTCATTCTATCATGGATCACGAAAATATTATATAAAGCTTTCACATAATGTTCTCGAAAAAGTAATCGAGTGGTAATTCTGTGGCCTAAAAAGGTGAAATTGGATTTGGTAGAGAAAAAAAGGACCAAAATTAATTTATCTTAAATAACTTAGACGATAAATGTAAGATTTCTGTGGTAAAGTAATTTGTGATAATGATTTCTAAAATTATCTTTTTTCAAAATAGGCTGTCCTAGATAAACCTTAAAGTATACTGCCAATACGATAAAATCCCCCCACTACACATTCCGTAATTATTGACGGGGGAATAAAGTTATCAAGTTTCAGTAACTTTAATGTTTCAATGGTTACAATGTTACTTAATGACATCCAGATTTAAATGTGTTATTACTTTTAAATTGAGTTTGAAACGACAGACGTTTTAATTCTCGTTACAAACTTGTTTGAATGGAGAGAGATATTAAAATCTTTTGCGAACGTGATGTTAGTAGGCTTCATTTGTGATCAAATACTTGATTCTGAAACTAATTGAACGAATTAATTTCGTTCTATAACGGGACTAAAATTACTCTTTGTGGTAAAAATAAACAGGGGATCTGATAGAATATGTCATTATTTTGAAGTAGGTTTATAGTATTAACATAACCAGGAATTGCCAAAAAAGCCTATAAGTTCACATTATTTTCATTACTACATAAATTAATTAGCTCGTGCAGAGACCTAGTGTTTTCGCATTGATATTGTGATTTTGATTAGTGGTACATTGTTTAACGAATAAACTGAAAGTTTCGTGCTTCTATGGTTTTTTCACCCCTTTTCCTATCTTATAAACGTACAGAAATTGACCGAAAGAGCCGTTATGACACAAACTTTTAGATGCCTCTACTCCACTTAGTCCTTGGGAGTAGCCGATAGAAATATATATTATCGAACAAAATTTTCATATTCTCCTGAGCATTCATTCTATTCAAAGACTTAATTACTTTCGGTAGACGAATAAAGTAAAAGTAATTATGCTTACAGGTACATAATAATGGCGAGGGCTAGATCTACCTAATTAAATGAAATATTTTTAGTTAAAACATATCTTCGGAGTCCTATACAAAGCCATGACTTTTTATCACGCATGCATGCATTCTAATAGTAGAAAACCTTTAAAATGTTGAAATAAAAAATATATTCACAATATGTTACGTGTCGTAGTTTGAAGTTATGTACGGAAATTCCACTCCCATCCCTAATTGCAATATTTTGTCATAACATTCTATACTCGAAAATGTGGTCCTTTTATCCGCACCCTTCCCATATGATAATGTTTAAATATTACTGACGTATCTCATTCGTATTTACCCTAATCCCGATCATATTATTATTTTGAAAGCTACTTAATAAGGCTGTAACAGTGAACGGATTTGGAAAGGGTACAGAGGTAAAAATGTTTAGCAGATTAGCAAATGGGGTAGTTTTAATCTCGGAAAACTGCGAACTTTTCAAGCAGCTGAAAGCGTACAGCAAACGAAAAAAGCAATGAAAAAGTACAGTTTTACATTTCGCCTCCATCAAAGCCAGTCAAAACGTATGTAAAAGTTTATTGTGTTCAATTTGTACCGAAGGACCACTAGGTACGTATTTTAACTCATCCATTTTCCGAATGAACAAAGCTTACACCCATTTAAATTCCAGGCCTCATCTAAACGGTACATTTGTTTATTTTTACATTACAGCAAGAGTTCTGAACAGCGGCTCTCAATGTTCAGACTTTGGAATATTTTCGAGAGTACCGTATTTTATTGCACGTTTTTTATTCGTGTATTCGGCTATTTTTTGTATCTGTTTTAAGTATTTATTTGTAATGTATATTTGTGTGGAAACATGTTCAATTAAACTTAAATTTTATGTCTATAAACAGTTTAAACAAACGGTACTTTTTTGGTCAACAGGCTTTTAACAAATGTGGAATATCGAAATAGAAAAAAACTATACATTTTATAGTACATTAGTTTATTTATCAGTCAAAATATTTTAGTATTTGGTATTATGTATATTTTCGTAACGCAATTTTGTTTAAAGTTTTATAGATAAAATAAAAGACAATTTAATTCAATCAACCCAACTATCCCTCACATACAAATTTATAACAAGCTAGATAAGAAACAGGGGGATGATTTAAACAAGTTTAAAAGCCACTGAGTTAAAACATTAATTCGCGGCCAACAAACCGCTCGTTAAGTAAAAACGGGTGAATTATAGAGGGACAGGTAAACCGTGTTAACGAGTTTAGCTCGGCCCAAGCTCGATAAATAACAACCGATAACGTTCCGTCGCTGGGGGCCGCTTTGTTCTCAAATAAATCGGCGGAAAATTGAAGCCATACCGCGCAGTAACGGTAAATTAACATGGAAATATTTTACAAGATAAGTGGTAATTATCGTTCGCGTTTTTCTTAGGGACTGACACTGGTATTTGGTTTGTTGCTGCTTTTAAACAACATGGGCTTGATTATTACCTTAATTATTCCTTTACTTATAATTGTATTTTAAATGCTTTAATTCACGTACATAATGTTTTCATAAAAGCCTATTCATAATAAATAAGGAGAGTCGAGGAATCGGTTCAGACACGTAAGCCATGGAATTCCTTACAGTCTAAAATCTATTACATTGTTTGAATTCCTATTATGAACGTTTGTTTACCTTTTATTGTTATTGGAAAAGCTGTTAGTTTTTAGTTTTTATTAGAACCTAGATACTAATAATTACGTTGGATCTAGATACAACCAAAGTTTTTACACACAATAACTTTACTTTTCCAGTTAAATAACTTTCGAAACTATCAATTTTACATTTAATTACATAGGTATTAGTAAAAGCATTTAAATCTAACGGTTCAAACAGAATATCCCTGGCGACCTCCAAACAACAAAAAAGTAATTAAGGCTTACTATGTCTAAAGCTTTTTACCCCCGAGCCCCATTTTCCATTCTAAATTACAACATGTGTTTTGAGTCTACGTAATACCAGAATGTGTTCATAACGCCTAAATATAATTGGATGGGCACCTATCTGTGGGAGTCATCCTATATTTCTTGTTGTTTTTGACGTAATTATAATTATTAAACATGCCTTTCTACTACATTAAATAGGTTTACTTAGTAAATTGTATGTAGGTAGGTTATCTATAACAAATCAAAATTATTCTTGATCCATAAAGATTGACTACCCCGATTTTATATTTCGGTTTTATTTCATTAACGTAATTAGTTCTGTCAACTTAAAGTATATCAATAGTCAATTTGTATTTTGCTATGAAATATAACACCATAAAATATAAAATAACAAACACATTAAATGTTCCTAACGATGACAGAAAACCACGTTCAGCTAGTGTGACACAATTCTTATGATAACGAAAAAATGGAGGCAAATATTTTTCTTTACCAACAAGTAAATATCGTGCGAACTGTCTGTAACATATCCCCAATTTCCGAAGACTCCAATCTGATAGAAAAAACAGCGATGTGAAAAAAACACTTGATGCGTAAGGGCGACGTTTCCTTCACACAAACATACGCGTCTGTAACGATAAATAACGCTGCAAATGTGTTCTGTTTATCTGTAATGATCGAATTTGTGTATGCTATGTGGGTACTCCGATAAAACATAATGTCACAACGTTCCAATAATGTTGTTGTGTTTGTTATGTTAACATTTCGTTTCGTAAAGGGTTCATTGCTAAGCAGAAGAAATATCAATATATATTTTCATTGGATACTCAAATGCCTATTTTATTTTTAGCTCTGGCCCGCGGCTTCGTCCGCTTGTAGAGTGTTTTTACGTGTCACAGACACAACTTTTTTGGCTAGTTCATAGCGTCATACACATATTTTACGATGTCTGGATTGTATGCGATGTTACATAACGTCAATTTAACTTTTACAGCACGAAAATATTCAAAAACCGTAAAAATATTTTTGAGTCAATCTACGATATGACCTAAAAGTAACCTAATTTCGCATAAAATCGATTTTCACATACAGTCGTATTTATAAACCGTTCCCAGACTTTACCACTATTCTTATTTTACACCTAGGCAGTTCCGTAATAAACATTTTTCATTCACTGAAGTTATAACGCAAAGATAAAGAAAAACCGAGCATATTTGTACGTAAGCGCTTAATTTTGTGAATAGGCAAAGTCTACTTGGAAATGTTTATAGGTTCAAGCGAACAGTCATTTATTACGACATAAGCAACTACCGTAGCGTTATAACTTGATGTTTTTACAGCTTATTCGTTCAGAGCTCGACACTTAGGACCTATTTTATTGTGTACTAAATGTAAAATGTAACTGCGTACATACACATCATATTCATACCATTTTTTTGTATTTTATGTTTGCCTGTAAACCGTTTTTACTTTCTAAGATGTTGCAAAGGTTTCTTGTAAACAATGGTGCTTTGAACTTGGAATCTAACCAACGATTAAACTTAATAACTTCCTTTAATTTACTCTTGTAACTCCAGTCTACTAATCTTGCTTGCTCAGTTCGCTGGGAAGCCATTGCAATCTGTTACTTCACGCAAACAATTGCACAACGGTACACAAAATGTTAATTAACCCTCTGGTCCTTTGGTACGTAAAACCGTACATTACTTTTAACATTTTTTTTTGCTTCGTCTTACTAAAGACTATATTTTATAGTCTATTACCACCCTGAAATATATCTGATGCCTAAACTAAGTCTTAACTTCTCGATATACGAAACTAAACATAAAATAATTTCCTCAGCGGTTGTTGGGCCAACACAAATATAGTTTATTTCTGTACAGTAATGCAAACACCAGTAAACAGTGGTTGGCAACTGTCGGTACAGAACATCTGTCGTGTCAGATGGTTGTGTCGCCCTTATTAGGATTTTCTGTGTCGAGTTTTCCGCTACCAAAAAGATTAGTTATTTTTGGATATTTAGGATTTCAGTTTACATGGCTTCGATAAGTTACTATTGATTTGTGAAAATTGTATAATAGATATTTTTTAAAACGTTTTGCTTTTGAGGTTTCAAAGAAACAAATCAAGACTTGTAACTTAGCACAAAACTCTTGTAAAATTGATGAGAGAACAAGTAATTGCTGTCTTTTAAACGACATAAAAAAGTAAAATGGTTCAAGAATAAATGAATTTATAATTGAACACGAAAACGAATGTTAGTCTCGGAGCAATTAATAATAACTGACACAATTAATGGCTGCCTTCCCCTTCTGGAACTCGTTTTACAATTTCTTTTTCCGCCTGCAATTAGCCGGTCAGGGTCAAGGACGCGAGGAGAAAGGACACGTTACGGAAGATTTGCCCCATTTTCGTACCTTTTGTGTCGGCAGTTTTTGTCCTTATTAATGGTTTTTAGGCAGTCCTAACGATTACGATCATTACATATTGTATGCTTATACGTTGAGAACAGTTACTTAAATATAAGCGAATACTTGACAGAGTATACAAATTAAAGAAATGGTCGAGAGGTTATTGTATCTTAATATTAAGAAGTAAGTTAAATCTCAGATTTTTTTATCTAATATTCCAAAAATATTGCTAAAACACAACAGAACACAAAACATGTATCAATTCTCATAAACTAATCGAACCGTAATAGGAAATTTGGTCCTTATGTCCGCAACAAAATCTAGGACACGAAAACTTTCGTTACTAAAGGCTAAGTGTACACGTCCCGACAGTGTGTAACAATAGCAGTGGGACTCGGAGATTGCCATAATCACAACGAAGGCAAGTTTCTTCAGTAGTTGTAGTTACTAAACATTTGCAAGTATACCGCGAGATATGTTCAGCGACCTAACAGAACAAGTTTTAATGATCTTACTTTCACTGATTCTCTGTTAACTTTAATATAATCTATGAACGTTCTTGTTTAATGAGTGCTTTGAGAAATGCCTTTTTCATTTTGCGTTCTATGTTAAGTTCAAATGGGATTTAAGAAAATGCTGTAGTTTGTAAAAGATGGAATATTTGTGCAATAAATGAATCATGATGATATAATATTATAATAGTTGAGTTATCTGATGTATATGTTAAGGCAATCGTCCTTTGTATTTTTTCTTCATTATGTATTTTATAACAAACACAGTTACACACTAAAATTGATCTCGTTATCATATTTGATGCCAGAAGATTTTAGAAAAACATAATTGAAATTGGCGTTGACGAGTAAATTGACGAAATCTCAATCTCAGCAATATCACTTAAATCATTGACAGCTTCCTACACAAACACTGCCATTACCTATAAAAGAAATAGACGAGAATCGAGAAAAAAAACAAATGGAAGAAAGGTGTGAATGTCAAAAGCAATAAAAACATCCTCGCAGATAAACATCATAAATCTAATTGTTTCGCTTCGTCCACCAAAACACTAAAAACACGGTGGATCCAGAAAGTGTGACGTCGAACAAGAAACTGCTCGCGTTCTCACTTGAAATGTATTTCCTGGACGGAGCGCGGAGTGGCCGCTAAAAGCGAACTACAAATAAATATTTTAAGGAAGCACTTAGCCGGCCCTGCTGTAAGCCAATTTGTAATGTTTTATTATGGTTCTCGCTTTTACTTCGATTGAATGGAAGTTTTCTTCGTGTGTCCAGATTTATTGGAGTGGTTTGTAATAGGGATTCGATTTTGGTTTCGGTTAGTCAGGTAATACGTTATTGAATTGTTGGGTCTCCTAATTTTAGTTTATTTGTTTTTGGTTGTAAAACGTTTTGTCTTACACTGAACTGCCATGTTTTCTTCTATTATATTCCTACTTTTACCCTATAATTAGATAGTCTGATTTTAATTTTCTAAAAACATCCTCGGTCGTCAGTCAGTCATCACTACATAATTTCAACTTAAAAGTTCGTATATGAGACATATTTCACGTTTAGGTAAAAAGAGCTTATTATTCCTCATAAAAAATGATACACAGCGAGACTCCCACAATACTCTCTTTGATTGGAACCTAATAAGCAAAGTTTGTCAAACGACTCCCAACTGACAAACAGTAATACCTATCTCACATACGTCTTCGAAATAATCCCTTAGTTGTCTTCCACCCACGTTGTTTGCTGCCACACAACTAATAGACGTCTCTGTACATATTCTATTATTACACTGTCTATTTCTGTAAAATAAGTCTGAATTAAACTAGGTATATTTACACCTAATGTAGTCAATTTTGCCTCAGTAAAAATCGCAAGTAGATGAGTGTCTCTCACTGGGTCGTTAGTCGCACGTCTATCGCAAATCGTAAACGAAACACATCGGGTTAATCTTCTTCGGGCGATAAATCAGGGCGTTCGTCGCAGATTTTATCAGTTTAATTCACTTTGGGGCAATTAACTCCGGGATCTAGGGCGTCAATGTACGAGGCATTTGACGTCGATGGTGATAGTTTCCTTGTATAAAGGGTTGGGTAAACGATGGAATGAAAAAGTAATTTGTAATCTGTTACGAATTTGGTCACTGTGATATAATGTATTTTTTATCATCTTCAGATTTTTTAATACTTAACAAACTAATCTATTTCGTAATTTAAATAAAGCTGAGTCAACACAAAATTACACTAAATCTGCTCTGTTGAATGACTTCTTAGAATCAAAACATGAGCTTGAATAGTAACGAAACCTCAATACTCGATACGAACTGAAATGGTAAGTGAAACTAGATGTTCAAGCAAGCAACATTCAAGAAAACAATAAACACCAGAATATGCAATCCAGCTTTACTTCTAAGCAATCACTTACTCATCAAGCCAATCAGTGAGCAAATGTTTGCTTATAATAAACACGCTCAGCATTTAATGATCTGCCAGTATTTATCCACGCCGAGATAGAGCCAGTCTAATATACTAATATAGGATATGTACTCAGCAAGGCGGGAACATCGAACAATCTCGGCAACTAGAGCAAAACTCCACAGTTCTAGTTCTCACGAGAAACTCTTCAAAATTTGTTAAATTTCCTCTCAAATTTTAGGTCGACTAAAACTGGGGATTGTGCGGATTAAGATACGAGATTGTTCTCAGTTTAGTGTAGCTTTTTTAGAAAGTTACTTAATAAATTAGGTCGGCATAAATTATATACCTAAGTTCTTAAACTCGTTTGTTCTCTTAACTAGTGCTACTTAGCGCGACTGCTACGCTAGAGGTCTTGAGTTCGATTCCTAAGTCGACCAAGGTATTATTGGGTTTTTCCATGAAATTGTCAGCAGCAGGTCGGAGTTTGAATTTGTGCCCGGTCCGGGCTTGCCCTCTTTTACATGGACCTAGACATGCAAGTTTTTTAAAGGGTGATTCGTATATATGAATATATAATTTACGAATCACCCTTTAAAAAAAATTTAGTCATCATTAATTTTACAAATCCTTACTAAACAAATATGACAACCTAAATATAAGTCCGCCCAAACTACGGCCGTTTTGTGTAACTTAGGACCAAGTTCTCGTCCTAAAACCTTGAAACCTATACATTAGGCTGCCATATTAATTTAACATGTGGGTAGCACCTGAGTACCCGACAATATTCCTGGAATCGCAAAGCCGTTGCTTTCTCTAGATCGATATGAATACATACGTATATACGTACATTAATAATTCTTTAATATTATATTCAGTAGAGGGAGTCGAAAATGTTGCGTCTTTCGTCTTACGGTGCCTTTGAAGTGGTTTCGAACGCGGAATATTTAAGAGTAGGGGAATATGGCCTGTTCGTGAATTAATTTTAATATTTTATTTACAAAAAATAAGTGGGGTACTTAATACTTAATTTTGTGAGAATTTCAAATGGTTTAATATTTGGTAAGTAAACGAAATTTTTGGAGGGAACTAATAACCTTGTTACCAACAAGGGTGTACAAGATTAAAGTTATGTCATAATTTTAATATCTTAGGTTGTAGAAAGTCAAGTCTTTATTATTTTCCCTAAAGCAGTTGGTATACATAAAAATGCCTAGAGCTGTTCATAAATATAACAAGCATATTTTTTTCCGCCATTAAGCAATAAATTTTCGACGAGCTTTCAATTTCTTTATTTTTTCTGTCAATTTCTTGAATAAATAATGGATAGGCGACTGATTTTTTGTCCATTTAAGTTTCATAAACAACATAGTC
The DNA here is from genome assembly GCA_905146925.1 of Autographa gamma. Classification (NCBI taxonomy): domain Eukaryota; kingdom Metazoa; phylum Arthropoda; class Insecta; order Lepidoptera; family Noctuidae; genus Autographa; species Autographa gamma. The sequence goes on from LR989855.1 coordinate 12,597,353, forward strand.
TAGGTAATTACTTAGACTTCTTCAGAGAGAATAAATTATGATAGCTACTAATGTCTGTAATTAGCTAGTTACTAATTAGTGTTAGCACGACGAGGCTAGATATTTTATATTCAAAGAGGAAGACACAAAATAAGATCTGTAATTAGGCCTCTTACATTTCAAATTAAATTACGCTTATAGTAAGAGTAATGTTGTTGATTAAATATGATTTATGTTTCCTCGTAATTAGGAATTAGTTACATAAACTAGTAAGTTAATTGATAAAAAGATTGTACATAAATGTAAAAACATATGCAAATTAATTCTAACAAAAAAAAACCGACTTCAAAATAAGTATTACATGGTTTTCCTATGAATCCCACTGTCAGTATTGGTCCACACGAGAAGCACCACATTCAAATAAAAAAAACGCATTATTAAAATCAGTCTATCCAGTTGAAAGTTCTGAGGAAACAAACATAAAAAACAGTCGAATTGAATACCTCCTCCTTTTTGAAGTCGATAATAATCACCGTAAACGTTAAATTGAGGTCCTTCTCTTTTTGAAGTCGGTTAAAAATGCTGCTTTTTCAATTATTTTTACACTAATATGTATATATTTCATATCCCACCCACAATTAAGGCTCATTTAAGTTCTACCATAACAATGCACTTATTACTTAATTAGAAGGTGTTCAGTCCACGTACCTTGTTATCGCGTGTCGCGTCGTGCTCATAAATCGAGCGGCGGACGGCGCAGATATCGAGTATCGGCATTGTACACAAATTCTCCTCGCTGACGTCCCATGCATTTGTTTTTGGATGAACAGAAGGAGAACTTTGATGGTAATTCGAATTATTTGCGATATCCGTCTGTCTGGTGAATAAGTCAGTTTTTTTTTATCTGGACTATGTTTCTTGTTCTAATAGTTTTAAAAACAGTAAAATGGAGCTTGTTGAAACGTTTTTTTTAAGATTCTTGATACTAAAATGTTATACTTTAATTAATAGAAAGTAACGTTGAATTATGATCTAAAATTAAGACCTCATATTTCTATAATTCAAGAATAGAAATTGTCTGGAAAAGATATTTACTAAATTCCAAATAAAGCCGAATAACCCAATTTATTGTAGTCTTTCAGATTGTGATATTATTTAAAACAGTATTTAACTAGCAACGGAATGTCGCAAATTCTGCAGTCCAAAATATTCAGTTGTAAATTATGCATTGTGAGTTTGTAACGAAAGAATGTTTTAAATCATTTCAGTTCGTTCTTTGTCTGAATTTGAGTTATGTAACAAAGATAAATTATTTAGTCAAATTGGCAGCAGTTCAGTAAACAAATAATGGAAGAGTTTGTAGAACAAAGAAATTGTTCGTTGTGTTCTATTTGGATGTACAAAAATGCTTCGTATTGTAGATACTTTAATTGCACACACAAACGCAATTCCTGATACTATTATAGTCCTTCTATGACGTCACTTTTTTATCAAAACTATAAATTTTGTAGTAGTCTTTCGGCATTCTCTTGTACACTTCCAGTCTGTCAGTCATATTGATTGACAAGTGACAAGTCATGTCCATCGTTCCTCAGCGATATTTCTGGTCCTTAGGACATGACTTGAGTGACAATTTGACAGCATTTCACTTCAGTTTACTTTAGGAATTGGATTGCTTTTAGTTCGAGCTAAATGGGTAATATCAAGACAAGTTAATTTTTCCTACAACTTTAATGTAATTTAATGACCAAATATTAATATAACATTTAACAAAATAAACAGAAATAATATCTTACTAAAATTACGTCAAGTTATAAAATCACTACCATCAAAACATGTTTAGCACATAATAAACACGTAACTCAAAAACATTCACATCACCCTCCGAGGCTGGCACAAATACTGTCAAATTAAAGGCAAGTTCCTCGGATCGAAGCCGTCACTCTTATCACCTTCATCGCTGAGCAGGGTCTCACGGTGGAGATATACGCGACGTAACATGCGATTGTGTTGCTAAAGGGCTGATGTTCACATGACAACAATAAAGATAAAAATGCTGTTTTGATACGAACTCACATTTGCTACGTTTTCCTCTACGCTTTCGTAGCGACGCACGTATTTGCTACGCTGAGCTACGACGTAGCAGAATCCTCTAGTAGCAATGCAAAATTTACGTGAATGTTCTCTATATGCCAGCCCGGGGCTTGGAAATTTGGTTTTATGGTAGTTCCGTTTTATACAGAAACAGAAAAGACCTTTCAACTGAAACACTGAAACTAGTTTTCAGTGCTGACTTTTATTTTGTAATTTCCTTTTACCATTACACGTTATCTGCATAAGGTGAAAAAGAAAAAGTATAAACATTCTACAAAGCATGTTTTTTACTTTCAGAAGGCACGTTTAAGATAACCTTCACCCAAAATCTTGTTAGGTGTTCTATGAAATATAAATGAGATTATTAAAAAAATATGAATTCGCAGATAAAAAGCTTGTAGACAAGTCTAGTTATTCTAAATTAGATTATAATATTTCACTACAACAAATAGCACCTCTTCTTCTCAAATTTCTTAAGATATTTAAGAAAATGAAAACACAAAGTGTAATCAAGAACCACTCTGTAATCATAAAACAAGTTATTAATGACCTAATTCTAGATTCAGCGGTACTCGGAGGCCTATCTTAGTATTTAATTTTGATTTATACTGCGCAAAAGCCTGGCACTGTTCTCCGAAAGTAATTAGATTACTCTGAAAAAGATACAAAATTTACTGCTTAGACAGAATTTCTCATTCCTGGCTCCTTTAATTTAAGAGCGCACTTCTTGTTGGTAGAGTTAAGAATTCTAGCGACAAGTAATAAAATAGCTGTACTCTAGTTTCAAACTCTCGCTTGCTTTTATCATTATTGCATTATGGAAAATGTTGTGTCCATGCAATTTTCTTCGAGAAATATAAACAATGGAGTTTTGTCCATAACTGAAAATTATATATATATATATATATATATATATATATTTAGTTTTGCGTTCTTTAAATATTTTGTGTTTAAAGAGAGTCAACAAATAGCTTGTTATGTTGTTAATATTATGGACTCTTTTGCTTTTAAAAATAGCATTTAAAATCACCTTATATTTCCGCTGTATAGTTATGTAATCTTACAGTAAACCTGCACTAACTAAAGAAATAAAAGCCAAGCAAAAAAATATTGAAAAATGTATTGAACAAGAGCCTTATTTTTTTCATTTCGCTTGGGAGTATCGGAGAACTAATTGTGTGCCGTCCCTAGTTCAAGTAATAGAAAGATTTTGGACAGCTCTTTTTTTCAATTCCATTTAATAATTTCGAGTATTCCTCCTTACAAATTGAATCCTACTGTGCACTGGCTCTCGATTATGAAGCCTATTCGTTTGAAATATGGGTCCAGAAATTACTTAAATTGAAAAAATCTAATCCAAATGTGTTCTTTTCATCCTACTAGATTATTTGGGAACATCGAAATCGGAATGGATTTCTCACAAAGTATCACGATTGGCTCGACACATCTGTGAAGTCCTTTTTCGGAGTTTCGAAAGTTACATTTTGTTTAGGTACAGTATTTAGCAGACAGCATTGGCATGGTGACTTATTTATTTAGTACAAATACCAACCCAATATATTGCTCGGAAAATTGGCATGAACATTTTGGACTATATCTATATGCCTAAGCAATAAACGTATTTCATACTATCCAATAGATTACATTAATCCCACATCCAAAATTTCCTAGAATGCCAAACTGCTCGGATCATGCGAAACACACACTGTACAGAACTCCTAACTTGATGATATACCATCCCATTGGAGTAATAATCTAAAACGCATCGATATTAGCGCGCTAACGACCTCTACCGGTGCCTTACACTAATTACTGGGAGAGGTGTCAGGGATCGAGCTCCTTGATCTATGAACTTTACTCGATAGCCTTATGATTTGCGAATTTATTGAGTGACCCAGGGTATAATGAATTTTGTAAAGCCTTCATTTAGGTTTGGTTTATTTGTTGTCTCTCTTCTTTTCCTGCACCAATTTAAGACGCTATAATTGAAATTAGTTTTAGGTGTGCCTGATTTGATCTTTGCATTAAATTATGACTGCAATATTTGGGTATAAAATAGCTGGTTTGACTAGAGTAATGTGTCGGTGTATCATTGAACATTTTCGCAAAGCACGTTGGTTTCATCGTGAAATTGGTTGGTTGTTAAATTATTATTTTTATAAAACGAAGAGATGTTCTTCAAGTAGAGTTTTAATACGCCATTATTTTAAAATCCCGTATAGCTAGACTCATAAAAATTGTCAGGTATATAAAAGGAAATAAAATTTTAGTACCATGAAAATAAAATAGAATTTTCAAAACCAGGTAAAATGAACCAATTAAAATAAATCGTTATAGCTATTTCTAATAAAACTGTCGACCGCCCTCTGTTCGTAGTTGTTTCGCTAATTCCGCAGTTATCGCTACAATAGCCAGTAAACTTTTATTGCATTCAAATTTCATTTGTCGGTAAATGAGAATGTTGCAATTATCCCCCACTTACCCTTTGCCCGGCCGTTTTATTAACGATGATATTAATGGGTTATGGAACTGAGCGCTTGTTATACCTGCTATTTTTAGCCAGCTTTATAATTGGATTCCCATTTTAAAGTCTAGTTGAATTTAGAAAATTGTCGTTCATGTATTCATAATTAACATAAATTATAGGGCAATTATTGTTTCTTTCTTGAAAATTGTTTGTTTGGTAATTACGATTAGGAACTATTTAACAACGTTTATTAAATTATGTAATTATACAGCGCAAGACTTACTTCAATTTAAGTAATTTCCCAAAAATTGTCGTATAAAACTTTTGCTTTTAAAACTATATGCGTGCAATGGCACTAGTGAGCTAGTGTGGTGATAGCCTGTTCCTCCTCTATGTGACGAGGTCTTTGCCCGGCAGTGGAACTGTTACAGGCCGATAAAATTAATTATGCACTAAAGCTGTGTGCTTAAAACCTTACCTACTTAAGTTACGGTTGCAGTTTCACACGAGTTAGTTATGGGACTTTAAAGCTTGTATCTCAGTTGTGTTTTATTTTCCCATGTTTATGTTTAACATTGGCTTCAATTGCTACAACCATTTTCGCAAGTCATTTTTTACTGTTTAAATTTTAGTTTCTATACTACTTCCAAATTAGATACACCACAGTAAACATTTTAATATAGAAATCGTAAAAAGCACTTACAGACATCGCAAATATATCCGAACAAATTAAGAGCACAATTCCACGTGCTTTTGTAACTAAATTCCTTCGTCTTTGTCGCCTGTCTTATTCATGCCCCTTCTCTTAAATCTTTTTTCCTCTTTTATGAGTGAAATTTTAAAAAGTATAGCCTCTTTTCGTCGCGAGAGGCACGATCCACCCTGATCCAATAATAGGTTCCGCATTTTCCTCGCCGTGTTTCCTATGAATATTCATCGGTTGCTTGCTTTTTTCCAAGGATCTCAATTTTAGGGTTGAATTTCGACTTTAAATAGACTCTGATGGACTGTGAGCATTCATATTTCTGTCGGATTATTTTGTTTTTTGATGATCACTTAGCGGTTAATGGAGTTTGTAGGCCCGAATTATGATGGCTGATAGAAAATAAACTTTCTTTTAATAAACAAGAGCAAAGAGGATGATAGATATTTTAATGCCTACTTAGTATATTACAAGTAAACGGTTTTCGTTTACGTCTTGCTTATATTAGAGACCTTAGTAAAAGTTTAAATGAACGCCCTCATTCTGCTATTTGGGAAACAATAGTGAAATGAAATATGGTGTCTTATACCTAGCTACGACCGTGGTTTTCAGCAAATACTAGGTCACAGCGCCCATACGTTGGTTTAGGCAAATTTCTGTTTGTTCCGTAAGCCAGAAGCTTGGGTACACATATGTGTAAAGGACACACACACAGGTGTAAGTATACTTATCTGTTCAATATTCAGTGTTTCATTTTAAGCGGCTTATGAACTAAAAGCGATCATTGACGCAATTAATTCATAAAGAGTTATTCTTGTCATTCATCCTTTACAAAAGAATAAAATAGTATGTACAATGAAAAACCTACTTTAGGTAACCAGTGCCAAGTTGCCGTAGATTTTGGACCATCATGCTTATTAAAATAAACAATTAAAATTATGCACAAACAAACAAACGTAAATTAATTCAATGTGCTACAGGGTAAACAGGCATTATTGCATATTAGGAGAAGAGGTGCAACAGAAAATATCTATAGTCATTCATCGCATCTAGAGCTCAATTTATTGCCGACACACTTTTCCGACTTTTCCAGAAATTAAAAGTTTACATTTTCCCGCAGAATATCTGTAGGCTATGGAAATATTGGAATTGGTTCATGGCCAATAAACTAGCCACTGAGTCCGGTTATCAAATCAAACGTCACACCTTTCACAGTTCATCGGATTAACTGCGCCGGCCCGGCAGCGCCATCTATCGTGCTTTATGGAAATCATCCGTGATTTAAATATAGGACATACTCGTAGCATGTCTTTTTTGCGCATTATAATTATATTTATGAATATGTGTGTAAAAGCAAAAAGATCATGAACTGAAAATAATTTTCACTTGATCAATACTGTTTATGTTTTTTGCTCGAGTTATCGTCGGGCTTATCGAAATGTTACGAGAAATAATATAACTCAAAAAGTGTAACGTTTCATGTTTGCCTCGATTGAATCGTTGCCTTCAAGGATTCAAGACGTTCCCACGCTCAGCTATATTCCTAAACTCGCTATATCGAAAACTATTCAGAATTCAAAGGGTTAGATTGAAAACTGGGTGCCATACATTTTTCTTTTTTAGTTACGATTGGAAAACCGTTTCGATGGCTCGAAATTGCTGTCCTTTGTATCGCTGTGAATCGATGGGGATTCATTTAAATGGGAATGTTGGCTATCACACAAAAGGCCTCGATTTAAACTATGGGTTCCGTGATGGGGATTTGACTTCTATGATGTGTGGTGCAGGCGTGATACCATTGTGTACTTGAATATCTAGTGTTGCAAAAAAAAAACACGTCTATTATGCCAGTATATCATAGTGGCGTGTTTCCGTAAAAAAACTATGTAGAGAGAGGTTTTGCAGAGGAATAAATCGAGTAAGTGCGGTTACATGGTTTAATAGATGATGAGACCAAAATCTATTTCCGAAACCTAAGCGATGCCGCGTTGGTATGATGGTTGATGAAAACAGCTTATTCAAAATTTTTAATTATCTATCAAAATACTTTCTGAGTAAACTCATCACGATGTGGCAATGACCATTCTTCAGCCATTTTTTTACTCATGTTTGTAGATTCACAGAAAGTAGGACACAGCCCATAAGTTAGGCAAAATCTAGACTATTACATTCATTACCATATGTATAGCAAAACCCACAACATTCAGTGTCTATTCCCAAAGATCTCGTTTCCTAAATTATGAGAAATTTGTTTTGCCAACAGCTTTCACGTTTTTATTATTATAGTTATTGTAACTACTAACATTCATAGTGAGTCAGCGAGTTATTTTTTATGTTATTATTGTCATTATTATAAGTTGTTACTCGGTGAGGTATGGAAGCCAGTAAGTACGTATGGCTATTATTATCTTTTAGTATATTGTTAAGTTTATGATGCAATTATTTATATTATTGTACATTACAATATAATATTTTTAGAGACACTCTTACGTATAAAAAAAATGTGTAAGTGATGTTTCTTTGATTTTAAATTGATTTCATAATATTGAAAGTTAGATTGTCTGTATAGAAATTGATAAAATTATTTGGGGACCTGCCCTGCCATTCACTTGTGAAACTTGAACACAATACATTGCGTACCAACGCCGGCAACACAAAAGCATACACCGAACTTAACGTTCGTGTTAATTAAAATTTCACACTTTGTTGTCTTTAAATACATCGTGAACGAAATATACAATTTTAAAATTGTTGAATATACGTCTGATTCGTGGATGTTCCATTTATTAATTGATTCGTGAGCAGTCCGTTGCTTTTTGAATTTGGCGGATAATATCGCGTTAAAATTTTAATTGGAACATAAATTTTGTAGTGCCAGTAATAGGATGAGCAGAGGTACTTTATCATGGGACGCAGCGAGTTATCTTTATTACTGTTTTGTTGAAAGGTTATTGTAAATTGGATTTTGTAATCTAGGCTAAAGTATTCATATTGTAAACAGGGGAAAGTGCGACAATTTGGAAAAACAATGCCTTGTTTATTTATGTTGTCGCTTGTATTTCCCGAAGGGATTCTCAGAAGGATGGGTTTTATGTACTCGTGTACTAAGAAACAAGACTTATGTTCACGGCCGTATACAAGATTAGTTTGACGATTAACATTTATTTACGATAAACAGATGGAATTGTTTATGTCAGAATATTACTTGGCTCAACTTTTTGTACCCTCTCGATGGCATAAGAAATATTGGAGTATGGTACATAATATTATTTAGGCATGTCACATAAGTAATGCTGTAAAGATATTGAGCAGCAAAATAATAGCTGTTTATTGCTTTGCAATATTTCAGTGCAAAAACATAATAATATCATATAAAATATCAACGACAAACACGAATTAAATAGAGGATAAAATACAATAAAATTAACTGACAAAAGAAATGTAAAATCGAATTCCAATGACAACTAAACGTTAATAATATCTATGCATTTATATTATTCTAATTTAGTTCAATTTATATGTACAAAAGATCGAACTTTGTTTGCCTCCAATCTGTTTGAACATGTTTGTTTGATGCGGCTTTTCCATTAGTATAAATAGGGAATTAATTTTTATTACACCTACTTATACAATTTACTGCAATGATCCAAACCAAATATTTGGATGTACAGTTATATCACGTTTGTTTGTTCTATTATATCGATTAAAACAATCGGTATACCTACATTTTTGGAATGGGATCTACAGTGAATGTCTAAAAATATAAAAATAAATATCCAAAGGCAACATTTCATCCCATATAGTATACAATTTAATATGAGATACCCTACTAGAGATAATGAGTAAATAATGTTTACTTATGATCTAAAAATAACCCACTGCAAAGGCAAGCAGTTGACTCAATCGCTATACAAATTGATGACAAAAACGAATTTATAGTAAATACAGCTACCTATAGATGAGATATTGACACCGGTCGCACACCATGTACGAAACATAGCTATACTATTGCGCCCACAAAAGTTTGACGGGCTCGCAGCCTCCGGCGGTATCGGCACTGACAAAGGACCCACTAAGCTGCGATGCGTTGCGACGCAGAAAACAATGGCCGACCTAAAACCTCGGCCGCGTCAGTTTACAGATCCAATATTGAAGGATTAATGATAGTGTGTTTCACCCTTGTAGCAAATGAGTATCAAATATTGTCAAAGGAAAAAAAAGCGAAAATTTATTTTTAAGTAATAACTCTACACCTATACAGGAGGCGTTAAATTTACCATTATAATATTATAATAACAAGCACTTATTTCGGATAACCCATATAGTGTTAGTAACATTTATAATTGTCAAACAATAATCACTTTTGTAGATACTATAAAAAACTTTACTAATCTTCACTCCAAATTTGATGTCACCTTCATCAAAAAGTTTATGTTTACATCACATACCTATTTACCTCGTACCAATACCGCAAACCTTGACGCACATCACTCGACGACAAACATCTCCCATCAAACTCCAACAACTCCACAAACTTGTAAGGCGTCCCCACTTGCCTTATTAAAATACATCCTCCAGTCCCCTACTTATCTCTGTTTAAATAAGCCTCAACAAGACGAGGGTCACAACCACATGTCCAGAATAAAAGTCCCGCCATAATTAGCGTATATAATTAACTGTTAATTGTGTTTGCGTTACACTGAAGGGCGACGGACGGACACTTGATGCGGGGCCGGGTTGAGCAAGCAATGGATGACTCAGTTTCATTAGGTCAATGTGTCTTTGACGAAGGTAGATCGGTTAATGCCGCTGTGACAAATAGGCGTGTTGTAACAAAACAATGTCGGTGGCTCCAGGCGGTGGAAGATGTCCTTGTTTTGTAAATTTACTTCGCTTTGTTCTCAGCAGACACTTGACAGACTTCTACATAATCACACTTTCACAATCAGAAAAGCCAAAATAGTTAACATTTATCTAGTATTATATTATGTGGTTAATTTTACACTCCTTAAATTTTCATAGCTTCATGAAGAAAGTATTTCAGCAATATTTTTATTCCAAAATTCAAACATGATCTAGATAGAAGGTTACAAACATGCTGTATGACTTGGCACTATTAGATTAATGTTCGACTGTTTGAACGTTCCATGCAGGATTTATGTTCGAAAACAAACTTTCAAAACAGGTAACACAATTTATAGAGTATGCTCGTGAGTCGTGACTGGTTACCATAGCTTCTGCATTCTTAATAGTCTCCTTATAATCACTCACGACGAACATAACTCCCCTAAATGGCCATAAGACACGCTCCAGGGACGAAAAACTTAGCCCGACCATTCTTTTAAAACTTTTAAAATGAGACAACCAACCGTTACACAATTCTTAAATTACCAGCTCGTAAAAAGTCCGGAACATCCTTCTATTAAATATAAAGACTTGTTAATACTCGGAGATATTTTTGTAGCAACTCTGTCGTTTTATGGATGTTAAGAAGTTGTGTAGTACGATGGTATCGCGGCACATAAACTGTGATTACCTCTCAGTTAGCCCGCCAACTTGGACTATCAGTATTATGGGGCTCATTAAGCGAGGAACCTAGCGTTAATTTAATGAAGTCGCCCCAACTAGTGTGCCGGGTGATGGCTGTTTAAAACTGTCGATAGACTGTGCTTTAGGCGTAAATTACTTGAATAGAAACTTAGTCGAAGATCCGAGTATGTCTCTATAATACAATTCAACATGTATCAGGATAATATATTATTATTTTGATAACGTTTCCGTATGCTCAGACCTCATTCGATTCAATTCTCTTAAAATATGAGTAAGATAAATAACACAGAATGAAATCATTTTCCCTCCGTATTTAATAATTTGTATAAAATTTCTCCGAACCAAGGCTTCGTTTGCATACCTTCATGTAAAGCCATATTATAGCAACAAAGTTCCGCCATAACATTCTCAGAAATATTTTTACCACACAGTTAAAATAAAAAAATGATTTCAAAATACAATCGAGACATAGTAACTGCCAGCAAATGATTAACTAAAGATGTGGACACTATAATCTGCTAATAGCTTTAGTTATATGTATAAGGAGTAACATTTAATAAAGTTTATTCCTATCTATATTTAGACCGGCAGAGTCCTGAAGCAAGTTTGACACAGCTCTAAAGATTAGCCTCTCAAAGTGGCAGTTCTGGAGCTATTTGTCTAAGAGGCTGCGGTCACCGAGGTCTGTTAGGTAAACTCGGTGAAAGGCTCTCGTTGCGATGTTCGATGTATTTCCCTTGAAGTAAATACGGATCGGATGCATGTAGGCTAAGCGATGTATTTGATCTAGAATCGCCTAAAATGTTTGATGTTTGTCGGGGTTTTGGAGATGGGTTTAGTACAAGAGCAAAATAAAGAGTGAAATTTTTGGTTTAGATAGCTGAATGGAAATGAATGGTTGTTAAGTTAGGTTTGCTTGGTGGAACAATTATTGTTTAAAATGTCAGCAGTCTTTTAAATAATGGTCAATTTTTATTGCAATTTTCTGTTAGGATTCGTTTTTAGTTTAGGTGGATATTTATTTTATCCGGGTAAATATCTACATTTTATATTTTCACAATACACAATGATGGGATGATGAAAAAGTAATTTTCAAAGAACCGGTTATATGTAAAATATTTGCTGAAAGCCGATTGTAGCGAATGTATTGTTCTCGGAACCGTTTACTTCATTGATTGTTATTCGTCGTACAAAGCTTAGTCTACTGTGAATCGAAAATAAATTCCAACAACTTAATTGGTAAAACGAAGGACAATCAACGTTATTGGTTAGAAGTTTTATAGGAAAACAAATACACGATCCGCGACAAAACCCATTGTGAACCGAGTAGACTGTAGGTTTTTGTTCAACTTCGTTACACATATTAAGAGAAAAGCGTTTGAATATTGCATCTTTAAAGTCCAGCAACAATGCTCTTAATTCTCATAGAATTCTATATTATGTAAAAATAGCTCATTTTAAGTACCTTATCTAATGTAGTATCTATTTTTGACGGTCCTGTTGGTCTAGCGGTTAGTGCCCCTGACTGCTATACCGGAGGTCGTGGGTTCGATTCCCACTCAGGACAAATGTTTGTGTGATGAGCACGATCATTTGTTCTGGTCTGGGTGTAATTTAGCTATAATATGTATCTATTTAGAAATATATAAGTATGTTTATCAGTTGTCTGGTTACCATAACACAAGCTCTCTTAGAGCTTAGCTTGAGATCAGATAACCGTGTGTGAATTGTCCAGGAATATTATTATATTATTATTTCATAGGAACTTACAAAAGCCTTTTCTAAAATAAGTCCGGTATATCTGATTACGTGCTTGATTATTTGTTTAGTGTTAAGGTTCAGTCGAAATACGGGAAGTTTTACAGTCACTAAAGTCAGAGCAGTGAATATCAAGCTCGTAACAGTACGATACCCACTCCACTTAAATCCGAGCAACTCGCAAAGTATATCGATTCGATTCCTCTCAAATCGACTTTATTTTAGAATCCAATCAGCAAAGTTTGATCAAGTGGCGGCGACCACCTTGGCTGCGAATTGTAACAGGTTGCAATCAATGGGCCGCACTCCAGACTTGGCCCCTGGCAATTTAACTTGCCCTGCTTTAGGTAACGAGGGAACTTGCACTTGCTTTCGATAGCGATTATTGTTCTGGAGGGAATTAGGTGTTTTGGTGACAATGAGTACACGGTTTTGGGAGTAATCTGATTAAAATCCTATTACGAAGCGGTTGCTGTTTGAGTGTAATGGTAAACTAGATTTGAAGTTTTAAAACCGATATTTAGATTACTGTATTGAAGAAGGTATTACAAATACAGTCGACGCTGCTTGCACGCTTCTATCAATTGGTTTAGAGCCCAAACATTGGGCATGTTGACAATAACTAAAGTATTAACAAAGAGAAAAAGTGGTAACATACTATTTACAAACAGTATAAAAAACGGACTCAGATTTCAGAGAATCACAAAATACAAATACCTAATACAACAAACGAAGCAGCAATTAACAATGCATGTAAAAAAGTCGCACAAAAGCAAACTCAAAGGTCCTCTCGGAATGCTTTAAAACAACTCAAAAGTAATAAACAAGGCAATCTTTATGAAAAATCCGGTTGGGATAGGCAACAAGTGCTCTTGAACTTTTGTTGTCCTTTTCCTGACAAAAGAGGTCTGCATAGTGTGATTGCAGTCAAGTGCTCCGGTTGTTCGTTGGCAATGGATAATAAGATGACTTAAGACTCGTCAAAGGATATTCAATTGCGATGGTTTTACTCTTTGCTCTTTCATCTCCTAGTTGTAGTGAAGTCACTTTATCTGTTTTGTTCACATGAAACAAAATTACTCCTTTTGTGGTTATTTTTGTAGCAAAGGGGTTTTTCTTTTCTATAAATAAGAGGGCTTTTGTTGTCTATAAATAAACGTCGCCATCAAGTAACTCTATTTTCCATTGACTTTTGTTACATTTTAGTTTTGTAGAATGTTACATTATTTTTTACCCAGTGAATACAATTGCCATCATAAATACTAGTAGTTCCTAGTATTATATTTGCTGTCCAAGTTTACTCCAAGATAATAATTATTGAATACTAAATCTAAATATAACGAGATTAGGTTTCCATCATGCAAATTCGCTACATCGCAAGATCCTATCCTATAAATAAATTAACAAAATCATCATCGCGACCAACAACTGTGACCATAATAATGTAACAGCTTCCATTAAGGCTTTCAAACAAATTACTTGTGAAGTTCAGTGTTTAATCACCAACTCCAAAGTAATATTATTATTGCGGCACTATCAGGATTGGCGGGTCATTGGCTATATTTCATAATGTCCGCCTATCAAAACTTTATGGAGTCTGCGGACTGCGGGCCTCTGAGAATCGTAAAGGATGTTAGTGTTTTGTTTAGACGGATTATTGGATGCGCTGAGGATACAAATTTGTTTATGTTTGTTGGTCATGATAATTTTGAAAGTCATTTTAAGTTTTGGTAGTTAAAGTAAAAAGGCAGCTATTGAGGTGCAGTGGGACAGGCCGAACACAAAATATAATTATAAATTGTATGGAACTCGAAACACAAATATTATTTCAGACAGCACATAATGAAACTACTACTATAAAAGCAAACAATATAAGAACCAAGTATTAATATCCAACCGTACAAATTCTCAGAATAACTGAACTGTAACACAGTAAACAATGACGTCCTAAATTGTGTTTCGTCAACTCCATTTGACCCGGAAGCGTCAAACAATTTCGCACTTAATTTTAAGTGATGCATAGTCAAAGGCTTCATTTAAAACGAAATCCTAAAATCACAAACTGTCCTCGCTAAAATGCTCAGATTTAAATACAAAATACCCCTTTAGCCCTCAAATTATTCAGTGGGACCGACACTGTCTAATTTCAACTTATATAAAGTTGTACCAAACAGTTTTTAGTTCAGAAAATCTGCGCTGTTGCCGCGGCGCATAAAATAGTTAGAAGGTAGCGGAAAATCGTATTGACACCGCGCGCCAAGCTGTGGTCGGGACTCAAATGTGAACTGACAGCGAGTTTCTAACATGCTTTCCCAGTTTTAGGGTTCAGTTATAGCGTGAGATATTTATTTCTCATTATATGGAATATTTTTAACATTTGGTGTAAATAACCACCACAGCCTATTCATGTTGGATATGTGGTAGGTTACGCAAGTCTTGCAATGGTTTGTTTAGCAACCAGTAGCATTTTCTCTTAGACATTTCACCCTATATCTTCTGAAAAAGACAACACCTTGTGTATGTCTAGAACGAGTGCAAAAACTGCATCATACGATAAAAGTGTTAGTACCTAAATAGGTATGGTAAAATAGTACTTACCCCCATTTCAGGATTGGACTAATAATGATTTGCGATTTTATATTGTTTTAACTATGTGCTTTTCGGTTACCGATACATTTCGTTTTTGGATTTGTTGTTTTTTTTTTTCCTTTGAAATCATAGTAGTGTACTTTAGATATTGAAGCTGAAAAACAAGCGCTGTCCCACAAAAGAGACAGTTTGAGTAATGCTTTATGAGTTCGCGACTAGATTTGATAAAAGTAAAGCAAAGATTACATTAATAATGCTGGTATTGTTTGGGAACTAAAAGTACTTGCTCTTATAGCTTTTATGTAATCTGACCCATTTTTCTAGGTTCTTACTAAACTTTCTTTGGTAAATAATAAAGGAGATTTAGGAACTTTGGGACCATCGTTGAAATTATGACACCTACACAATACAGTACACTTGTATGCTTGAAAAGTATCCTCTTTTGTTTTTATTTCTTCTCCTTCATCTTTCATTTGTTTATCCTAATATTCCAAACAATTGACTGACACAAAATGCACCACAAACACGATAAACTCTTCAATCAATAGTCCAACTTAAACATTGTTTAGAAGCCGGCGCTCGTAACTCGAAGCCCACCAGATTTGCATCAAGCAAAGTTCGACGCCAGCAAAATTCCCGTAAACAAGATTACCCAGTTCATTGTAGCCCCCAACTAGAAACTGCTGGTATAATTAACGAAAGGCGAATGCTTATTGTTGCTGTCAGACTTGATTGAATTTGAAATTTAACCAACACTTTGAGTTCGATGCGTTGGGCTGGATACTAGTTTGGACGGCGCGAGTCTCGTGGAATACATTATACGTGCATACGTAGTACAGGACAGTTATGTTGTGTTAGTAGAGTGGTGATGGTCTTTTCAGTCTCCAAGAATTCATTGTAGTTATGACTGGTAATTACACCAAGGCTTGGCTGGCTCGTTGTTAAATGTTATGCTAATGTTTGTTAGAGGATAACACGATAGAAAAATAAAATATTAGGAACATAGTCCGAGTTCATTATCATACCGACAATAAAAGTAGTAACCATATATTAACCGAGAAGGACTTCATGTTCTTTTGATAGCTTGGTCAAATCAACACCTCTATCAAAAAGATTCTTAACAAATTTTGAAGGACATACGTATCTAGGAAAACAAATAACCCTGGCTTTACGATTCCCATAACATGTTCAATAGCAGTTTATTTGCTTATACGAGCGTTTGACGCAACTATACTCAAAATCTACGATAAATATACGAAAACACCTTGAAATGCTTCGAAAATCTAGATCAACACGGAGACAAACGCGATCATAATGGATTTAATGGCATACTTATGTTTCACCTTAATGTTCTAAGGCAGACTCAATCTTACAACTTACGAGTGTTTTCTAAATTCTATCGATTTTATTGGGGTAAGGAATAATAGGTTGGTATTTATTTAAAAAGACACTGGTTCAGAATTTTTTTTATACATGCCACAGTTTTAATAAAAATCATTACTTAGGAACCCATATTCTTTACCTATATGAAATTCGAAGCATCTGGATAGCGATACAAAGTGTTGTGCTATCCAATATAGATAAAACGTTACCTGTCACGCAGTTAAACTATTTTGTCTTTTGGAAGCACATTCATGTCACACATTTTTATAAAATTCCAAACAATACAAATTCGATAAAAAAAAAGATTAATAATGAGTGATGAACGTATTTAGGATAATCTATAGCATGTAGATACATTGTAGTTACCCACTTGTGTAACTATACTTCGTATACACGTTCTACTATCGCATGTTATAATTAGCAAGTGCACGATTCGTACTTGCTTACTTACTCAAACTAGTGTTAATTAGTGCCGAAACCCCCGAAAGCTTCCAAGATCTCCTTCGTAATAATATAACCATTGTATCTCATCCCAGCTACTATTATTGTAACAGCTAATATAGCTCTTATGGTACTCCAGGGAAAAAACCGTGTGACCTACTTTTATCCGGGGATTACACTGGAAAAGTGTCTACTATAAAAATATACAGTACGTTATCCTTTTTGTTTTGGTTATCTCATGCGGATGATATCAGAAATATTAACTTTTGAATTTTTAATCCATGTAAGTGATGCTATGAATTTAATAGTACATGGACTAGTGGTATAAACTTAAATGCTTGAGACAATGAAGGGAATCAAGACGAAAGTCAAACTAATCAAAAGTGTATAAACTGAGACAGACAGATTGACGGGCTTCTATAAACTTCGTAAGTTTCCGAAAATGTATATCGCAGGCTTCACGGAAGTAATTGGGTTGACTCGAAAAATGTAATTACAGGGCATGCCCGGACTTGGAGTCATTGAAGCGATTGCGAAAAATTATTTCAATTTCCTAAGGAATATATCAGTCGTCCCAAGACGGGGAAAGATTTTTTCGGAGTAACATTTCCGTATCTATAGCGTATTTCTGCGTCCGTAATGAATAGAGTTTCGAGCCGGAGTTTGTTCCGTAATGAGGATGTAAAGTAGATTGAAAGGTTAAAGGCACAAGGAGTACTTATTGCCGGATAAATAAGTTCTGTCATTGAGTGTCGGAAGTTTGGGACTTGTTTACGGAATTTATTTCTTTTACTCATTATTTTCTACTTATATTATTTACTTTTATAAGTTTACGTTTCCATCAGATCCCAAGAAGGTTTATGCCAACAACGTAAAGCTTCCTTGTTAGTAGTCTATTTTTCGTAATAAATATTTTATCAGGATCAAACTGCTAAGCTTGACGCTGGACCATCAAATAACATTTCAATATTTACTCATGCAGAATCTGTTAAACCGATAAAATAAACAGTAAATAACTACCTATTTACTGTTAGTCTGTAAACTACCTTTTTCAGTGCTCTGACTGGTTTTGCAATCAGCGATCTTTTTGAAATGGCAAAATGATAAAGCAGTATTTTAACGGCTTTTTTATGAAAACCATATCATGTCAAATTGAGCAGTTACTTCAAAAGTCGGCTAACAGCACCAGCCATACTTCCCGTTGTATCGATCCTTGGTAAGGCTCGGTACAAGAGGCGGTAAGATATAGGCTTCTTTACGACGCTGTTCACCTCGGATCATATAAAAACCAATAAAACACGAACGGTAAGGTAAGTAGTTCGGGTCTCAGGCTTTTAATTTTCCCGTCAGTTGTTTTACGGCGACTGTACCTACTTGCATGTTATGCCGCTGAATTTAAGTATTTATTAGAACTTTATGGATATTTTAGAACAATTAAGTATTCCTGAATTATATTTCTGATGTATTTTATCCCAAGTCAGAACAAGCAATAAAGATTCAGAACCCTTAACAATACCTACTTAGCAACAAATTGTCAGTAGTTGTTCATCATGAAATGTTTCAATGGGTTTCAATTGTACATACACATTTTAGGTACGACCAACACCGTGTTATGTATCTAAGGTTTCACCTTATTTAATTCTTCTACAATCTCGTATAGCAGTAAGGTAGGAGCAAAATTATCTCAGCCTCAGGCTTATTAAACCCCTAGCAACATAATCTTCATATTGCGAATCATCTTTAATACCTACTCATATATTCCCAAACATGAACTTACTAAAACATGTTACACGAAATTTGCCTTTTCGGATTCACTCCCAACCACTAATAATGTCGAACTATTTTAATAAACCCTTCACATTTCTCGTAACACAATATATTAGCAGACACGTGTATACAAAGTAGGTATAAATATATTTATCACTCATATTTAGAGTTTCCACTCCGTGAGTCAAATTCCTGATGAAAACTGGGGTAGGCCCGATAAACTTGGTACCCTTGATTAACGATCCACCCTCAGATCGGTTATAAATTAATTTATTAACACAATTTATTGGACCAGAGTTCGCAAATTTTAAGTTACTGTTGTCTTTTTCGTAAAATCTATATTGTGTGAGAGTTTCTTACTTGTTTTCACACAAAATTGTTTCGAGAACTTGAATTGAATCGTGGTCCTTCGAGACTTACGTTTTGAATTAGGATGCCTATCAATTTGAATTTGCATAACCCTTCTAAAACTAATTTAGAGTGCCAACTTCACGATAACTTTGATATATTTTATTATCACTATAAAAATGGACACTTTTTTGCCTTGATTTTGTGCTGATACTATACACTTTCACCAGTGAGTAAGATACATAGATATATCTTTATCTATACAGAAAGGTATACTCATATGTGCATTGGACCGAGCTCGGTTGGACATTCGACGTCGTCCATTGCAATCCCTTGAAGTGATAAATTTCCGCGTCACTGCCTGTCGGTGACGTCCAATCCCCAAAGTAAAACGGTAGGGGATGTCTACCCCACTGCTGTAAATATAAACATCGAGAGTCTTTAGAAAAAAATGGTCAATCAAGCCATTCACAAGGATGACGATGAGTTTTTTGACGCGTGCTAGTTTTATTTATTTACATAAGATTTAATTTTAGTATAGTTGTAAGTGTTTGCTCTCATATTAGATTTAAGTATTAAAAAATAGTTATTTATTTCTAAGAATAAACTAACAATACTGTTTTTTTTATTATTCCCAGGGCGGGAAATCCTCTTCTCAGAAAGAATCAAGTGGCCAAACTTGGTTAGTTTGGTCGAAAAGTAATCCAAGCTAACTATAAAATTAAATAAGAAAGGAAGTTGAACAGAGTTTAACCTAGAAGTTAAGGTTTAACTGTGTTTTACTTCGTTAGGCTATGTTGAAATAGGTTTTTCTGTAGTATTTAATAATACTTGTGTTCGTGTAAAAGACAATCTGTTAAAAGAAAGAAATTAAAAAGCACGAGTGTTTAATTTTTTTTAAGTTTAATTTTTAGGAATTTAGAAATCTAATTACAGGATACTTATGTGCTTCTCCTAATAACTCACATTACATTGCAACTGCGGCCCAAAGGTTTTCTACCAAAGGGACCGGATTCACGAAACATACGACGTCATTTTACGAGTACCTGTGGAGTTCGCACCCAAAGACCAACAAAGATAGTAAAGTTGCCACGTAACGTGAGATATTGGAAGGCAATAATCTTCTCAACTTTTCCTATTACATCTCTGATTGCCGACCCAAGTAGCGAGCCTTTTAATTCGAAAACTTGTGCTATGCAATTTATTTCAAGTTGTTTTAGTTCTGTTAATTTAGCTTTTATGGTCGCGCCCGATGTATGCTCATGAATTGTTTGGTCTTTTTATACGAAAACTTTTGTGAGTGATACGTGTCGAGCTGGTTATTACCACTTTATGCCAGTTTCATATTTGAAAACAGATAGCAGTTACATAGGGAAAATGTGTTTTATGTCATATCAAATGATATTGATTCAATAAACAAATGGAAAACATGCCAAATATCGTAATACCGTACATTAAATAAACAGTGATCGTACATCACACTGATTACAAATTAACTCTTAATTACGAGTTAGCTCCCTAAATTGTTTACGTTTGAGCTAATAGTCCCAAAACTATGTTAATTAGTGTTCCTATATTAAATATAGGAACACAATTCATAAATGTTTGCATGTCATTATCTTTAATAACGAAATACGCAAGCAATAATTAATGATAAACATCATACATTTTAAATTATCTGTTATTCATAATAATTGAGTATATTAAATATTTTAACATTTCAGGGAGGCGTACTAAAGTGTAGGTTCCTTAGCAATTTACGAATAAATCAACTTTGCTATAATATTTTTGACAGGCGTGATTTATTTTTAAACTGATGATGAATTTATTGCTTCATAAAATAGTTTGCTTTAATACTTCAAGATCTTGTCTAAAGCTGGAACTTATGAAACAAGATGAATTACTTAGTGACTTTGATTTATGCTCTTTTTATTAAGTAAGTAATTGACTCGGCTTGCTAATTATGTACTCTTCATTCGCAGATATATTCTATTTTATCAGGGAGTCAAATTATAAAACAATATTGTAGATACATAGGCCATTTTTTTATCCTATCCTACCTAGTGTTCAGCCAATCTTACAACCTACAGATTGATGCCAGTACATTCCACGCAGCGACCATCCATTAAACCTGTGGAACGCTGGCGCGATTTATTGGGGACCACGATATACCGCGGTAATTCTGATTGTCACATAAAAACCGATAATACTAGATTTGTTGGGAATATAAAATAACATGGCACTTTATGAGCTGTTGTAAATAGCGTGTAATATTTGAAATAAGTGGCGTAAAAATATAATGAAATAATATGTCCTGATATTTATGTAGGTATTTCTCAAATTCAGTTTGTATTTGCTAACCGTTTCATATACATTACAAATATAGATAAGCTCTTGCTATAATCTGTGAAAATGTGACCATGTAATCTGAAGAACATTATTATTTACGATGATCACAGGTTAGAGTGTAGGTAATTTTATCTTGCCAAAAATATTCTAATAGGAATCCATTTGTAAGTAGATACTAGTACTTCCTTTTCGGCACATTTGTACTGTACAAATAAATTTAACGCATTGTATAATGTATAAATAATACAACTAAGCAGCTTTCCGAATCAGTCAATTATGTAGTGAAATATTTGGTTTTTAATCTTATTATGATTTCATGGGCTTCGGTATAATGCGCTTTAATTTAAAATTAATGATATATTAACTACGAGTATATAATATATTAAAGAGATGAATATTATTATGCTATGGGTACAAAAATATTACCACCTTTCTAGCTAGTGTAAGCTACCCGTATGACACATAGCGCCCCCTATCGCATTTTCAGGTCATTAATTTTGTTACTTTATGAATGCGAGGTTTTAATATTTATTTTTGCGTTAACCTAGTAATTATTCAACGTTGAATCACTGAACTGGTGGAGATTGTATTATTTATGACTTTTATTATTCCAAGTGGATCAGGGCAAGTTTTCACAAAGTGGCATAAACTAATCAAATCAACTCACGGAAAACTTAACTGGTAGTAGAGTTATAATAATCATCATATTTATACCTGGGGAAGCGTGTAAATAGCTTCCCGTTTTTGGGATGGTGTTTTTAAGAACTACCTACCTACCTATATGAAAAAAAAACCTGTTGACCGCTTTCGAATCAGACACCAATACCGACCACAACTATTGCAGCAAATGCCCACGTACCTTATGAATCCAGGGACCCCACTGAGAACCTGGGAGAGGAGAAGATGCCTCGTTCAAGGGTGCGTCGTTGCGTTGTGGGCTGCCGGCCGGCGATCTAAATCCTGATTCATCCACCAGTGGACTGAGAAAAACTCGTGAAGTCAACACTGCACTATAAATTCTTCAAGTCTCACGGCTAGAAGTCCGTTTAATTCACGAAAATCATGAGAATTTCAACATATGCGAAATTTTAAAGCGGAGTGGTGTACATTCGACGCAAAGCGAAAGACGGCGGCAAAACCAACTTTTCGTTCTTAGCAGAGGACGCCCTCTATTGGTCATTCGCGAGAGTCTCCAGGAAGCACTCGATACGAACCAATGGGTAATGGCGGTCGGAATATTCAACAGGAATTCATTAATGTTACTATTTTTTATGCAAATAAGGGAAAATAATGTCCTTCAGTGCTGAAAAAATAACTTATCAATTTTATAGATGATCTAAATGATTATCTTTTTATGGAAAAGGCATTGACGCTTCACCAATACCTTACGCCTTTCAAGGCCAGCGTGATCAGGTGAGATTTTGGCAGTGGCGACTACAAAACTCGGTATATTTGTTGCTATTAATAAATTTTTGTTTTAAAACAGAAATAAATTCGTTTTAATTTCACAACAACAGTACCAACCCCAAGACTACAAACACTGCAACATTTACAATTTACATACAACAATAAATACAGCATGCCCACAACCCATTATCATTAAAATTGCAAAAAACACACAAACAAACAGAGTGAAACGCACAAATGAATTCATTCGGCCGACTGTACTAATTAAATTCGGCACCCAACTGTACCGAGGCGACACCAATTATTTTCGCACCGACAACTCTCGCAGCAATTTGTACATAATTAATTAATTAATACCCACCCCTTTTGTTCGGACATCTATCTGTTTCATTATAATGTGGTAGTTCTAGGAACCCCGGAAAATATTTCCTGGTAAATAGCTTGCAACAATGTACATTTCACTGATGTGTTGATTTTATTTTATTACGGAAAATACCTCTGTACTACATTCAATTGTACGTGAAAATAAATGTCAATATACCCATATAAAGGCTTAACGTTTTTTTAAAACATTAGATAATACTTGATCAGGAATCAATGACTATGTCTTCTTTTTTACAATCAGCTTTATAATAAACTACAGTTTCACCAAGTTTTATCCAACATTATCTAACCTTAAGTCATCCAAAATTAAATTTACAAGAACCAATTTTAAAACATTCGATTTGTCTATAAACCTAGCATTGTTAAAAAATAACACATTTATTTGGCAAGGTCTTACGGAATCTTAAGGAATAATCACGTAAGCCTACAAACTTCAACTTATTTTCTCGGGCCCGAGTGCCCAGTAAATCCGGCGAATGGCATTATTATGGGTACATAACCATCGGGCGAGACCAGAGCAGAGGCCGTAACTTTCCCAATAACAGTTCCCATTGATAAGGGTATAATTGTCAATTAATTAAATATTAAAGCGGTGGCCAATCTGGTGCGCACTTTCTACTTCAAAAATTGCTCCAAAAACTGCCCTTTTATATTGTGATCGGGCGTGGTGTAAGGAATAAGCGTTGCTGGGTTTCGGTACTAGATGTTTATTTCCATGAGTTCCAGCCTAAAGTTCACCTGACAACCGACGTTTATATTAATAAAAGTAAGATTAAATACTTCCAGAATTTAGGTTATTTACTCCATTTACCTAATTTACAGTATTATCAAACATCTTAAAATTATGAAGGTTCAATTATAGTAGTACGATTTCTAAGGCCTAATAAAAATACCTATTATGAGATGATAGTATTTGGGCACAGAAAATTATGTCCTTAGTTTATTAAATGTTTGGCTACATAACATTTTAAATAAACTATAATCGCTATCTTTTTGTTCTTGGACCACACATTGAAGACGTGCACCATTTCGATTATATACGTAATGGACACTTAAGGGGAAGCACTCTCGTTTAAAACGAATAAATGGGCTCCTAATGAAGTTAGAAGCCCCTTAATTACTCGATATAGACCCAATGTGACTAAAGATAAGACGCGGCGATATTTAGAACACAAGATTAGATTTGCTTTTGAAAATAATTACTAAAATCTTTTAGATAAGTGAGAGCTAATCTTGTAAAAATGATACTAATCAAATAAAAAATACTAATTTTATTAAGGTGAACGTTTGTGTACCGTTTTACATATTATTTAGTTAAACTTCATAGACATATCATCACGCCTGCATCCCCGAAGGGTTAGGCAGAGTGGTACCAATGTACACCCACAGTCCACCGATATGTTTAGGTCCCATGTAATAGGGGGCGAGCCTATTGCCACTAACCGGGCACAAATCCGAATTCCGACCTGCTACTGAGAATTTCATAGAAAAACCCAATAACACCTTGGTCGACTTGGGAATGGAACCCAAGACCTCTAGCGTAGCAATTGCGCTTAGCACCACTAGGCCACCGAGGCAGTGTTGTGTAGGCACCGTTCATATTATTTAGTTAAACTAAGTTATATTGTATGTTGTTTCAGGTGGCGGGTGTAGTAGGCAGAGCAGATGTGCTGGCTTGTCTCTTCTTTCTCTCTTCTGTTCTTCTGTACCATGGGTAAGTTGGTCTACTTATATCACTGTGTTCTAGACATCATTTCGGGGTTTAACCCATAAAACAGACGACGTTATGTGTACCTAGGAACCCTCGCAGACCTTTGTTATTTAATACTTATTTACTCTTGCTGGTAGAAGAACATGAAAGACATTGTGGCGGTATTTTTCGACCATACTATGACATATTCACCATAATATTCTACATATTTGTCAAGATTTACCTCAAGTGCATCTTCCATAATTCTCGTATCCTCCTATTCGAAAGTGTTTGTACAATAGTCCAAATGTTAGGGCGCGGAGAAGTGATGACGTCACAACTTCGGCGTCTAAACTTTGCAGCTTCGGAACAACTTCGCCCGTTTTGAGGATATGCTCACTAGTTTGACATAAATTATTGTTTGTTCTACATCGCTTCTGAGGTGTATAATTATTAGATCTAGTTATCATTTTAGGCAGATGACAAAGCGTTATAGCAGATATGTAGCGATTGGATAAAAAAAAAAATCTAACTTAAGTAGTAATTATTTGTTCAAAACTTTTAGATGGTTTTCTTGCTATAAAGAACTTTTATGATAAACTGAAACATATTATAGATACTTAGGTCCTACATGTAAAAAAACGTACTTCTTCATAAGAAATCATTGTAATATTCGGACAAATCTACGCAAAAAAATACTATCCATCATTCTACATTAACGTCAGTAATCTAAATCAACACAAATCACGATATTCGATCAAAGTATCAATTTTTAATGTAATATCGGATATCAAATTTTCAATAATTTCACAAATTGAAATAATGAGATACGGTGGGAGTAAGATCGTGAAATATTAAATATCGTCGATACGGAATCACATCAGCGCTGTCGGTAATGATTAACGTACAAATTGCTGGCGAGAGTGGCGCCCCCTGTCGTCAATAACGGAATGTAATCAACGCCGGGATTATGTTGCTGCTATGTTATTTTGATAATTCTGTGATGTTGAGTTTATATTGTAATTGTTTATTTGAAAATGTTGGTAAGCGTCTACGCCATGCACAAAAAAAAACGACGGATTGCACTCCAGGAGTACCGAAGAGAAAACTTGAATATTAACGTTGCGCATCTTTGATCTTTCGAAATGGTTAGGAAATAATTTTGCACGTATTGCTTTAATTATCAGTATTAAAGTAGTATTATTTATGTGGCAGAATACAATATTATTTATTGTGCACACAAACATGACATCTGTCTTACGAATTTTCGATCAAGTCATGTGTTCGTCTTACAAATTTTCGATCAGGTCACGTGTCCTGACCCGAGTTTAACATTGGTTACCCATTACAAAAAAGTGTGCAACGCCGCTAAATAAGTTTTCACTTCAAAAATTTATACGCGTTTAGTTTCATCGGACGCACTGTATTCTTGAAAGTACTAATTTTGGTGTGATAAATGTATCGCAGGTCATCGAGCCGTCACCGTGTGTGGTCGAGTGTGGCACTGGCTGCGCTGAGCATGCTCGCCAAGGAGACCGGACTCACCGCGCTCCTGTTCAACGTCGCCTTCGATCTCTACCGGTGCTGGACTTCTAATAGGTAAGGTCTACCTAATGAACTATGAAGCTATTTATAAAATAAAAAATAAAACTAGAGGTAAAGTTTTGCAAGGATGGCTGAAATTTGTGCATGGGAGTAAATTACATATTATTACCACGTAGAAAAGTCTTCTATTTACACTCCGCTTGAGTATACTGAATATTATAAAAGATTTAGTTATTTTTTGAAAACAGATAATTTACTGATTCATCTATCACCCAATGGACGTTAGCATTACTGAAATTTAGCTTATTCCATATCATCTCACTAGTTATGTTGATGAATTTATCTTTTCAGATCATCATTACCATCAGGCAAGTGGCGATGGCGCGGCGACAGTTCCTACGGCCGCGTGCTCCGGGCGCTGGCAGCGCTGGTACTGCTCGCCGGAGCCAGGCTCGCGCTGCTGCAGGGCTCTCTGCCCGCGTTCTCACCGCAGGATAACCCCCCTGCGTTTCATCCTTCATTTAGTGTCAGGTGGGCACTTCAGTTTCAATAGCAGATAATCTTTTTAGAGGACAACCCGTCCGACAAATATCATGGACAGTAAATACGTCAGAGATTTAAAGTACCTTTTACGTTTTGCTTATATGTGCTACCCCTAATCTTTACCCACTTAACTTAAAACCATGAACAATGCATCATGGCTGCATTAAACTACTTTTAAGCCTTACAAAATAATGTCAAGCTACAATATCCATTGAAAGTCTTACATTCTTGAAAAAACAACCTATTCATACTCCAAATCCATTTTCCCTTATTCCAGATTGATGACATTCTGCTACTTGGCGGCGTTCAACTGGTGGCTGCTGCTGTGCCCGTGGTCGCTCAGCCACGACTGGCAGATGGGCTCGGTGCCGCTCATCACGAGCGCCTGGGATCCGAGGAACCTGCTCACCTGCGCTGCGTTTATAGCTCTACTGGCCCTCTCGTATCGATGTTTAGTGGATCTGGAGGTTGTTACTTTTCGTTTGTATTTGACTGTGTTCTCATGGCAATTGGCCACTTATACTACTCAATCAACTTGATAACGAGGTTTGGTACATTTGGTGCCAAGCTGCGAAAACAGGTTTTAAAACATTTCTGGTAAAATTTCTGGATTCTACACCATGTTAAAAAAATATGCCTTTTCGGTTGATGAAATAGGTGTCCCAAAGCATTAAATTGTTAGTGCTATTGTTAAATATGTATTTTTCCAGCTGCAACGCCACACCCCTGCGGTAGTGGGTCTGATGCTGCTGGTGCTGCCGTACCTGCCGGCGTCGAACCTGCTCGTCACCGTGGGCTTTGTGGTGGCAGAGCGGGTGCTCTATATACCCAGGTAATTCATACACTTTTTTTAAACGTTTAAGGTGCATTTACAACAATGTATCAACTGAAATCACACCTTCTGAACCGATTTCGCATTTTTTTTACAATATACATTGGTTTACGAGGATGGTTCTTGCGGAGAGAAATATTAAAAAATGTCTGAAAAAGACTAAACTCGCGCGGGTAAAACCGCGGTGCATAGTGTATGCATAATGTCATATAAAAACATTAATAATTTGTTAGATGTATCTAAAATACATGCTATAATACTAAGACCCTGACTTAAAATGGTACCCTCATATTCCAGCGTGGGTTCAGCCATCATCACCGTGTACGGTGTGCAGCTGATGTGGCGGCGAGGGTCTGGAGGCAGGCTGCTGATCCTGGGGATAGCGGTGCTGGTCTCCGGCGGGGTCGCCAGGACACACCTGCGCAACAGGGACTGGAGGACCAGGGAGACGCTGCTAAGGTATATAACTAGTTCAGAAAAAATAGATTACTATTTAGCACCTTGTAAAGGTCAATCACAATAATAGACGGTACCACAAATATCCTACCTTTCACCGCTTCCGAAGTGCTCTGGCTAAAATAATAACAATTTTGATGTTGTCGATAAAGTATTTGATTTTTGTAAATCAGCTCTTAATTTGTATTGAATAAGTTATAGTGACAAGTGGATACTAGTGACAATTGGTTCTACATGAAAATTAATTTGGAAATACCTTAGGTATTTCCAAATTAATTGGTGGCTAGCTTGGGCTAGTTACCGCGAACACTACGACTAAAATTGTATTATAATAAATAAATAATCGTAATTCATGTTTCTGCTAAATAAACCTGATTCACATAATAGGCTTTACTGATGGGTGATTAATCCGCGTGACAGAATCGATCCAATCCAATTAATTTTCCAAACGACTGCAACTTTTTGTCCCATTTCACTTTTAATTACTCGTTACAAATTTCAGTCGTGATTCTTTTGTTTTCAGAGCGGATCTCTCCGTGTTGCCTCATAACGCGAAACTTCATTACAATTTCGCTAACTTCTTGAAGGACATTGAGCAACAAGAGAATGCGATCAAACACTATAAGGAGGCTTTGAAGTAAGTAGATTGATAAAAAACATCAGTGAATTATAAAAAAAGAACTTAACATAAAATGCAATCGAAACCGAATTTTAAGTATTTTTTTTTTCCTATTTTTTACTTTAATGGGATGTTACCTAACAATACCTAAATAATAGAATTTGTATTTTTACTTATATTACATTATAGAACGTTACTATTATTTATTTTCATGTACTTTTCAGGCTGTGGCCAAGTTACGCCAGCGCTCACAACAACCTCGGCACGCTGGTGCTGGCGTCCGGCCGCGCTGAGCACCACTTCCTACAGGCTCTCAAATACAACAGGGATCATGTCAATGCTCATTATAACTTGGCCAAATTATATAGGTTAGTAACAAGTCGTATCTTCAACTTTAAAGGCCTGTTATGGGCTAGCCTTTAATATAGTCCGGTCGCTCGAAAACATTAAAAAATTTAAAGACATATTTCCCAAGTCATTAATTGATTTAATTATATTAAAATATATAGTTAAGAGAATACATGAAAAATACTTTTTGAAGGATGTCACATAAAAATTTTCAATCATTGTAGCTGCCATTACAAATAGACTAAATATGTATTAAAATTATCTTTCCTAGAAAAAAGAACCGGCTGGTAGAATCCCTGAAGATGCTGGAGCGCTGCATATCGTTGGAGCCGCGGTTCGTGCAGGCCTACCTCGAGCTGCTGCTGCTAAAGCCGGAGCCCGAGAAGCGAGGGGTCCTGGACAAACTCCTGGAGCTCGAGCCCAGGAACTGGGAGCATTACCTGCTGTATGGGAACTGGTATAAAGAAAGAGGTTAGTTTTTTGGACATACTATTTTTCATAGGACATTTGGTGACGATTTAAAGGAATTAACTTTAGCTGATTAACCGTATAAACGCTTATCAGGTCTATATATAAAAACGTAATCAACTTGACTTAGAAGAAAGATTGTCATTCTTTTCTTTTAAACTAAAGTTCCATAGTTACAGACAGTATCCTGATTTTGGGAAATTAATAATTTTGAACCATCCGGTACCATGAGTGTTGAAACAACTTCCTGAATATAATTAGTTCTGATTGATCATCTTATAGTGGTACCTATATTTGTTTACAGGACTCCTACCACTAGCCCTCGAGTACTACACGACAGCCATGCGGCTATCATTCAGCACCGCACACGGCAGTGCACGAGGCGAGGTGCTCAGCCTCCGAGCTGCCTGCCTTGCGTTGCGGAGTGCGGGACAGTACAGCAGGGTACTGCAACTTCTTGTGAGGTAATGTCACCAGTCTCCCACTGGAATTAGAAAGACAAATTGCTTAGTGCGTTAGGAAATCCCTAATTTTACGGCAATGTATGTATGACCATCGCATAATCTTCAACATAATAATGTCTGGTACTAACCTACTTACAATGAGTAACAATACACCTACTGTTATTGATAGAACAGCTGAATATGAACTACTTTTGCTTACCGTTTAGCCAGGACTAACTCCCACATTTTTAGTTTCCTATGTATCTTATTATATAAATACGGATTACATCCTTCTAAGTCCCGTATGCATGTGTGTGCAGATGGCACGGCGTGCGCGGCGGCGGGCAGCCCGCGAGCCGGCGCGTGCTGGCGGCGCGCGCGTGGCGCCTGCGCTCCGAGCTCGCCGAGCGGGCCGCGTTGTACGCTCGCCCGAGGCATCAGCCCTCTCCTGTGAGTATCATACCTACAATCTAACGCTAAGTTCATAAAAATAAAATTCATGTAACCTACTTTTGAGCAATCTTCCGCACCCAAAGGATAATCAAATCTGTTTGAGCCTTCATCCACATCTTGTCAGTGAATAGTAAACAATCCATCAGATAAAGACTAAGCTCACTTAGACTTAGACCACCGGCCAATCAGCCATCCAGGTGACCAATGTAATGAATGGCAGTGTCCTGAAATATTAAATGTAATGAATATTTTTCAGATAACATCAACTTGCTTACATCATAGCCAGCTGGAAGTGTCAGCAGACATCACAAATAAATTAAAACAAGACGAAGTAGAATCTAGAATATTAGGACAAAACTCACTGCACAGTGGTGCAACCGCGAACGGCGTAGACAAAAATGTAGATAAAAGTTATTGCCAAAAAGAACACGGAAAAAAGAGTGTTTCATTATCCAGTCAGTATAAACTGACGCACAACAAATCAGAGACTGGACAGAGTCAGAAAAGTTGTCCGCTACACAAGAAGAAGAAAATGAAAGACCCAGAGTTCACACCTTTTGTGTCAGACCATTTGATAAAGACTTATTAATTAGTGTTGTATACTAGAATCGTATTGTGTACGGTTTTTGTGTTACTGAAAGTGAGAATACAAAGTTTGTCACAATATAAATTAAACATTACAAAACACAAAAAAAGTAAATCAATAAAAATAATGACAAATGTAGCTACGACGAAATAGCAACTTCATTTTAGTAACACAAAAAATGTGTCGCAATACCTACATACTATTTTTTAACGAAAAATAAAAGACTTTTGGAAAGTTATTGAATACTCGATATTTGATAATATTTGTGCCATATAATAATATTGTAAGAATATTAAATTAGAAGCATTTATTTTCAAGGAGTCAAAAAAGTTTATCTGTTTGTATTTTGTTTTCAAAGCATGTTAATAATTTGTGACCGACAGTTCGTTTACGGATAACCAGCCTATTTTTAAATTACCTATGTAAACAAACGAATAATATTTAACATATAAATAAATTAAATAAATGATGTTATTGTTGTTATTACCACCATATTTCGTTTTACATCACTTGGCCAAAGAACTGTTACATTAGTTTTAGTAAGTAAGTCGAATTTGCTGTAAATTCTAATGAAAACGACAGGTTAATAGATACATATTGCAATTAAAGGTGAATTGATCAATTACGTTTATGTTTTCAATATGAATTCGTGTAAAATGATTGTAAATAGTAACGAGTTAAGTAGTAAGTTGACGGTATTACGATAAAATTAAAATATCGCACTTTGTTGCTTTAGATGTATCGATTTGTTTACTAACACAGTGAAATAAAATATTGACAACATTATCATTGTTTTGCTAAAACCCCAATTCCAAAAATTTTTGTCAGACACGTAGTTTTGACCACCACATAGAAAAAAAAAACTCAAAATTACAAAACCAGTTGAAACGTTACATTAAAAAACTACTCTAGTCCACACTGCTAATTAAAACTACCACAAAAAAACGCAGTTCGAATTAGCTTCACAATTCTCATTATAAACGTACTTTTTCAATACTATAAAAAACGACTGCCTCGTTGGCCTAGTGGCGCTAAGCGCGACTGCTACGCTAGAGGTCTTGGGTTCGATTCCCGAGTCGACCAAGGTGTTATTGGGTTTTTCTATGAAATTCTCAGTAGCAGGTCGGAGTTTGGATTTGTGCCCGGTTAGTGGCAATAGGCTCGCCCCCTATTACATGGGACCAAAAACATATCGGCGAACTGTGGGTGTACATTGGTACACCTCTGCCTACCCCTTCGGGGATACAGGCGTGATGATATGTTATGTTATGTTATGTTATAAAAAACAATCAATCAAACAAAAAGGTCTGAGTTGACCGACAATTGGATCGTAAATTATTTCCATTTCCGAAACTATTTCCACATAACTCATGATCAGAGAAACTCAGTCTATCTCTATAATTATTGTTTGTGAATATAAACTATCATTACCTACCTATTGACAGACATAACAAAAAGAATCGGAAATTAAATTTAAATTCATTTTGATATGAGACAACATATTTTTGCGCAATGTGCACTCAAGTCATTACGTAATAACGCCACAGTGCTTTATTTGCTCTGAAGTCAATACCTTCATCTTTTAGATTTTTTCTATTAATAACTCAAGTATTATAGTATTATGTAAATATAATATAGAAAGGGAGTAATTACAATCAATCAAATTTACATAATGAACACCTCATTGATTTGAAGTTTTGAAAGCATATTTTTTACAAAACTAACATCATAACATAATTTATGCAACAATATTCTCCACCATAACTCAAATCATTATAATTATTCTTTCAACTTTATGTCACCTATTACAACACACAACTTGAAACAAAAACAACTAAAATATACGCACTAATTGTTTATTTTTATGTTTGTTTCGCTCGCTATGCAAATGAAGTATAATTACGTTTACCATTCCAATCTAAATAATACAAAACGAAATAATTAATTACCAAACAACGTTGGAAATCGAATTGATTGATGACCCAATTGGTACTTGTACCTAAGTGTGTAAAGGGTCATCGATTACATTCTCAGATAAAACTTATTTAAAAAGTAAAAAAAAAAACATTAAATTATAAAATAGTTTTTGGCGCAGGCTTGTTCCTCGCACATTGAAATCAAAGTCACATTATGCATAAAGACATGTAGATAGAATAAGAATAAGAATCTTTATTTGCGTGAAACATGGTTTACAATATAGGTGGTAATATTAAAACATGGTTCGGCACATTCCGCCATAACATAGGCATGCAAATATTTTCTTTGGTTTAGACCTAACTACACTAAGTTTCTAATTATATAACTTTACATTTAAAATTCTTTAAAATTACAAGATATAAAATAACACTCTAAAATTAAAAATAACATCAATAACTCAAACAAAAATCTAAAAATTTTATACATATTAACCAAAAACCAAAATAAATAAAATGTAAAGCAAACAATTACGTACCTTACGACAATATTTATTATTTATGATTCATGAATTCTGAGATACTATAAAAACATTTTTCAATAAGCCACTTCTTTAGTGCTCTTTTAAACTTGGTAATATATGTCCCTAACCTAAGTTATATCGGCAGTTTCTCGAAACTTCAGACCAATATTATTAGTTCTTTATCGTTAATAGCTCATAATTTCCATAATTTAAATACTATTGTATTTAACAGAACACGTTTCATTTAAATAATGGAAAATACCCGAGTCTTGACATCAAGATGCATTTGCTGCTGCGAGCAATCGTGCGTAACGTGGCGGCCCTATTCTGTGACGGATTGACAGTGGAACTACAGTAGGTACTGCAGTTAAATAGTTTCAAAGATGGAGAAACATATTTAGATATATTTAGCTTGGCTCGATATTTTGAACACCTAATTAATAAAACCTTCAGTGTTAAACTGTCTTGTAGACAATAGACCTATAATTTGAATGTTTTGTTCTTAGTAAATTTTTGTGTGGGACGTATGTTAAACCATAAGGATTCCATACCATCTAATAAAAAACTAAATAAAAATTTATAAAACAATCACAAAAGCATAGGGTGAGTATATGTCCCATGCCGGGACGTAACTCGCAGTTCGTGCTGAAGTAGGTAATAGGAGACGAGACCATTATACCATTCAGCCATCAGAGGTATACAGAATAGGCGCCCTAAAGTATGGCATTCATTAAACTCAGTAAAAACTGATTGCACCACCTGCTTGGTCAAGGAGAGGTGTTGGAATAAGATCCTGAATTAACTGCAGTTAGTGTGTTGAGGTCAGAGTTAGTCTCTCTTATAGTTAACTGGAGTATTGAAATCAATAATTTGGTACTGTTTTTTTTATATTCATAATCGTTTGTCCGGTTGACATTGTCCTGGGACCAGAACCCTATAATAATAGTACCTACCTAGCAACTTCAACAGTCTTTATACAATTAATGTATTCATTAAATGTTTGTAATTATAGGAAACAGTAAAGCAAAATGTTATAGGAAAACGATTAATAAAGAAACTATAATGTTCATATTTATTTTGAGAACCTTTCATTGTGTCTTTGACATTGTTATATATGAAGGAAAACTTCATTCGAGTAAAGTATTGTTTAGTCTATATAACAATGTCATTAAAACAATGATACACTTGGCGCCGGAATCAACCCCATGACCGGAATGGTCTGAGTCACACCACTGCACATAAGTGCACATACCCGACCGTTATATAACAATGCACATTACAAGCTTCTTCTAATTGAGGAAATAGGTAGGCATACGTTTACGATACGAGAGTTTTGTTGTTATTTAAATATAGGAGAATCAACCAACTATTATTTGAATTAAATTCATATCTATTTTATGTTCGTATTTAATACAATAACAAACACTTACAACTATACTTAAATTAAATCTCATATAAATAAATAAAACTAAAAGGGGAATACCTATTTACACAACTTTTTAGAGCCGTTAAAATTTGCTTTCTTTAATTACCTGAAGCGAACCAAGCCTATGGAAAAAATATAAACGCACGGAACCGCCTACGCACAACCATAAGCTACAATAAAACGTTGCAATACAATGTAAATGGCATTTCTTAACTTAAAGTAAAATAAACAAGTATTTGCTTAACATTGACGTCCCTTGCTAACTAATATTTGATGAGACAGATAACAGCTATTTCTATGCTGACTGTTTATGATTCATGCACTATGCGTTTACGCACTTATTGTTTATTTTTCCGTTAGTAAGGAAAATGCCAGCGTATTTGTGGGTGCAAAACAAGGAAAGATTTTTAATAGTTACATAGTTTATTGTTATTGTAATGTTGAGTGACATACAACTAATAACATAAAACAAGACAACTAATTACATAATTAATTTATTACAGAAGCCGTTTGTCCTGGCCTTAAATTATTCACGCGCTACCTACTTTTACAACACGGTACGAACTAACTAAATATAAACAAGGGTAGTCCGACACGGTTATATTCGCCGCTACCTGCTTATTCAGTCACATCTTCTGTCAAAGTTCATGCATCCAAATCACTTGGTTCCCCAGTCGTAATTGCTTACGCAACCGGATCTCACGGCCGTACTATAAGTAAAAGTTACAATTCAATTCACGGCCGTTTTCACTACGGTCGAAAAATCGCGAAAATAATGCACCGGGAAAAACTAATTTACGTGGTGTCGTTATACGCTTTCTAGGTGGTGAGGCTCGCCTGCCATCAGTGCTGACCGTACCGCGCTCTCGGCCGCTCGTACACAACAAACATTTACCTACCGCCTCATATAAAAAGCTTATCAACGCAACTGCGTTTAGCAAGATCCTTTATTAGTCAACGGTGAAAGGTGTACAAGTATATAACAAAAAAATACAGGAGTTTGTGATCACTTAACTAACGAGATGCGGCCTGTGGTGATCTGGCTGTTGCTGGCCATCGCCGCCGCCGAGGTGGCGGACGAGCCCTGGGTGGAGGAGGAGGACGTGGACGAGTCGTACGACGACTACCCGGCGAGGAGTCGGCGGGACGTGCACGACGCGGGGCCCTTCGACGAGCATGTGCGGGTCAAGCGCTGCTGCGAGCCCCGGGTGCGCAGGTCGGCGGAGTACGTGCGCGTGCCCCGCCAGCTGCACCAGTACGAGGTCCACGAGTTTACTGACGACTCGGAGATGGCCTCACCTCCTTACGAAGAGATGCTCGCAGCGAGCGCCAACCACTATCATAAAGTGTACGCTCCGTCTCCGCGTTACCTGAAACCAGATGTGGCTAGTGCTAATGTCGCTCAATCCGTGAAGTTCACGCCGGCTGATG
Organism: Autographa gamma; assembly: GCA_905146925.1. Taxonomy (NCBI): domain Eukaryota; kingdom Metazoa; phylum Arthropoda; class Insecta; order Lepidoptera; family Noctuidae; genus Autographa; species Autographa gamma. Next base: position 12,633,849 of record LR989855.1, read on the forward strand.
CTGTGCCTCCACCGGTTCAGTTCGTGGCCAGTCCACCGGCCGCTGTCCCTCTAGCCTCGAACCCTATTCCCGTGGACAACCCAGTGCCTGTTGCTGCTGAGCCATTGATCCAAGCCCCGAAGCAGCTGGCTTCAGGAGACTTGTACGGAGCGTCGACTGGGCACCGCACGAAGCATGCTCATGGTCATACCCAGGGCGGTGGACACGGAAAGCACGCAGGACATCACGGAGTGCATGGAGCTAAGGTATTTAATTTATTTTGATATTTTAATAATAGGTTATGTCTAAGTATAAGTTACTTACTGTAACGCATCAAAAATCGTCCAAAGAAACCTATTAAATTCATTTTTTTTAACATGACAATTGTATGCCACACTCATAGCCGGTGATTGTTTACATGGTTACCGTTAATTAAATAGTTACTCTTGATCAAATGTCATGCACCATGATTTGATTTAATTACTTTTATTTAGCAACTTAGGTACAACATAATTACAGTCATCAATGTCTCTCAGTACTAACTAAATACAATAACTACAGCAAACTATTTCGGTAGATAATATTTTCATCCGTAACAGTAGAAAGCCGCTACATAACCACTGTATCAGATTATTATAATCGGAACTGATTTGGTTAAGTCCCTTGCATCATAATGTTACGCTAAGTGACTTCAAAGTGACCTGTTATCAAGATTACCTAAATTATTTTGTTATTACAGAAAGAGTTTTATGGATCAAAGTTCAATTCCTTACTTTTTATTTGATTTTTTTTTTATGTTTATCTTGTCACTTATTGAGGTAGATTAGTAAATGCGTGACTAAGATCTATGGTCCATTAGTCATCGAATAATGTTGTAAAAATAGCGACATTTTAAGTTACAATCTCACAACTCGTTATTTCAGTAGATGGATTGTGTACAATTAAGTACTTTTGATTAGGATTATGTGACCAAGAATGTTACTTAAGGGTTCTAGTACATAATTAAAAAAAAGTCGGGTTATTAACATTTGACCCGAGTAGCATAATACCGAAACAGAGTCAACATTAACAAAAAACAGAAGCATAATACGAAGCTTAGCTTAAACATCAATTTAAATCCATCATTTGCTATAATATCAATACCTCCACCAAAATTGTTTACGCAAACCACATTCGTCAATCATTTTAGTCGCAATACAAACAGGCATTTAGTGTAATACAGTAAAACGATAATTAATATGTCTAATAACGGCCATCAAAATATCGAAACCGAGAACATCAAACCGCAAATATGTATTGAATATTGTGGTGGGAATTGATATTCCAAGTTCGATGCAGGTAAATTGTAACATTAGTAAAGGTCAGGTCAAATATTACAGCATATTTTACATCGCATCGATATCCATATCTAGTATAATAATTTATGCAAAAGTAACTCTGTTTATATCTGTCAGTTCAGCTTCAGTATCATCAAAATCGGTTCAGCGGTTTAGCGGTGAAAACGTATCACGGTTTACCCCAATTTTTATGACAGGATTCCAACAATAGATCTATGCGAATGCGATGGTTTTAGCATCCCAATGTACATACCTGCAAAATATAGTTTTAATTCCCTGTTCGAAAAACATGTTTCAAAAAAAGATTTGTTAATCTCAACAATAATGTTTACAAGTAATTATATCAACAATTTTGTAATTTTTCCTATATTTACATAATTTGTAACTATGTCGTGCATCGCGCATACATTACCAAATCGTAAATTAATAACCTTCAATTAAAATAAGTAAGAATTATGTAATGTACATAAATTGTGTTCTCATAACAGAACACTTACTCTGAGGTATTTATTTGTGTAATTATAATAAAATAATTATTAGACTATGCAATGCAATAAAGCGAAACATTATAATAAGCAATTTATTTTACTGCATTTCAATATCTAGTAGTCTTGTTATTTATCTAAATTAGTTAAACTACATAACTAAGCAAATGTAACTTTTTATTTGACTTCCAAGTTCAACACGAATTAATTCAATCCTGGTATTGCGGGAGATCCCCACAAACATTTAATGCATAAAGAGCACCAAAGTTTAGCAAAATCATTTGTGGATCACACAAATACTTTTCCCGTGTTGTGGGTTCAATCCCATACAAGGTCATACGTCACTACGTAATACGTCCAGTGATATCATGACGAGTATCCTACTAATGAAACTGGCAATCCCAAAACTAACGAGCCGGAATTATCTCCATAATTATTCAATTAAAATAAACAATATTTTTGATAAAACTTATTTAGAAGATACAAAACCCAAGTTTTTGTTAGACTACGTAATCAGAGATTCTAACTTTAATTATATGAGTAACCGGAGATTTAAATTATTTGAAGGTCCGTTAACCACGTACATTGGTTAATTGCTCATAATATATTTATAAGACAATTAGATAATCAGAACTAATAGGCAAAATATGATAAAGTACTGTTTACGGGTGGATTCATCTTACATCTTTCCGGGTTTGTTTTTGTTTAAAGTTCAATGTCAAGTATCTTTGTTGTCTAGTCATACAAAAACTTAATAATTATTTTATTTTAATCAATCTTCTAATAGATATTAACAATATACCAAGTATTTAGACGTCCACAATTAGAAAATGTTTTATCAACGCGGATTTGTTTCTTTTTGTGTTTCTTACAAGTAAAAATAATATGAAAAAAATATAGGTTTAAAACAATAATATGAAGTACTGAAAACTTTTTTGTTTACAAATCAGATAATTCTACACTGACATTCAACAAAAGCGTCATAAAAATCATCTTAATAAAATTACATGGAACCTAAACATATCGGCGAACTGGGGGTGTACATTGGTACACCTCTGCCTAACCCTTCGGGGATACAGGGGTGATGATAATAATATGTTATGTTTAATCAAATTCCACCTTCTCATTCCAGACCACGAAAGGTTTCCACCAAGACCACCACGTAGACAAAGGGGGTAAAGGCTTCAAGACAGACGAGCACCACAAGAAGCAGTACGAGGAGGCAGCCGGCAAGAAGAAGAAGCACCACGACCATGCCGGCCACAAGGGCAGCCATGAGGAGGAGGCCTTCGGACAGAGAGGCGCCAAGTTTGACGAGAAGAAGGGACACAAAAAAGGACATAAGACCAAAGGTAACAATAATATAATAACCATACCCAACAACAGCTATTTTTTTACCAGCACCTATGTTAAGCAGATAACATTGTTAATGGATAAACATGACACATTACTTGTGACAGATTCTAAAAGATATTTGCATAATATGATAATACTGTGAAGTGCATAGGTTACAAAGTAAAGACGCATATTCCAAAATTAAAGGATCTGGAAAACTTATTGTAATGTGAAATTTACATTTATCTTTTCCGTAAACAACTAACTATACCGGGACATCCATTTCTAAAACCACCTGAGTACATAAGCGTGTCCAATATAATGATGTAACAATGCTGTCGTTCCATTTCCCATCCGATCACCAGCCTCGATTATTAACTCCAATGCATATAGCATTCTTCTGTTAACGGTTCAATAAACTTCCTCAATAAATAGGTAAAAATAGAAGATACCGTATCGAGTGTAACTGCATTCAAACAGATCTCGATTGGAGTAACCGTAACAATTTGGTCAATTTACATAACTTCCTGATCAAAACAAAAAACAATCTTCTCAGTTAGAGATAAATCAAAATAGACTTGTAATTCCTGCTGTTTACTACTGTGAATGGCATGAAGTAATTGACATAAATATTTGTATTATAATGGAGGCAAATAAAGAGATAGTTAAGATTGATATTATGCAAAATTAAATTACACAAATCGATTTAAGAACACTTGACACACAGTACCTCCCAGCTTTGCTAGATAATAGAAAATGTAACAATTTGCGGCCAAGTGAAAGCTAAATTACGTAAAGCTATTTGTTATTCGAATTCTATTCGTGCTGACCTCAACCGCAATTCTTTGATTTTCCATTGATTCGCTTACAAAGAATTACTCGCGAGTTTGCACTTCAAAATCCTTTTCACTGTCATAATTGAATAGATTTGGAACAGGTTGGTAACTCGTTGCAAGTGTACGTGACTAAAGATCTATTTGGTTTGCGTTCACGCTCATTTCGAAAATATTTGTGGGGTAAAAAAAGTTATTTAAATTATTAAGTGTCACGATTACAACTGTTCTTGTTGTAAACTTCATTGTTGCATGTTTGATCTCAATAATGATTCCGTTGCGTGTATTTATCGACGCACAAAATTATTTGATGATTTTTCTCGAGTTATTGTTTTGTTTCCATCAAATTCCAGGGTACCACAACAAGTACCACAAGGACGAGTTCCACAAGGAGCACAAGTTCTACGACGACTTCCACAAGAGCGGCGAGCACCACCGCTACGGCAAGTTCAACGCCAAGCACGCCAGCAACGAGTCCGGCAAGAAGAAGGCGCACCACGTTAACGCGGGCCACGACTTCGTTGAGAAGGGGAAGAAGGGATACACGTAAGACAATATATGTTACATTTCATGTATAACTTAAACATAGAAGAAGAAATGATGTTACCGAGGCATCAAATTCAAGATGAAGATGATAAAGAGTTTTGAATATGTAACGCCTAAATCGGAGATCAACAAAGATTTTTTCATCAGTTTCAGCTACAATTAATATTATTTTTTATTTCCACAGAAACAAAGGCCATGTGGATGCAGACCACAAGGGCTACCACGGCAAGAAAGGTCATGAACATCACAACGAAAAGCACGAGGAACACGGCAAAAAGGGTGGCAAGGCTGGTGCTTCCCAATGGGGCTACAAGAAAAACTAGTTCGTATTTTTTAGGTCTTAGGAGTCAGTTTCCTTTAGGATACTGGTGCGTTATATGCCATTTGGGAATGTTTTATAGTTTGAGGATGAAATGTGAACTGAAGGGTCAGTGTTGTTTTGTTTTGAAAATGCTGGCATTATTATCTTCTGGATTGTTTATTTAAGTGTGTACAAACATTATTATGTAGAGGTATCAGATTTTGACTTTGGATGTCTCAGTATCAAGAGATTATGAAACGAAGTTGAGTGGATGTTGAAAATGGATCTTGGTCAGTTTTTTTGTAAAAAGTCTTTCGTTTTTAAAAGTATTTTAGATCAAGGCAAAGTACATAAACGTTTTGAGTGTGATCATAGCAGGTCGATTACAGATGGTAAATTCTGATGAATAATTTTAACTTTCTAATACTTGTATCTACTACTTATACCAAAATCTCGAGCTTTTTAATCCAATGTTTAGTTACAGTTATTAACATTATTATAGATGTGAATTTGTTACAACACCCAATTATCGTTAAGTGGTTCGATTTTTTACTTACGCACCCCATCAAATTCAATTTGTTGGATCTCAGAAAGTTAGGTAACGCGAACATAATTCATTTGGTTACGTTTTTAACACTTTCATCAACTTAATCGATTTGCTTTTAAGGTTTACGATGATTATAATGTCTCTGTCGTTGTTCTAAACAACATTATTTCTATTGCATCTTTTTTTTTCACTAAATTACTCTTCTTATCATTCTTTTTATTTTTGAAGTCATTCTTGTCCCATTTTTTTTCCGTATACCATTTTTCTTCTTTATAGCTAAACCAATTTTTTTTTTATCACTTCCTAAACCTATTTGAACTTTATTTTCGATTTCATTTCATTTTCATAATTTTCATCGTTCATCAAAATCAAATTGTTAGTTTACATTTGTCTATATTTAAACATTAGCTGTAACACAAACATTGGTTTTCGTAACTTGCCGTGTCCAATGAAACATGTCTCCGCGATTGCTGCAACAGTTTTTTGTTCGTCTGAGCTCATTTTTTATACGTTCATTTAATGAGAAACTATTTTAGATTACTTTATTGCTTTGTCGTAAATAAAATGGAATTATTGTCATAAATAACGAATTAGTTTGGTCAACAAAATGATGACTAAATTGTTCAAAGCTAGATTTTTTTTTAAGAATTTTCCTTGCTTTTTGTCCGCACCTATCTATTTCATTCCAGGAGAAATTGCAGTCCATATTTTAAAACATTAAGCGTTAGGGGGTAGTGGTGAATATTACACGCAGCACTTTGACTTTACCTCGCTGACACATTTTTTCTATAAGGAATATTTTCCATTGCTCAATTTCAAATGGTTGGCTGGTTGAAATTAGTTGAAAACCTACATACTCGTAAAGTCAAAGTACTATCTGTAAATTGCGCTATAAAATCTTAAGAGCGCACTCTACAGTTGATTAGCTTTATATGAACTAGACGTCGGATACTTACACAATGGAACAGAACTGATGTAGGAGGGTTGTATTTAAGATTATCAGCGTTATTGTAATATTTATTATTGTTAGTGTTTTGTAACTATATTTTTGTACGGTTTTATTAAAAGAAACATATATTGTAAAGCGTTTTATTACTGTTCTAATTAAACAACATGAAAGACTGGTACCATGATTACAGTAGTTGACGTCATATGTGCAAACGTTTTGTATTCTCGCCACTAGATGGCGGTAAAAATTTAAAACTGATTGCAAGTGTTCCGTGTTAGTATGGCGGCTTGCACGGTAATCGCCCGCCGAGCTTGGGGTCGAAGTATTTGACATAGAGGCCCACCGTGTGGTGCGGCCGTCGCGGGAAGAACACGCGCTGACCGGCATCATCGACGAAGTCAGTGTAATTCATAGTCCAAACACGTTTCATGCCACATTTTTCACAGATCTTTGACCTGAAATTTTAATTTGTTCCAATGCGTTTATTCTTCTCACATTAAGTTGATTTTACTAGGTATATTCTATTTAACAAGCAGCTCCGCAACTTTTAACACGCAATTTCCAAATATATATCTGAATTTAATATGAAATACGAAGTCTTTACGCTTAGACAATGAGCATGTAGTAATAGACTTACGTATATTGGCTGACGGACACAATTTGAACTAGGGGATGACGCATTTCCTCGGCGCTTGCTAGTGCTGTCTTCAGCAGTAGTGTGCCCACTCCCTGGCCAGTCACTTCTGATGCCGTGCCCAGCACCTCGATCTGATACAAATTTTAGAACGGTTAAATAGATGCTTATGTCAAGCAAACATAATAAATACGTAAGAATATTCAAAAAACAATATGAAGCTTAAAACGCCTTTGTTTAAAGAGCATGTGGCGTGTTTTGATTATATAAGCTTACGAGGTCAAAGTAAAAATCTCACATTATAAATATAATCCACTTTATATTTCTTGAATAAATCAGGACTTCTGAGACAATGGGCACAAAAGTACATCCTATGTTTCTCAGGCCTGGACGTGGTATAGTGTGCCCACTCTTCGAGCTCGTCAACCATCCAAGGGTACACCCTGTTGGCGACGGTGAGGCCGATTAGTTTCCGTTCGCCAGTTCGTTGTATTCTTTCGAAAGCTAGCAGACGTTCGCCTGAAAGAAAAGATGGTTCCGTAACCTGTGCATTATAATATTGACATATTATATAAATTTTTACTCATTCAGATTGAATAGCTATTTTGAATACTAAAACCAGGGTTGTCAGTCTTAAAGCAGTTATGCTTAAAGCCAAACGATTTTTTAGCTGGTCATTTCATTTAAAGGTTTTAGATCATGCTAACCACGAGCTCCAGAAATATAAGTACTATTTGAACTCACCTGAGTGTGAGTACTTATCCGTGAGTACTTCCAGGTAGGCACTGTCGATGGGCATCCACAGCGCCACGATGCTGGGCTCGCGAGGCCAGTAGTGCGTGAACAGGAACGACCGGATCATCTTCGAGTGGCAAGTAGTCGCACGCTCAATGCTCACGGTACGAATGTCGAAACACTATGAAGATATCCAAAGTTCAGATGAAATTTAAAGAACAAGCACTTTATTAGGTGTAGGGACACATACCAATAGACATACCAATGTCTAGCCACAGATATTGTCTGGAATGTACGAAAAGACCTACCATGAGAACCTTGTTTTAATTGATGTCACTGTTCAAATTAAAATTATGCCTAAGGACCCTAAGCACCAAGCTCAAAATGATCCTACCCTCATGTTTATACTACCCTCGTTTTAGTACGACACCTTAGTATTTAATGTATATAAAGTTACATCTAGCAAAGAGTTTGATGCCATACATCTCAAATGTTTCTGAGGGCATGTTGATACTTACCGGTTTCTTCTCTGGTGGAAAAAAACAGGTGTCACAAGGCGAGCATTTTCTGAACCTCTTTAATATAGCGTTGATGTGAGCGAGAGGCTGGGCGGGCACAAGGGACACCCTGAAGGCGTTGGCCCTCAACGCGTTCAAACACTGCATTCTGCTAACGCACTCGTTTGGTCTGCATGATTATTCATATAAAACTTATATTTTTTTTTTGTTATTTTATTAATTTTGATTATACAAATATTTTTTCCTACATGATTTTATGAGATGGAATGAAGGAACGATGCCAAGAATAAATGGAGTTTAGTGACAGATGATGACAACTGGACAAGCACGGTAGTAGGCATTGAAGAAACCTTAAAAAAATAATTGAAGCAGTATTGATTTTATCCTTATATCTTTATTTTAGCATTGCTAGTATAATAAACAACATGTTTAAAATATTTAGATCTAATTTAATTTTAAAATATTATACTGTTAAATATTTGTTGACAACTATAACAAACTTTTTTGCGCCAAACTGGCCGCTGGCACAATCATTTCAAATTCAGAAATAGCACCATTCAATCGAATTAACTGTCACATCAACCGTCACTATGCCACCATATTATACTTTTTGGATATTTTAATTAAATTATAAGTCAAAATTAAAATACCCAATCATGCTGAACAGACATAAATAGATTTTAGAAATTACAAGAAAACAAAAAGGAATCATTCTCGGCTGCCCCACTATGTCCGCGTTGTCAAGTTTGTTCAAATTATTCACGGCGAGGCAGAGCGTCAGAAAACCGCAAGTCGCGCTGAGCTGCATCAGCGGGCACTTGAAAAGGCACTATGCAGATAACTCCAAGCAAGATGTAAATTCAAAACACGTTGTGGTAAGTCCTGTTCCTGTGTCTCATCTGCAGGATAGGTTTTTAGACAAGGCAGGATTATTCCCATCACGCAGCGTAAAATCATTGAGGTTTGGGCAAAAAAATTGAAAAAAAATAACTTTGTTGCGTCGTCGATGAGTTCGGTACTTTCTTGCTAACTAATTCTACTTGTTGTATGAATTGCAACGTAAGATGGGTACTTGTCCTAGACAAGGCTGTCAAAAAAGGAAATGAAACAATATTACATGCATATTTGTATTGCTTACCCAGTCCACCCATTGCATTGCAAGCATGCATCAGCCCATTCACGAAAATTCCTCGCCAACCTCACATAAATCCTTTTTAGTGTAGTATTTTATGACCTAGAGTCAATTGCATATCGCAGGTGCAGGGTACCGAGAATGAAGAGCGTGTGCGCGTGCGGCGTGCGCGGCCAGCCGACGTGCCGCGGGTGCTGCGGTTCGTACGCGAGCACGCTAAAACCGCCTGGCCTGGGCTCGTCGCGCCCCCGTCTGCCTCACACCTTGTTCTTTGCGATTACGTCGCAAGGGCACTGGCACAAGGTACAATATCAGAACCACTTATAAGTATTGACGCAATTTGGAGCACTCCAAAAGCAGCAGACTTCATAAATAACATGTAATGGTTCTGTTTTCCTTGCAGGTCACTCCATGTTAGCGGAACAACAAGAATCGCGACGCGGTTGGTCTCAAATCCGTGGTTTGGCTCTCGGCATGTCAGTCTGTCCGTGGGATGCTACGATGCTGGAGCGATGGGCGCGCTGTGTGCGATGCACTCGGTCGCGGAGATTGATGCACTTCACAGCTCACTGCCTTCGTGCCCCAGCTCTGCACGACAAATATCGTGTACATAATATATTGCAGGTAACTGCTTCTAATCACTTGGAGCCAAGAAAAAGATGAACTTGACATAGATGTGCATTTGCTTTGGAATGGTCGATGACTACCAAATATTATACTTGAATAGAACATTAATTTTTAAAACCAAAATTTCAATTTAATACCAGTGCTCATTTTATAAAGATCTGAAATGATACTTGTTTGTTTTAGGTGATCTTAATAGTGCCTCAAGACAGCCCTAAAAATGCAGAGATTGTTCACGTGCTAGCTAAAAATGCCATAAATAGGGGCCGCGATGTTGGCTTCCCTGTGCTGCGGTTCGATGTTACTGACGACGCTGTGTAAGTACCATCACCAAGCATGATAGTTCCGCTTATCTTTTGACTTTTCGACGGATTAGACAAATAATCTGATATAAACAAATATCCTTCTTAGGTATAGTAAGATGTCACGATTATCCCAGCTTTTTAATAGGGGCGATCGTATTCCTGACCTGTACCTGAGATTCCCTTAACGGATTTATACTTTGACCTTAAACCTAAGGCCTCACGCGTGTGAGTATTGTTTGGTACTAATGGGAACAAATTCTGCGCATAGAAATCAAATATTAAAATCAGAACCATTAAAATTTATTTATCCAATTTAAGAACACCTTACGCAATGAACCTAATCAGAAAAGAATAGCTAATAACTTTGTTAAAACAACGATAATTATAATAATGGAGTAAACTAATCCCACGCACTTTCTAATCTATTATAAATCTGCTTGTGACAGAGCAAAAGCCTTAGAAGAACTGAAACTGAAGAAAGAATGGCAGCTAATGTATGATGTACTACCTGATGCACTTAAAGAACGACGCACTACCGAGCCTCTACAGACGGACTCAAATACTGCCGAACCCCCAAGAAAAACACAGGACAAGAAAGGAAATTTTATTGCCGTATACACAGCTTTCACAGACAAGAACGTAGAGAAAATGAAATAGCATAAACAATAAGGAAAATCATGTATAATAATGGCGGCTTAATGACGGCTGTATAATAAATAACTTTTATATATTCCATTGTTTCATTTATATTCATAGCTATTATTGGGTAGTTTGGATAGGATACGAATGGGTGACGTTGTGTGTATATCGTAATAAAGTTACAAAAAATACTTCCCTTCCTTCGGCAGTGGTAAAAAAATAATAATTATGCCATTCGCCCGAAATATAATTTTGTCAGCGCTGGGTTTCGTTAGGATTGCGTGTCAACTGCCATGGATCTTTACTAAAATGACATAGGTTTAACAAATTATTTATCTGGGCATTTGTAAATGAAATTATTACATCGCTACTTTTGCTTTGTAATTTCATAATCAGTTCAACCAATTCAGATCGGCGACATATTGGTCATGAGTTACTCAAGTTCATTTCAAGCCTGCGGTATTTACACAATTTCATGCCGACTTGATTTATCATGATCTATTGAAATACTCCGAAGTATTTAAAGTAATGAAACATCAATCTCGAGTTTTTGTTGAGTTTCAAAATAATTGAAGGTCGTAGAAAATGGTGAATTAATTAGGACTGTCATAATTATATTGGTAAACAGTAAGATGATCAATAAAACATTGGGATTTAGGATCTATAGCGGCATTGATAGAAAACCCATCAACCATGAGAGCTACATTGCGTGAAATTATAGAGCTCTGTTAACAGAGCTGATTGATAAACTATACTTAGTAGTAGATATTTTCCAAAAATCCACAAAACTATGCAAACAATTAAAAACAACCAATGAACCTTTCCAAAGAATGTTACTATGCATGAACCTTAATTATTACTAATACGTAAACCAGAATTCCAAAAAGTAATTGATGAAATGGTCACAAAACCAGATATTATATCGTATCAAAGGTACTTGTGAAGAATCGAGCATAGATCAAACACCAGTTGTGAAAGACCAAGTCGGCTGCAATATCGAGTTATATAAAATACAAGAACTGATTCATTGTGTTGAGTTGATATCGAACGAGTCAAAGCAACAGCACTTTTTGTACAACGCTAGGTAAAAACTTATATTGATATTTATAACCTATTTAGTTTTAAGATCATAATTGAAAGTGGTTACAAAAAAATATTTCTAGATTCATAATTACAGAGTTGTTTGAATTTACACAATATGGTGAAGAAAATATTTGCAAAAATCTTTGAAAAAATCTTATTAAACGAAAATTCTATTTTCAAGACTTCTGGTATAATAAGATTTCTTTTAGGAACACAAAAAATAACTTTTATGGAGTCTAAATTTCTTACAAAATATTTTCAGTGTCTTAATTCGCGATGGAGTTAAAATTGGCGTCGATAGCCCTGGGCCTCCTCCAGGTGGCCTGTGCGATGCCTGCAAACTCACTCAATACTCTGGAAGACATGATGATGGTGGACGATACCGTGGCCATCGGTTCCTACATCCGAGAAACTAGAGCTGCTGCGGTAAGTTCAAATTATAAAAAACAACTAAAATGCGTCACATAGAGTTGGTCGAAACTGTGATGTTTAGATTTTTTTTTTTCGAATTTCATTAAACTATAATGTGTGTAGTTATGTGTAAAAGTTTATTTTCGGTCAATTAGTAGTAGGTGGTATGCAAGACCAAAGGTAAGAAAACGTTTTATCTGTTTAGGAAACCCGCTTACTTAACTTTCCAGTTTACATTATCTTATTATATATTTCATTTCATAGCCTCAAGGTTACCACAAATCCGTGCACGATGAAGGTGACGGTGAAATCGGCTACTCTCGCAAGAAGACCGGCGGAGGCAAGAAGGGGTACCAACACTTCGACTCCTACCACAAGAAGGCCGGTGACAACTACGAGTTCGAAAAGCAGGACTCCTTCGGCGAAGACGAGAAAGGCCAGGACGGAGCCTACAGCCACAACCATGAGGCCACAGGTGAATCACAAAAGCTCATTAGAAGACCGCTTAAGTTTTTGAGGAGGATTTTCAGATGGTTTTTATAATTAACCTTTACTATACCGTCTAAACGGTATAGTAAGGGTAACGGTAACTGTTTACATAGACTTTTGTTGAAATAGACAGGCCACAAAAAAAGAATTTAGTAACGATTCAATGTCCAAACAATATTTTTATTATAGTTAACCTTGAGTTAACAAAATCCCACCGAACTCCGAACTCCCACCGCACGATGATCAATGACTATGACCGCTAAATAAATTGTTTCAAATAAATATAATATTTTTCTGTTTCGAACTTTGTTTTATTTCCCTACCTACCTGTATTTTACGTTAGTCAAATAAGATTTATGTTGCAGCGGAAAGAGAACGGGAGCCAGAGGAGTTTGAGTATGAAGAAGAGGAACGTCCTAAGAGAAAACAGAAACAGCGGAAAGAAGAAACTCACTCAGAGTTGAAGTAAGTAAATACCAAACTGCCAAAAACTGCTGCGGTGGTTTACAAATTTTAATGTAAGTGGGAAAAATAAAATTCGCCTGTAACAGGGAAGGTACTCGCACGGTTTAAACTTTGGGGAAAAGTATTATAGACTCGAAAAGTAATATACTTATCAGAAGAATGCCGTCAGGAATCAGAACCATTATTTATATCGTGATGCGAGTGATCAACAACTTCCCATTTCTTGTTTTCAGAGAAGGGGCTGACGATGGCAATGGCGGCGTTGAATCCTTTGGCCATGACGCTAGGGATTACATCCTACCTGAAAAATACACGTGGGGAGATGAGGCTGATACTGAATAGATGTAAAAGCTGGTGAAATTTAGACTGATAGGTTGTAGGCCAAACAACATTATTGTTATTTTTTTAACTCAACGCCATCTGTTATCGTTTATGTGTACCTTATGAGCGTTAAGTTGCATGCAATCTTTTAGCTTAGGTTTAGTAGAGTACTTGTTGAGTAGTGTAGATGGTGTCGATTGTAAGATAGTATCAAAATATAAGATATAAAATTACAATAATAAATCGATGTTTTATTTTCCGATAAATAATAAAATCCAATTATAACAACAACAAATCAAAATTCCCCTGACCGTGACAAACGCTTTCGAAAATGTCACCACGTTTAGTTGCTACATTTTTTGTAGCAAAAATTAATTACATTAAGTACCTAATCATTCTAAATACTATAAAAAAAAAATCTTCTTCTTCAACCTCTTATAGTTACCTAACTATTTGTTAAGTAAAACATGGGCCATGTAAATATCATGCACATTTACCATAACGAAGTAACTAAACGTGTTTGACGTATGACAGCACAATATTTTTGACATAATGTTTTGCTTGCGCTACTCGTAGAAAGGTATTGTTCGCATATTCAAACACACAAAAACTTGATAATATATAGTGATATTTGTGATGTGAATATATTTTATCGTCGTGTTCAAACATCATGGGGTTGAAAACCATCGATATCTTGGCGACTTTGCTCCTAAATTTAATACAATACGGTTGCTCGGGTAAGTTGTAAGTAGCCGACGATTATTTAATTGAATCAATTTATCCTGTGTTACGAAGTTTATTCTTTTTAACAGACCACATCCTGTCCTGCAATGAATCGTTGCTATATCAGTGTGCTGCGAACCAGAAGTGCAATGCGTCCACACACCAGTGCGATTGCCTGAAAGGGTTCGTACGTGTGGGGGATGACTGTGAGTCGCCGGCTGACGACTCGGGGCCAGACAATGGCGCGACGATAGCCATAGTTACGATATTCACGCTCGCTCTGCTCATTACAGGCGCTGTGCTAGTAGTTAGAAAATATAATTTAATTGAATACATCCGTCAGAAGATTGAGGCAAGACGGTCTCATGATGTCATGTATGAAGATGTTATGATTGGTAATGACGACCCGCCGCTCAGTCCTTAGGCACGGGTCAAACAGTTTCTAATTTATTTATGTAGCATGTTACTGTTATAATTATTATTACTGGAACCAATTTGGATGTGTTTCATACTGATTTAATTGTTGAATAGTTATACCCTTATTTAAGTTAGCGGAATGCAACATTTAGAATATTTACAAAAACAAAAGGAAAATATTTAAAAAAAATGTATTTAGGTACCTAATGTTTTGTAAGGCATGTTTAAACTTCAACCTTATTGATATTTCAAAACTCATTTTCCTTTTATGTAGGAGGAACAAAGAAACCAGAAAGTTCTGCAGGAAAGTTCAAAGTAAAAGTGGTTTACTTGAGTAATTATATGATTATGTAGGCTAATTACTTTTAAGAAGTTCTCAGAATAAATATAACAGAATGCCTACACTTTATATGGTATGTGCTCGTATTTAGAAAAGTGAAACTGGCAACGGGCCAGATAAGTGACTTGTACAATTTATACATGAACAAACAAATAAAGAACAAGAGAGGTCGTAAGAAACACATCCAAATACCAAAATGTTAAAATGTATTTAAATGAATATTTTCTATGTTGTGGCTAGTAAGTAAGTACAAATGTTCTCATTCACACATTGTATTACATTTACATGTTACTTTTATGTACAGACTTTCATTTGATATTCATATTTTACTAATATTGTCTTTTATTTTTTTTTATTTGAGGATTGAGTACAAGAGTCTTTTATCAACTGACAATGAGAATACTACTTTTCATTGAAAACATTTGTAATCCGTATAATATGATTATGTAAAGTACCATTGTTACCAAAAATATAAGACTTTCAAATTAATATAAACAATGGGCATGTGTATTTAAGGTTTAAATTCAATTGTATTACAAATATTAATGTGTGAGCGAGCAATGTTTACGATACCTAGAGTTAGTCATGCATAAGTTAAGTGAGTTACTGTCTATTAATTATGGCGACTAGTATATAATTATTAAACTTGATTTGTGTATCCTGTGAAAGTCTCTGGTCAAGCCTTGATAGTGTTAAAATAATACATATTTGATCATTCCTACATTTGCCTCAGATATAATTTCTTGAATGGGCATAAAGAGTTATTGTAGGTACAGAAATATCCATACTTTGTACTTCCATAGAGATTACTACTGTTCATATATCATACTAATATATTTCTATGATCATGGTCAGGTGTAGCAAATTTCAATGTGATTCTTTAAGCACCCGCATCAAATACAGAGATAATAATATTGAAGCATTCATTCATCAATATTTTTATCTCTGTAAGCCTTGCTTTATATGTACATAAGTGACACACCTGATATCATCTATGCTGGGTATTTTCTATTACAGCTGTGGATTACAATCCATATTATAACAGTCATGGTATCAAATAACACATTGATAAAATGTTACTACAATGTCTTGCTATGTACCTAAATGAAAATTATGTACCCAAGCCATTTACCCTTCAAGAATTCAAGGACGAATTGTTTACTCTCATGGGCTTTTGACGACAATTTCAAACCATTCAATAGAAAATAGATCGTGAATAAAATTTTAAATAATCCTCTACAAATTATTGATTTTATTAATCATAGCCAAAAAGTTTGAAAAGCCTGGCAAATTAAGTCCTTTTATAC
Source organism: Autographa gamma (assembly GCA_905146925.1). NCBI lineage: Eukaryota > Metazoa > Arthropoda > Insecta > Lepidoptera > Noctuidae > Autographa > Autographa gamma. The sequence goes on from LR989855.1 coordinate 12,650,304, forward strand.
TTTTTATTTGGGTTTTTTTGTAAGCATTAAATTATCTTATCATTTTAATTATTATGATAACTAAAAGGTTGTACAGCAGTATAAAAACAAAATCATTTATTTGTTAATCAATCAACTGTCTTTGATAACAGAAGCTAAGGAAAAATAGTAGGTATGATATCAAGCAGCACAATTGTATATTACTATTAGCAAAGTGATACTATTTAATTAAAATGGGAATTCACAGCACGCAGAATTAATATAAGTTTTTTATTATTATTAAATTAAAAGGATATCATGACAAAATTTCTCATAAAATCGTTCCATATTTGTATTTATTTGTGTAAGTAATTATTTTTGCATGTCATTTATTTGTAAGCATATTTTATATTTTTTATTATTTTCTGTTACTAGTATAGCTTAGATTACTTTAGATTTGCTTGCGCTCAATTTAGCCAAAGACTGAATGGTGTTGCCAGGTATAAACGAAATAATGTATACTTTATTGTTTTGTATATCTTGGAAAATTTGTTGTAATAAAGTACATCTACATCGAAATCGAATTACTTATATATTTTTTTTGTATTTGATATTCTCAATTTGGAAATAAGTTTATACCAAATATTCACTAACGAAAAACCTGAAATGTCTGTCAAATAGGTAGATATCTTCATAATTATATTTTTTTTGATCAGAAAATGTATGTAACTACCTACTTCAAAAAATTATGGGCCCATTGGCTATTAAAAATAATGTAATAATTCACAGATTTTTAAATCAAAATACTAGTGCTGTCACAGCTACTCAAATAAAATGTTACCTATATTTATTTCGTTTAAACTTGCAACAGTTAGTTTTCTTGTATAAATATACCTGTATTATATGCAGCTAAATACCACAGCTCTATTTAATTCACTGTAATCATTGCTTAGTAGTGTTGTATAATTAAGTATTAGCTTGTATATTTTATTTCAATTTACTTTTATTCCATATTCCATACCTCAGTAATCGGTAGGTATCTTGAAGAAAGTGTGCTGTAACAGTTGAAAGTTCTGGATGAGGGTAGAAGACTACAAGAAATCTTCTCGGGTGCACTTTAAGGCAGTGACCAAATTATATTTGTTCACCTGAAACTAAATGTCATTGATAATCTCATTTTAGTATAAAAACGCCTGAAAATCAGAATAATTGTTTATATTGCATTATACATATCTATTTTATATTCTTCCATGTTACTACAGTTTCGTCTTTAATTACCATTACAAATAAGATATTTGAGTCCATTTGTTTAGTCATCTAAATGTACACACTACCCTCTATTTATATAATTTGTAATACATACTTATTGTGATAATCTGGTAAAGATTTGTTTACAATTAGTGATAAGCAAATGGACATAACAGTAATATTTTTATAAGTTGCCGGTTGCTTACTACAAAAATCACCTTTGGATTAAACTCCAAAGATTACCGGTGCATACCTTTGTAGTAATAGTGTAAAATACTACCTGTATTCTATATGTATGTATAAGTATAATTATGTATGATATATTCAGATTATAGAACTCATAAATAGTAAATAAAAAGTTATATTTTTGAAATAAATACTCTGTGATACTGTGTGATTGTGTTTTTTGTATAACATTAGTTTTTATTAATTTCTGTATTTCCCCAAATAAGTAGGTATTTATTTTGTCGTACGGTCGTTATTCTAGGTAACCATGAAAACAAAATTTCATGCAGTAAAACCAATGCTTGAATAATTAAATAAATATAATTTTCTTTGCATAAAGATTATGATCACAATTTTTTAGTCTTACTCAAACAAGTTGGTCCATCCATATTTTTGTATTGACTTCACAAATCTATGGTACGTAGTACCTTCTTTCTGATTATTATTCTATTTAAGCCTTATCATCAAAATTAAGTTGTTGTTAGGTAAACAGTCTTCTCAGAATCGCTGTTGCGTGAAAACTAGTGATGTACTTTGCCACGTTACAAATGATTAGTATAACGGTCGAAAGTAGCACTGGACACTCGTATACCACTGAAAAAAAAAAACAAAATCACATTTTGAAATCTTTGAGAAAGTCTAAAACATTTTTTAAGTTGGGGCATGTAGTTTATTCTGTATCTCTAAAAAAATGGGCCTTGCATTTACTATACTTAGATTTATTATTTAGGCTTAATTATGTTGTCTACTAAGTTACAGATACCTAATGAAATAATTTTTGCACACAAATAATTCCAATTTCATTATCTGATCTTATTTTTATTCGGTCCTTTACTGCTGAGGATCGAACCCACATGTCAAGCCCCTCCATAGAGCTCGGTCGTACGCAGGTGGACCTTAACCACTTTTTTTTAATGCATTTTGAAATTATTAGTACTCACCTGTAAAAATATTTAGAAATACGACGAAGCTATACACGTAGACGAGTATAAAATGTATGATCCTCGTGTCAGCCGACGTCTCAGATCCCCACACCAACATGGGTAGCGTGAAGAGAATGCTCACGTCAGCCAGGGAGAATGCTTTTAGCACTCTTGAGAGGGGCACTGGAACAAGCATATTGAATAAAATAATTTTGGTAAACAACAAATTATATTATGAAATAAGCTACATGTTTGAGTTTGGGAAACAAAGAACTTGTTTTGACTTGACCATACGACCATTTTATCATATTTCTAGGGTGTACTTGTGTGTTACCCATACCTTTAGTTCGTGTTGTAAATGTTGTTGCCAGCCTCATCAATAATTCGCCTGTACCAATAAATACAATTATACCTGGAAAACAAATGGTGCATTTGTAAATTGATATTGTATTTAACAAACATTTAAACCTACTTTAACAAATAAAAATGCTAATAGGTATTATTCAGTAGAAAAAATTAAAAAAAAGTGGTTGGATTTTTTTATGTCCCTGGCTTTAACAGTCAAAATTCAGGTCCTGCCATAGGTAAACATTACACAAACTTCACAGACTTCTAAATAGCTAAATATTAACCAGAAAGTATAGACAGGAACTGCACATAGAAGTCTTTCTCCCAGATGAAGAGGTCATTGTCCTCTTCACTCCTCTCCTCATAAAGCCACGCCCAGCAACTGCTCTTCCAAGTGTCCGGGACCGCATGTGACAAGTTCACTGGAATGGTACTGGAAAGAACAAAGATTAATTTTATTACAATGTTAAAATAAATATATAAAAAGATTTAAATTATATACCTTTGCTAAAAACTACAATTAGAAGTTGTTGACTCAAGATAGAATAAAGTACAGCCTGCCTGTGACCATGACACCTGCGAAAGCGTTGGAACAGCGGAAACTAAACCATAAATACCTATATATGGTGAGAGAATCCATTCAAAGATGTTTTATTTGAATTTGAAGATTGGAAAAAATTCAAATTATCCAATAATTATTTGGTGTATGTAAATACTTACACATTAGTGGAGTTATTCTCAAAGCCGCAGATAGAGTTAACAGCAATGTTAAATAGACTGTCACTTCGCCAAACCCCATATGTCTCCAGCATAATAAGTATTATGACTAGCTTCCAATATGACTGAAAACAAACATAATATAATGATTAATTAGAAGATCAAAGAAAATATATAAATTATTAACATAATGTCGACTGACTTTACTGTGAAATAAGGAGACTAGAACCCAATTTATTCACCTGAAAAAAGTGGAATACCTGCAACAACTTTTCACCTTCATTGTCTATTCATAATAAACTTATTTTTCTGAGATAATTAATTATTTGTATGCCATCTGATAGTGTTACCACTCATTCACTGACTTTTTTTGTATTGCCACTCTTCCTTACATCCACTTAATAACACAACATGCAACACATATAATATTGATAACTTACCTTAAACTCAGTATTATACAAGACGTGTCTCTGTGCCTCTTTGGACATCAGCACCAGGTCTATCATTACGATCACCGGGTCATATTCAATGTACTTGTCTACTACTTCTTTGCACTTTTCCTGGAACAAAATAAGAGAAATAAAATGTTAGGTATCGAGTAGTTGAGCTTTGTGTTAAGAATAACGTACCAAGGTAGGTACAACTACTTGTAAACCTGTTCATTTCAAATATTTGTGTTTTAAATTCAATTTATTTATTTTTTCTAAGGTCAATTTGTAAATACAAATAACATACGATAAATATAATCATTTCTAGTTAAATATCATTACAAAAGAATTCCCAAAGTTTATGTACAGGCACAAAAACAGTAACTTACGCATTTAGTTAGCTTTAGAACTGTTGGACCATAAGTTCTGTAGAGTGCCGCGGCCCCTGCGCCACAATTAACGCATTTAAATTCATCTGTTTCAGTCATTATTATAATAAAATTCACTTATTTCAAGAAAATAAACATTGCACGAGTGACGAGACCTCATCGTATGTCAAAATCGAAACGTCAAACGTCATTGTAATTTTTGTCTTGATGTCGTCAAAATGAAGATCTAAGATCCGTTAAAAAATGCAATAAATTACCTAATTCTATTTGCTTTCGACTTTTTAAAAGCGTGATTAGTAGGCACTCAATTTCTCATTTAGAAAAGAATGGTGAGAGAGAGAGATACAATGTAAGTTACGAACACTTTCAAGTGTTTAATGCTGATCGTTCTATAAAATTCGAATAGAGGGCGGTAGTATGATCATTTTGAACAAAATTCGTTGCTGAGTCTCTGTTACGATAATAATAATCATTATACGTATTTTTTAAATGAAATAAGTAACATGAAGACCATTGCCCAGCTTTAGGAACATAAGGAAGTACAATGAACAACTTACTCACACTAATAATTATATGATTTTGGGTTCTCGATAGTACATAATTTCTTCAAAGTTCTACATAATTTTGGTGGCTGGATTATGTTTCATTTGATAGTCCTAATCTCGAGGAACCTTCTAGCTTATTTAATATCAGGTTAATTACTTTGGGAGAAAAGCAAGGCGAGTAAAAATGTGGCTTATAGCAAGTCTTTTAAAAAAAGTTCTAATTAATTGAAAAGTCAAGTGAATACCAATGTTTACTACTTTTTTGTTCTTTACGGCTTTTGTGATTAGGACCGTCTTTTTTCCCTATTAGGGAGTAACCTTGAAAAATGGGCATTAGACCTCTTCAAGAAATTCCCCTATCCTTAAGTTTTAACAAGCTTAAACATAAGATACCTTTGCAATATAAATGGTAATTTTTGCGTAAGTACCGGGGTCCGAGAGGCCTACGAAGTGGCACTTTTATGAACCAAGCCTTAGCCAAATTTTAATAAAATAACTCTTGTCTGCTCCCATAAAAACGAACTTTGAATACGAGGAATACTTTGATGGCTTTTGGGTCTTTAAAAAGGTTGATTAATTAATGTTTTTATATTATACGAAGGCAATACCTACTGTTTCTAATTTTCGATTATCAATAAAAAAATATATATAAGGTACTTACCTGTTGTAGAAAGGTATCTATAAACTGCATCTGCGCGGTGTCGAGTCGACACTATTTACGACAATTTTCCAAAACTCTTAGTTTGTCGTGGAAATTTTAGAGATTTGGACATTTTCTGGAGTATCGATTTCTCGGATCCATATTTTTACGCATTGATCTATTATGTGAAATATGTGTGTGTGCAAATAAATGTGTTTAGGTTAATTTGTACGTACTTTAACATTTAGCTACTAACTTTTTACAGTTTTTTTTTATACCTAGCTACCTATTATTATTAACTGCAGCCAAATAACTACCTTATTTGATACCTTGCCTCTTCAATCTTTAGGTAATGCAAACTTGTGAAAAATATTCCTATTAAAAGTTAGACCAAAACGAAGTTAATTCTTCTCGCTTCTTCAACCGCAATATCAATTTCGCATTTCATGAAAATGGCAACACTTCAGTGCGGCCTCTAGAAAACATACGTTTATACCGCAAGACCTTCCGATCATGCCGGAACGGACACGATTTATAAGACTCTTGAAATCGTTTGCACACATCATAATATACTTAATCAATATCCTAAAAGTGGTGGCAGAACATTTTCTAATTACACTTTTAAGGGAAATATCCAGCAATCAATTTTAAGATAACGCCTATGGTTTTTCTCACTTATGACCGAATAGTTCCACAAACTTTCCATACACTTATTACTTATATTTATCAAGTACCTACCTACACAGCTGTAGAATATATTATTTTCGGGGTATATTATAAACTTAGTTCCTAAACACATCGTGAGTTTTAAAGTGGCCTCGGTCCGGTCAGGTTATTCCATTAGCGGCGGTCGGCGCGGGCCGCGCGCGCATCGCTTTTGGGCCGATTTTAAAATAATTGGACGGCATAACTGGATCATCCAAACCGGGTAAACTTTGTTCACCACTAAAAGATAGGTTTCCGCTACAGTTTCAGTACGAGTTTTAATGAGATTAGTTTTGGTTGGTTGACTATCTACTGCCAAGAATACATTTTATCAACACTATTTTGGACCCAACTGTGGTCTATTATGGCACATATAGAAAATACACTAGGTCTTTATCAATACTAAGACTTCCTCTACATCCATGGAATAGAAAAGAGTTTTAAAACATTCAAAGTTATTCAAATTGTGTTGATAAACAAGAGCTAACAAATTGCAGGGTCGAATCGTTGTAACTTTCCCGCGCTAAGTACCAGTATCAATACATAAATTACCCGCAGAATAAACGTTGTCAATAAGAGGATCGGAATCACCCATTCTTTTCGTGACAGTAAAAAGAAATGGCGTGATAAAAAGTTTTGGAGAGCGTAAAATGGCTTCCGAATTCATTATGGGCTTGAGTAGAACGTCTTGACTCCTTCCTTTAATCGATATTGTCGTCATTACAATTTTTTAGGGAAAATTTAGCACCAGGCCACCAGTTTTCAATGTTATCGAACGTAAAGATTTATGAAACTGAAATGCGTCTGCAAAAAACATTTTCATTTCTGTTATTGCCCGAGGATGCACTGTGGCAACTATTTATACTATATTTTTTACACAGTAGTTTTATATTGTGTAAAAATACAATTCAGTTCAGCCTGCAATCACGTCAATTTTGTGTTGGTTCGGAAAGTCTGCGACGAATACAATGATCATTTTCTATCGTTCTCGAATAGAGGCTTGCGACTTCAATTTGCCAATGCGGTATATAGCATTCAGTGGACCGCAGTGCCGCGCTTCCAACACCGCTATTTCCTTTTACGTATTTCGTCCAATAAAGCCAATTTACTGACCGAACGCCACTGGACTTTTTCACAGATCGAGCCTTTAATATTTATAATCCATGTGCTTAATATTTAGTTGCACCCTCCAAATTAATAGCCTGAGGATACTTGGCCTAGTTTTCCAAATAAAATTTTGTTTTTAGCTTTTAGTATGCTGTAAAGGATGTTTCAGTACTGAAATTGAATTGGCGGTATTTTAGGTACGTAAAGCCCGTGTAAGTCGAAATTCCTGTTTAGAGGTTGGGGATTACTCAGACGTGATCTTGTAACCAGAATTAAATTTTAATAATGATGTTGATCTTTTTTCTTATTTACCTAATCCATTTTAGGTGGTTTATATTATTATTCAACAACAGCAGGATTAAAACTACTTGTCATGCCGTTATTTTTTTATTGTATCTCTTTTAGATAAGAAAGAATATGAGTCATTAAGCTAATGTTATATTCGATCGGTAAGACCCCCATTTAGTTAAGCAGACACGAGTCCCATTGAAAGCACCTTATACAAGCAAATTAAGTGTACCACGTGAACGCGACAAATGGATGTGCGATTAACGCTTATGCGACAAAACTGTACTGCGACTCACCGTAGTTCGAATGCACGCTAGTGCGACACACTGAAGATCGACATCTCGCTAGTGCGACAAACGATTGACGAAATAGAACATAAACATAGGTATAGAACCGACATAGGCCCAGACATCCATTGCTTGGTTGGGTTCGACTTTGTGACAGAGATCAATAGGTTAGGTTAGGTTAGATATTGTGACCTTGCAATGGAGCGAGCGAAGCGAGCGACGGCCTTTGATTATTTAATATCTACTTATTTAATATACATGTAATTCAAAATGTATCTCAGCAAACTACTGTAATACTCCATCAACGTACTACACTACCGTAGTGTCGCACTACCGTAGTGTCGCACTACCGTAGTGTCGAACTACTGTCGCGCAATCGTTTGTCGCACTAGCGAGATGTCGATCTTCAGTGTGTCGCACTAGCGTGCATTCGAACTACGGTGAGTCGCAGTACAGTTTTGTCGCATAAGCGTTAATCGCACATCCATTTGTCGCGCTCACGTAGTGCACTCAAGCAAATTACAGCAGAATCTAACAAGATATACCATTATCATTTGACTTCCAATAACACCGGCTGTCCCTATTCAGGGCACGTATAAAGGATCCATTCACTAACCGACAATGTGTTTAAAAAGTGCAAAGTGCAGAGTCATACTAGCAGATGGTCTTTACAAAGCGAGTTCGATACAATTTGCATTCAGTAATGATTTTAAGGGTCGATATTGGAAAAGTGTTTGGTGGCATGACCTACATATTTAAGTAGATTTTGCATTTTAATGATATTTGTTATTATAAGGTTTAAGAAATGAAATTGTTTGTTACATACGAAGGTGAGAATACCTAAGTGGAAAGAGTGTAAAAGATGACTCGACCACAGTTTCGGATGGATAGCTCGAAAACCAAAATGTTATCAGACCATTAAATAAGATAAGAACAAACCCTAACTATACTAAAATTAAATAAGTAAATAAAATGAGAGATAGGTATAGGATGAAAAGCTATAATTTATGACAATCACGTATGAATTATGAAAATTACTATGTATAATCAAAATGTGTTTTCTTCTTGGTGCACATTAAAACGTTTTGAACAACTCTGCTGCACATACTTACGTGCTCTAAGATCAGCAAGTATGTAAACTGTTCTAGCCAAATCTAGCCATTAGGCTAAGCATTTCGGGGAGGCACAGGACCATTTCATCGAGATAAACATTTGAATACTGAGTATAAAGCGGCGTTACATTTCCGTAAGATAACAGAAACTGTAGGTAAGGCAGTGGGCTTAGTGATGAGCAGAGCGGATTTAAAGCATAATTATTCTCAAAAATAATAGATTTTTATTTAGTTTTTGTCCCAATATTATCTGCCTTGTTCAATTAAATTTGGACATGACTCAGACAGAATACACTAGGTAATTTAGTCAGTACTTATGTAAGTAAATCGTTAGATAGTCTTGAGTGTGTTAAGGTAAGGTTTGAATTTAAACGTTGTGGAAGCGAGTCTGTATCGAAGTCGATGCTAAGAGGAACTGCAGAATAACTCAAAAAAGTGCAATTTCACGATTAAGGAACTAAATAGAAGAAAGAAATTTCGAACAATATTGGAATGGTAATCAACCCCTCTTTAAATTAAACGCTGTTCTTCCTTTATCAGGGTAGCACCGCAAACATTAATATTCATTAACAGTCGTTGCCAGCAGAAACTCCCAGCTGACTTACGATGCTATAGCACTATGTTTTACTCATTATCTTCTTGTCGAACAACTATGCGATCCCGTATTCTTCTCATGTAAATTTTAATTAAAATATGAAAATGTATCTCTCATCAAGAAAAAAATATTTATTTTCACTTTTCCCCATTTACTGTTTATCAAATGGTTTTGTGAAAAATACGAGTAGCTAGTTACTATTTTCACAATGGATTGAATAAACAGGAACGATATCGCTATGTCAATATGCGGCGAAAAATATAAACTTAGATGGAACCATGGTTTAACCCATTCTGCTTGGGACGATTTTGAAAACGGCAAAGAAAGAAGAAGCGATCTCCAAATATTTACAGATTAAGCCTGACTGCAACTAGCAAAAAAGTCAGCAAAGAAAGTTAGATAAATCTTGCAGAGTCCTTAAATAAACTTTTAAGCTAGACTTAAAGCAGTCTCCATAAAATGCTCTTAAAATAAAATTCACAAACAAGGACCGTCTCCAACGGAATAAACTAAATAACGACATTCCGAAATTAAAACAGGAACCTGTTTGAGTTGTAAATTGAATAATACTTTCTTTTGTAGCAAACGTAAATGTTAAAAGCTCGGATAATTGGAATACGAAAGATGCACTCACTTTTTAATATCGTTCCGTCGTCCGCCATTTCCTTATTTAATCCGTCTGTTGGAGAATTAGAATTTATGATAGGTCTTGACTTGATATCATTTTTATTATGACTGGCGTTCTTAGGCTTCTGGCTTCGAAGGATTTTCGCGTCATATTTTATAACAATTAATAATTAATTTATGTTAGATACTTTGCCTATGCCTAATTTAGTCCTAGTTGGAAAGCATTATGTAATAATAATACAATCTACTGCCTAAGCTCGGAAACTGAAGAAGAAAAGTTATCATAACCCAAGTTATTAAAACCTACATACTAACTTTTCAAGAAGAAAGCCCATAACATTTTTTAAGTCTGTATTTTCAAGTAACTTGTAGTGAAGTTCTCATTAAACAGAATTGCAACGCGGAGAGTGGCCAAGGTAAGTGAAATTACTTTCTTCGCTGTTTTCTAGGAAGCATTCCTGAAACGGAGTGTTGTAGAGTTGTGAAACTTAGCACTTGTTTGAATTAAAGGGCTATCAGGTACTTACTTATTTTCTCGACAGACTTGTACTGAAGTAGATTAGTTGCTCGGAACTCGTTTTAAGTTGGCTGAAATTCTGCACTGAATAATACTGGGAGCGCTTGTATCGAGTTTTAATTACTACTTTTGAATAATCGACAGCGCGTGTATATCGTTAAAAATATTGATTCGACTTTTGTGTTGGAACGTGGATTCTTCTCCGCATAATTATTCATAGCTGCACTGAGTTGCATGAGTTAAAAACTTTTAAATACCGACCTAAAAACCGGCTTCGGATTACGTTCACGTGTGGATTATTTCATTTGTGGCATTGTAGTGCCCAAATAGGTGAACTGATTTTGATTTAACTCTTGCATCGTATCAAACTATAGTGTGTTATTACGGTTTCATTTTATGTCCGCACTTGATAAACGTTTGACACCAGTCGACCGACAAATTCATACAACATTTCAAAACTCAAATATTTGAAAACGTTGGAAATATTATATCGCTTTGGTTCAATGCTCAATAAACACGCGGTTGACACCACGATTTATTGGCACTAGCGCGAGTCAGAGATGAAACGCGCTGTAAAACATGACGCATATATGCGCAGACTACACGTTCGTATGGTATAGTTTAAGCCTTTATGTTTATAATAAGTCATTTTGTATAATTACTTATGTATTTTAGTTATCCTGATTAAAGAAAAACTTCTTGTTATAGTGGAATTAAATCTGTAGAATATACATATCTTAGATATTTGCCTGCTAAAATTAATCTAGTTTTGAAAAACTTCTATTGAAAGAACATAAATTTTCGTCTTTTCTTAAAGAAACAAAAATCTAGACAAATTTTACAAAATTCCATTTCAGTATGTCTAGTAACATTTTATCTTAATGGTTCTGTCTGTTTATCCATGCAAAATTTATGTCCGTTAGCGTATCCCCGAAAATTCTAGCGTTGAAAAAACCGTAGAGCTTTTGAGCATACTTGAACAAGCATCAATAAAAATAACTGTACAGCAAGTAATGAGAATTTCTCACACAAAGCCGGTAACTGAATAGGGTATAAATCTACGGGGGACAGGATATTAAGCATTTTATTTCCAATCACGAAGCGGGGATGTTCCGAACAAAGGCTTTGTGTTTTTATACTAATTTGGAGCTGAATGATGAATGGCGTATCGATTATTTGCTTTCCGTTGTTTATTCTTTGCTTTGCATTGATATATTGTATTCTTAGGTGTTTTGTTTAGTGATTTATAGAATAATGGATGATAAAAGTAAAGGAAGATTTATCTTATTTTTGTTCATCTATATTTTTCTACTTGAGAAGGTGACTGGGCCCAGCAGTGGTACATTAATATGCTGGTGCTATTATTACTATCTATATTTTATCGTAACCTTAAAAGTAATAAAAGTATCGTATGTTAAGCAAACTTAATTTAAAGTTAACAAAAGCTTTCAAGCAAAGGTGGTATTCTAATAATGGACAGATTATGACACCATTTCCATGAAACCTGAGCAAAACCCATCTAACTCATGAAGTATGACGTCACAAACAACAAAATTTAAGACATCAAACGCTCATTACAATTCAGAAATAATGTTGAGAGTAATTGAATGAGAAGACTCGAAGCAGATTGGTTCATAAACATAAAATTTACGAGGTTATAAAACATTTTACAGGTAATGACAACGTGCACCGAGTTGAGAGCTCCATCAAATTGTTACACTCATATAAAGCTTCAGGAGTTTTGAAAAGTTTCACACTTGCCGTTTAAATCAAGGTTATGTCTGTATCCCTGTTACTTTGTCTTCATTGTGGATGTTGGCTGTTTGCATAAAAGACGGATAAATATACAAATTGTGTCCACTGATGAGCAAAGTAAGTAAGTTCGTATGTGTAAAAGCTCGGTAAAACATCACATCTCTCCGAGAATCACTTTTTTACTCCATGTATTATGTGCAGTTTTTCAATAAGAATCTATAATACTGACGAAGATATAAGAATAGTTTATAAATAGCTGAACAAAGCAAAAAGTAGCAGCATGAGAGAAAATGGATTGTTCACACAACGCGAAGTAATCTCGTAAGACTGCGCGAGCCATACAAGTTCCCAAGTGATGCTGAAGTAACAAGCAATGTTCATTAAACTAGTTCATTCGCTGGAACACTTACGGCCATCTTCTATAGACACAATACACATTGAATTCCTATCTGTTATCTTGGAAGGCCTCTTTTAAGAACGAGGCCTGGATAGTGACGTGGAATGGCTATTGTATCGATAGTCGATAGAAACGACATTTTCATACGAGAATAGCGGTATTTACTTTGATGATGCCATTGCTGTGTAGGTATTTCTAATAGGTCTATTCTAAATATTTGTTACACTTTGTGATAAAATAATGTTTAACGACGTGAATGCCAGCGTGCGAGTTTATTGAATAGATTCAGTCCAAATAAATAATATGCATCAACTGCTATCATGTTGTCAGTTTTCTAATATTTTTGCTTTAGATGTGTTTTTTTAACTAAAAAATTAGGTTTATTAAATAAAGACATATTTTTGTCTCATTTGTGTCGTGCCATAGGTCATCGATAACCTACTTACATCGTCTCTAAATCAGAACTATTGTTCTCATTACAAAGAGGCACGAAGGAGTGTAGCGCACCTTATTTATAATTAAATACCGACTTTCTGACAGTTTACAACACTTGTACAAAGATAAACATCACCTATTGTTTACTAAAAATAGAAAAGTAATTTACAATGGTATATCTTAATACCGATGGTTTTCAATGTGCATGTTGTGCAACCTAAAAAAAAAACACAATTTAGAAAAGCGAGACAAGTAAACTCATCGGACAAAGGCTTTTTACAGGCGATATTAATTGAACACCTCGAGTCGACGCTATGAAATCGAATATTGTTATAAAGTTGGATCGTAAACAAAGTCAGCTTTGTGTACAGCTTAGTGCTCAGTGCTCAGTGTACAGTTTGGTATTAACATTTTCCATTAAGTTAACGTATGTGGGAGTTTTGTTATACATCTTTCATAAATGGTTTTCTATTAGAAGGAAACTAACCCTACATATGAATATTAATGTTTTTGGAAAGTTAATTAAGTTTAATGTTAAAGTAGGATATTGCTTAGATATTCAACTATTAATTAATTACTGGGAGTTTATTTCTGTACTGACTAATTTTGCACATGTCTGGTTTTTCAGCTCGTAGCTAATACAGCCTGATTGTCGAACTATTAATGAAAATACACTATATGTAAGATAGCGTATTCAGATTTCATTTTATCATCGTTTGGATTGAGTTTTACTATATTGTAAGTATACCGTATCGCGTTTGACTTTCGACTTTTCTTAAAAAAATCTGGCTAATATATTTTCTTTTAAACTTATTAATAAAAACAATTAGCTACTGCTTAATGTTTTACAGTAAACATTCAAGTTAACAACATAACAACACGGCGTTCATTCTTCATGCTCGCCAGTGTACGCCAACTTTTTGTTCCGACGCTCGCGCCGGCTATTTATGTAGATCATTTTGTGAAGAACTTGTTTGCAACGGCCGTAGAAAATGAACGAGGAAACTGTTTTCACTAAACCTATTTATTTTTAAAGTGGTAAACACACTTTTTAAACAAATAATATACCTAATAATCTTAAGTGAATTGACCATTTTATGAATTATTCTTATGTTTAAAGGCATCGTTTTACAATGTTGAATACCTAATGATATAGTATTTTTATTTGAAGAAAGATTTAAAACATAAAATTGTCGTAATAAAATATTCGATAAAAAACAATGTGAGACAGAAGTATTGAATTCACAGAATTGGTTCAGTTTTATTAGTGCTTCAGTAATAAATAAGAACTAGGTATAAAAGCAAAACAGAGTGTTTCATGGAACCTTATAGTTTTTATTTGCGTTGTAAAAATCAAAAGCTTATTTAGCAAACATTTTTTTCACACAAAACAATAATAATAGTAAGTAACAAGAAAGTTAATAAAAAAAAATAGTCTAAATGCAACTTATTTCACTTTCAGCAGAAAACTTGGCTGAAATGTTGAAATAAAACATGAGATAATGAGTCCACAAAAACCAAGTTCTACGATAAGCAAGTTAGAGCAACACGGAATGCTCATCATGAAACTTTTGTTTTACTGCCACATAAAAAGGCTCTAAAGAGAGAGAGGGCGCTGCTGTGCGACTGTCAACATCGGCTCTGATTTTCTTGCGAAATTAAATATACAAAACGTGAAGTTACAGTGAAAAATCTCAATCCAAAGAGAACTTAGTGGGCATATTTAAGAACAAAGTGATAATTGTGAACAATAGTGTACTAAGTATAGCAAATAACAGTGCTTGCATGAACTTACGTACTCAGTGACTTTTTGGTGACTAAACCGTTAAAATAGAGCAGTTTATGTAAATTGCGCATCGTAAAACTGCTAGTGGCGGGGAAATAATTTATCAGTGACTTGACAAAACTCTGCATAGTGATTTTTAATGGAAATACTACAAAAATAACCTAAAAAGAAAATGACACAAAAACTCTTTAGACTCTCACATACTAACGCCATCTATTAGTACAAGTACAAGTAACTGTCAAACTAGACAACTAAACCAACCTACGACCACAGTCCGGCATTAAGTTTTACTAATCGATATCGTTTTTCTGAGAGGGCGCTGATGTGCCACGAGTTATACCTACCAGCTTTGTGAACGAATATAACAATATAGTGAAGACAAGGATCTTAAACTGTGCCAGTGTTACATAAAGAAATTACTAGAGGAAAACAAAAAAGGAAAAAATCATCATCATCATCACATCCGAGTGAGTCTGCAAAATTTTTCTTGTCACACGGAAGAAACTGTGAAACAGCGCCATCTATCAGATAAGACGCATACTACGCTCAACTTACAATTTAAGAAGCGGATCAATACTAAAGATAGTTACGCAGTAATACTATCAAACTCCAATAGAGGGCGCAACGAGCATCAAAGCAGTTACTATGGAGGAAATTATGAAAGTCTTACAAGTTATCCAAAAAGAAATTAACGAACAAAAAATAGAAATTCAGAAAAACGGCGAAAAGGTCACTGAGCAAGTAACAATTAACATCACTAACAAACTAGAAGAAAAATTTACCATATTTGAAGAAAAGCATCAAATTCTGAAAGAAAAAGTTGAACAACAAGAAAAAAGAATTCAATTTCTGGAAAAACAAGCCAGACAAAGAAATATAATTTTCTTCGGTATTGAAGAGGGCGAGACATCCTACAATAACTTGGAGAGCAATATAATGGAATTCATAGGTGAAAAAATGTCTGTAAAATTAGATTATAGAGATATCCAGGAGGTAAGGAGACTTGGGAAAAAAGGTGATAAGCCACGACCAATAATTGTAACCTTTTCTACCCTTGGTGTTAAGGTCAGCATTCTTAAGCAAAAAAGATTGTTGAAAGACACCCAATATTATTTAAACGAAGATTATCCTAAATACATACTAGAAAAAAGGAAGGAACTTCAAGAAGAAGTAAATAGAGAACGGGAGAAAGGAAACAAAGTCACGATAAGATACGATAAACTTGTAATATTAAAATCAAACAACAAAAGAACACTACCAACCTCACCAGAGTCAGACCCCAAACCTCAAGAACTAGGTGCTAACAGCAAAACAAGAGCCCCCAAGAAGAACAAAACAGAACAATCAAACCCATCTGTACCCAGATCAAACAGTGTTTCAGAAGGAGTTCTAAAACCAAGCATACTAAGCTACCTAGTAAATAAAAACGCCAACACACCGAATAACCAAACTAACGACAATACAAACAATAACGCACATACATAGCAACTAGCACCTACCTCCCTCAGCGATGCAACATTCAATCAATTAAAACAAAGCAACAAAAATCATCTTCCAACCCGGCTGGTCACCGTGGAAGATCAAGACCAAAACCCTCTAAAGAAGTTATGTCACAGTTTTTCAACAACACAGAAAGAGACACAAACCCAAGAAATACTCAACTTAACAAACGAGAAGAAAGATCAGCTCTTTATAATTACCTACAACGTCAGAACTTTATCTAATTATGAACGCCTAATCGAACTTAGCGAAGCAATCAAAGGGGTTAAATACGACATAATTGGACTGTGCGAAATAAGACGGTCGGGCACACGTATAGAAGAATATGATAATTTCATACTATGTCACACGGGCCACATACCCGGCAAATATGGAGTCGGTTTCATAATAAATAAAACTTGCAAAAACTGGATTGAAAGTTTCATGGACATTAATGATAGAATAGCAATATTGAACATAAACATACAAGGACTGTCCATGTCAATTATACAAGTATATGCACCGACCGAAGCAGCATCTGAAGAGGAGATTAACGCCTTCTACAAGCATGTCAACAGAGCCCTGGACCGAGCTTACAAAAACTATATTATAATGGGTGACTTTAACGCGAAAATAGGACAACCAAGAAAAGACGAATGTTTAATAATGAAACCAAATGGGTATGGTGAAAGAAACCAGAGAGGTCAGAGGCTAATTGATTTCGCCCTCGAACACAAACTTGCCATCTTAAATACTTTCTTTCCTAAAAAACCCAACCAAAGATGGACTTGGCGATCACCGAATGGCAAATACAAGAATGAAATAGATTATGTACTCTCAAACCAACCAAGCATCTTCCAAAACATAGAAGTTTTAAATCTGAACTACCCATCGGACCACAGAGCAATCAGAACAACACTGTCCATCACAAAGCAGAAGAAAAAACGCACAGCGTATAGAAGAAATAGGTGTTCACCACTGAAGACTGAACAAGAAATAAATTGTTATAAACAAAACATTTCATCATACTTACAGGATATAAATAAATACCAAGAAAAAACATCGCTACAGAGTTACTATAACACACTAACCAAAGCTATAACCCAGAGCTTACAAAAATCTCGAGTACCAAATGAAATATCAAAAGGTAAACATAAAGTTCTAAAAGAGCGTACACTGGCACTTATTAAGAGAAGACAAGAGTTACAGCATGCTAAGATAAAAACTCGAGCCACTAAAAATGAATTATCAGCTCTATACAAACTAATAAGTAAATACATTAAACAAGACTACAAAAGCCACAGATCGAAGACTATCGAAAAACATTTGGAGAAAGCAGGAAGCTCAAAGAAAGCTCTTAAAGAACTAAGAACAAATAAACATTGGATAGATGGTTTAAACTGCAAAGACAGTACCGTAAAAAAACGCAGGGAAATCATAGATGTCGCAACCCATTTCTATAAAACCCTATATAAGGCTCAGGAAAATGAGAGTACTATTCATAATAACTCGTATGATACTAAATCTACAAACAAGAGCGGAAACATAGCACCAATAACTGAAAACGAAGTCACACAGGAAATAAAAAGGTTAAAACCAGACAAAAGCCCAGGACCAGACGGCATTACAAATGAAGCCATAAAGGCTTCCAGGACACTACTGACACCACCCTTAACATATTTATTCAATCTTATATTAAAAACGGCTGAAATACCTTTGCAGTGGATGGAGTCGGAAATAATATTAATCTACAAAAAAGGTGACTCAAAAGATATCACAAACTATAGGCCTATAAGCTTACTCTCGTGTATCTATAAACTGTTTTCCTCCATAATTAACAAGAGAATAAGTGTCACAATAGAAGCAAAACAACCAATAGAACAAGCAGGCTTTCGAAAGCGCTTTTCAACAATTGATCATATACATACTCTAGAACAAATAATGGAAAAATACCAAGAAAAACAAAGAGCGCTTTACATTGCATATATCGATTATAAGAAAGCCTTCGATACCGTGTCACATTCAAGTATATGGTCCGCCCTGCAAGCTCAAGAAGTTGAACAAGAGTATATAGATATAATAAGAAACATTTACAAAGGCAGTACAGCAAAAATAAAACTAGAATCCACTGGTCCTACGTTCCCCATCAAAAGAGGAGTAAAACAAGGCGACCCGCTGTCTCCAAAATTATTTATTTCTATTCTGGAGTCAATAATTAATGGATTAAACTGGGAAAAGACAGGATTAAACATCAACGGTAAATATTTATCCCACCTACGCTTCGCAGACGACTTAGTTCTCTTATCAGAATCTAGCTCACAACTACAAACCATGATTGACGCGCTAAACACAGCCAGCAGGCATGTAGGACTAGAAATGAATCTTTCAAAAACAATGGTCACGACAAATAGTATACAAAGAAGAATATCAGTAGAAAATGAAACGCTGAACTACACAGAAAGCTACATCTACCTAGGAAAACAAATTGGCTTCAACAGAAAACTAAACGAACTAGAAGTAGAACGAAGAGTACAAAATACCTGGAACAAGTACTGGTCCTTAAAAGAGATTTTCAAAAGTAACATGCCAATCAGTATCAAAACGAAAGTTTTGACGTCATGCCTCCTACCTTGCCTAACCTACTCATGTCAAACTTGGAATTATACATCCACGGTAAAAAGTAAAATAACCACCTGCCAACGCGGAATAGAACGAAGCATGCTCAATATTAAGAAAATTCAAAAAATAAGACACACAAAAATCCGAGAAACCACCAAAGCGTTGGATGCTCTAACATACGCTAAAAAACAAAAATGGAAATGGGCTGGACACGTAGCGAGGCTTACGGACGAGAGATGGACCAGCAGGGTAACAACGTGGAAGGGGCCAAACGGCAAGCGTCTCAAAGGCAGACCCTACACGAGGTGGGCAGACGAGCTGATAAAAACAGCTGGTACCTGCTGGCCGCAAATAGCTCAGGATAGAGACAAATGGAGCTCTTTAGAGGAGGCCTTCACCTT
The DNA here is from genome assembly GCA_905146925.1 of Autographa gamma. Lineage (NCBI taxonomy): Eukaryota > Metazoa > Arthropoda > Insecta > Lepidoptera > Noctuidae > Autographa > Autographa gamma. The sequence continues at coordinate 12,669,835 of LR989855.1, forward strand.
CACTTGAGGAGGGGTTCATGCAACCAAATAAAAATAAAATAAAAAAAATGTAGTATTTAAGTACCTATGCATGAAATAAAAGGTTTTTTATTTTTATTTATTATTTAAAAAGGCTCTACTTAGAAATTTACTATCAGCCGAATGTGTTCCTGAAGCACCTTACGATATACATGAGGAAATCCTATACACGCAACCGGAGACCCTGTCACACCGTAATGTAACAAAACAGATAAAGTTCAACTGAATATTTTTAAGGAACTTTCTTGTTTCTTTGACTTTTGCGTCGACGAACAACGAATTATGTTCTACTTATTTAAAAAAAGATATATTTCTAATTAAAAAAAATACGATAATTACTTCAATTTCAAACGCACAATTTTCAAAATAACTAATTCAATAAATAATTACATTCGCAAAATGTGATTCAAAATAGTTAAATCACATCAAATCAAAAGCATTTAATTATTTACAACAGATTTTCCGATGCTACTTGAAATGTTCACCACTAAATGTTGTGGCTGCTAACGTAATTTGATCATAATTTTGGCAATCCATCGTTATTAGTTCCCGATGTATATGTTACTGGCGTTAGTTGTCAACTGTGACACATAATATTGCAATCAATGGGCCTCGATAGTTAATGATATTGATTTTGATTGTACGGTATTTGAATACATAATTAGGCAATAATTTGTGGAACAATGTGCTTCCGTTTATGACAATTGCTTTGCGGGGCAGTGGGATGAGTGTAGTGGCTCGCTAATGCTATTGTTAATGTCGCGTTTTTATGATATTCTGTTGTGTCACATAATACTTTCAAAGATAGGTACACTCACAACATTATTTAAAAAAAATCGATTTAACGATGAGCAAATCAATTGGCTGACTGGAAATGATTGCAAAATCAAATATTTAGTTTACAATCTAAGAATTATTTACTTCTGAAAAAGGTGGCATAAACTACCGGCGCGTTTCTTATATTTTTTTCCGGAAATAAAAGTTACGTTTTTTCTGCGTAGCATGTGTTTATATTTCTATGAACACAGTTCGGTGTGACCCGCGTCCCCCGTAAGCCCCCGCCTGGCGTGAGACCTCGATAACGACTGGCTTCAGGCGCGGGGCTGCATGTGACTCCTCACCACTTCACTTCCACTTCATTCGGCTTCACGCTTCTCCTCACCAAATATTTGAATGCACTCGAGCATTCAGCTCCAAGGAATTCCTTTTTCGCAGGATTACAGATTCTAAATCTAGGTTACTGTTATTCTGAGCATTTCCTATTGCAATATTGGTTCGATATGAATTTCAAGGCGTGGTTTATTTATAGAGGTTATTTACTGTGGCATGCTTACGCCAGCTTTGCAGCTGTTGTGTTCGCTTTTGTTCAATATAATATAACCAATCCATCTTCTGTTTGAGATGATGTTTCCGAAGCAATTTCGGAAAGTGGTTTAAGAAAATGCAGATTGTTAGTGTCCATGTGTGCTTCAATAAAGTTTGGTGTTTCATATAGCACACCAAACTATGGAAGAAAGCTCACTTATTTGATTCCATAATAAAAAACATTATCATTTAATTGTGATCCCACAACAATACATAAACTACAAGGAGGTCCCATTAATATCTTACTACATAGCCACTACAATGTTAGGTTAAGCAGTAATCACGCGGGATCAGGCCGGTACTAATGCCGCAACTTTACTGGCTTGTGTTTTAGTGCCTCTAACACTTTTAGTGCTATTTGTAAAGTGGCAGAAGTCACCATTTATAGCGCGATGGTATTGGATGGATTTTTTTACAACTGTTTGAATAAAAGATGCAAATCTACCAGCTTTGTGAAGGGTTGTTGGTTTGGGAGGTTTGTAATTTTGGCGCTTGATTCTTTAGGCGTGCGTGTGAACAACGTTTTATTATATTTAAACAATGAAAGGAAATGATTTTAAATTAAAAATTAGTTACTCTGTATGCACCAAAGACTTATTGTCTTAAATGTTTGTGAAAAATAAAAACACTTGCTAATCTTCATCCTCTAGATAGTGATAAAAGAATTTAACAACTTCCTAAGATCCCATCAGGAAATCGTGCCACAAATCGATGTAAAATAAGCGGAATACAAATGAAGGGTTCCTCCAAAAGCACAGATACCAAAATCCTTATCTAATCCGTTTCCAAGAGTAGTGGAAAAAGTACTGAAACTACATTTCTGAGGTAAATCCGAAAAAGTTTGGCGCTAGCTTAAATAAAGATGTGAGTCTTCAAAATCCGGTGCCTTTGAATGTACTTTAAATATACTAGACTCGAAAATCTGAATTTCAAAGTACACAAACATTATAATATTCAAATGTCTTCAGCAGTCGAATAAAACATGCTGTCGTCATATCAAACTGCAGTCAAAATGAAATAGAGTATTTTTCTCAAATGTTCGGTAGATTCTCAACAGCTCGTATTTTGTGATTCAAGACGTGCTCGAGAATGTTTTGCTGCTGTACGTTATTTGTGCTGAGCATGGACGCTTATCGTGTTTGAATACTATTTAATGTCTTGTTTCCATATTTTAACATTTAGTTCCAATATTTTCTTCTGTAAACATTCCTGAATTTCGTTCTGACGCATTGTTGCTGTTGCTTTTGTGTGTCTTGTTAATCTTTATATCAATGTTCTATTATGTTTGTGACTGCTTTTAAATGCCCCAGAAACAAAAGTTGCCTTTCTAATCATCCATACGCACAACATTTACCATTGTTAAAATTTTCCGCGTGAAAATCACGACCTCATCATAGGTCTGTAATCATCTCCTTATTGAGGCTACCCTCGGTAGGGTAGTAATAGCGGTTTCAATGTAACAATGGTGAGACAGATTCGACTTCCGTGCAATTAATTCAATTGATCGAGCCGCGGGTAAGGTACTACGGTAATCGCTCTGAAAATTGTGGGGTGAAACGACGAGTGGATTTAATGGTATCAGATCGACTTTGGGTAAGGGATAGAAAAGACCCCTGAAAGTTGAAATTAAAATAATAATAGTGAAAATACTGTTACAACACGGCAGTTATAAACATATAAAAAATGGTAAATAACATGTGATTAACTCACACTGTAAGTCCGAGTTTCCACACGTAACACTAACAAGTTTGAAATAAACAGTCTCAGTGTCAAAGTCACACTATGTACAGACACTAGTCAGCAACCATGATGTAGACTTAGGACAGTGTCTCTCAAATCATAACTCTGTACTGTGACTGTACCTAATCGTAACTGTGACTGTACCTACTAATTTCAATTGTTAAAAGTTCTTTAATAAAGTCTTTATCAATATTACCTTTTATTACCTACTATTTATTCACATTCTAGTATCCAAATATCTCTAACTATCGAGCGAGATCAAGTGGTAAGGTCCAAATTATCTAGTGGAACTAAATTTCAGGTTAGCGGGCGGCGATCTAGTTGTCTCGATTAGCATCCTTGCCACTGCATTAGGAATGCCTATAACTTCCACTAGTAACTTATGTTAAACTTAGTTCCTTTAATTCACACTACATTAATTTTGAAAGCAATCTTACTATGTAATCAATTATAATAATAATAAGAATCCAGCCTATAAACGTCAAACTGCTGGGCACAGGCCTCTTCCCATATAGAGAAGAAATCAATTAAAAGTATTTTTTTGTAATGAAAAGGAACCTGTGCCTGCAATTTTTTATATGTTTTGAGCTATTAAGCTGTGTGTCAAAATCTTGGTACAATATTAACGCTAGAACCACATAATTTAGCCGCGAGTATTGTAAATAGCGTATTAACAACGGAGCGGAGTTATTAGGCCATGCGGCAAACATGGAATAGTAAATATTGTTTGATTGCGGCATTGATTATTAACTTCGTTGGTTTCACGAGCGCTCTAGTTTGCTGCTTTATTATGGTTTAGTACGTGCTTAATATGTTACTAGACAGCAAATAGTTCTGTTAGTAATTGAACCGAGCTTATGTTTCCAAAATACGCTTATGTATAAAAACATGTTTGGATATGTACAAAGTTATAGTTCAGAATGGAAACAAAACATTTAAAGGAACTTCGCACTAACAAATATTGTACTCTTACTATATGTTACGATATTGGAATACCCGCCAAAGGTTCCCGCTAACAACTAACCAAAACTTTCCGTTAAAATACGACAAGGTTTTAAAGTCTAAAAAACTTTATCTTTATTCGGAGCCGAGATATATTCGCGTCCGACTCGAAGAAGTGCCAAGTTTGTAAGAAAACACACTGTATCCCTCGATTTATGAGCTCATATGGACGAACTCGCATGACCAATATAAAAGTTTGAAAAAAATGGACTTGTATATAAATGGCCGGAGCGGACTTTTGTTTTAGACGACGCTCAGCGATTTCTTCCGATATTTTGCAGATACGAAAAGTTATCTAACTTTGCACAAGTAAGCTTTAACTTAGTAATACCTAAAATATACTACACGTTTTTGATCTTTATACCGGGTTTCTTAGACACTGACAGGTTCTGAATTATCTAAAGAAACACTGTCGTAAAAAACTTCTTGAACAAGAAACCTAATTCAAGCCGGCTTCTTTGTTTTCAGTAAATCACCAACCTGACATTTTGGCTACTCACAAACTCGATTTAAAATTAAGTTACCAATACTTGGAGCGCTCAATCTTTGACGGCCTGGCTTCGACATTATAATGACTCAGAAGCAGACAAGTTAACCACTTCAGCCATAAAACATACTTTGCGAAATCCCCGAAAGTTGGTCACGAAAAGTATCAGCGTTGGGGCAACCAGTAAATTTGTTGCAAAAAGAAACTTGCGACTAGAGGTCGTAATTTAAATGTAAATTGAACCCCACCGAACATCACGGTGTTTAGAAGGTACGGATTTTTGAACAAAAGCTGTGGTTACAAAATTTGTCGTGTTTGCTTTTACCGTAAAGCCAGATAAAAGTTTTGTTGTTTTAGGAACAAAGAACAATTTTTTACACAGTGCCTATCAAAAGGTAACTTTTTATTTAATGATTGGCTGTCTAAAAACATAAGGTTCATTTGTGAATTATAAACAAGTTAGATAAAGGTTTCGAAAAATGTTAGCTTTTTCGCCGAATCGAATTTATTTTACTAAAACACTACGTTCAAAATACACTAACATTTTTGCGGCAGAAAAAATACTTTTGAAAAATTCAATTTTTCCGATTCAAAATGTATTTAAATACATTGTGCGGTGGTAGTATTCCATTAAATTGCATTTGTTTTTGCGGCGTGCGCACTGCGGCTTTATGATACGTTTTTATTGTATTATTTTTAGTTGCGTTGTGGTCGCAACTGCCCTGGGCTATGTACTAGGACCGGTCCTGAATCCGCGAATTTTTAAATCCGGATATTTTAGTTTCTAAATTTTTATATGAAATCTTTTTAATAGATAGTTTTCACAACTTCGGGCCGTAGGTTTATTTTTCGTTGTTATCGTTTTATGCTTATCTGAAAGAGAATATTGTATCTAAATATTATTTATGAAGCTATATTTATATTTATAAACTAATTGACTTCGTTCGTACCATGCAGATTATTTTGTTATCCTCTTTGATTAGAAGTAAGCAGAAAAACTGGATTATCTCGTATAGGAACAGGCGCGTTGTTATTGGAATACCTACTGTTTAAAAAGAATACCAAGTATTTTTTTAATATTTTTAGTATGTTATTTTTTTCTAAAATGGTATATATTTGAGTTATACGTTTTTATAAAGCACTGCAAATATGAGTCTTGTAATAAATGATTGTTAATAATTGTCATTATTGTAATGCAAATATTTAAAAAACCATTTTGTCTAAAATAATTATTCAACTTTTACTTTTACCCCTTTTGAACTTAACAATAAAAATATATATGATGGCAATCCTGTAATTGAAAGATAATTAAAAAACTTGCGCCTCAATAAGTCGAGTGTGCTGCTAATTACAGCGCACACCTTAGAGCTAGGCTCGAGCCGGCACAATTTCCGTGTAATATCCGCTGTATCCGCCGTATCCGCCGGCATCCGGGCCGTATCCGCGCCGTATCCGCAATCCGTACGGTTTCGATCAGGCGTCACGAACACCTAGGCATCGTCTGTATTCCTTTGTTTTCTTTTGATGTTGGTATTGGAGTTTTGACGCGTGATTTTTTGTTTGGTCTTGCATGGATATGTTTGTGTATTTTCACATGATATATAGAGGACTGAAATGGAGTTTTTAGAAACTGATGGTTTTATTTGAAAGGTGATTCTTATGTACATCAAAACGTATGTGTATTTTCCATATCATGAAATATTTAACCAACAAATTTATCAGCCATATCTCTCCTGTATCATCTTTTTATGTTTATAAAATTTTCTCAAACGCAGTTCCACTTATCTATACAAAATATCGAATATATTATTCAATTAAATCACTCTAATATTCCACGCTAAACAGTTACAATATAGACTTCCATCATGCAAAACATTGCTTAACAATAGACTACACAATAACAATAAACGATAGCTGAAAGCGCTACATTTATTACTCCCAACATTCACATAAACTACAAATGACAATTCTAGCAAATTAATAACACGTCAAACGAGCTTAGCATTTAATAAACAAGCGGGATAATAGCTATTACACGTAGTGCCGTATACAGGGTTACTGGTAACTCGACGTATTCCTTACAGGATGTCATAGTAGGGCTAAAATGCAACAAATTAAGCCACCAAATGTTCTACCGAAATTCAGTAGTTTTTGAGTTACATAGATTTTTAGTATTTTTATAAAAAAACCCAGATTAAATCATTTGGAGCCAATTTAAAAACTATTTACGGCGCGACTGTACTGAAATTTAACTTAATATCATAGTTGATGCCGTAGCAGATCTTTGTTAATAATTAAAAGATCAAAATGCCAAAAACTATGGCAAATATCACTAAAGAAACATTTATTTTTTTTGTGATTTTTGCTATTACTTCATACAAAATGTTGTCTAGTGAAAAAAAAAGTTACTACGCCTGATGTACAAATTACTAGGAAAATATCCTTGTCTTATCAGCTATCCGAAAAGGTATGATTGTCAATACTTTTGCACGTGTGATAGGGAAGGGAAGAGTTTTATGAGGAGCAGGTAAAATTGCGAGCCGGTCGACCTATTGTTTCATAATCTTATTATTCGTAGTTTTTACCTGCGCTTGAACCCCAAACACTCGGCAAGCTTTGTGATTGGTCACTATTGTTCTGTCGGCATGACACGGGGTGCGACTTTACAAAATTTGGTCGTCAGCGTCAGTTAGTTTCAACTCTACGTCGCGCAAGCTCGTGTTTTGTTATCTGGCTATTCCCATAACTGATACCGCGTATCTGGCTCTTGTGTTGTGCTGTGCCTTCATAAGTGCTGACTATGGCTGCATATTCTAACCCTGAATACGCTGACATAATGTACTGTTACGGACTTAGTGACGGTAACGCTGCTCAGGCACGGAGAGAATATCAACTTCGCTTTCCCAACCGCCGACTCCCACACGTTAGTGTTTTTGGATCGACTTATCGGCGATTATCTGAAACTGGCAGTGTCCAAAGAAGCAGGCAAGTTGACACTGGTCGTTCTCGGAGATACACGGCTGAGGACGAAGAGCTGATTCTTCAACGTTTTATTGACGACCCTAACATATCGACAAACATCGTAGCGCGTGAGCTTGGTATGTCGCAGTGGAAAGTCTGGTCTGTAGTTCACTTGTCAGGCAGACATCCATACCACTATCAACCTGTCCAGTCATTAGAAGAGGGAGATCCGCCAAGACGGCTTGAATTTTGTCGTTTTATGCTAAGTGCCGACGCCGAAAACGAAAACTTTTTAAAAAACATTCTGTGGACCGATGAGTCATGTTTTGACCGTGATGGTATCACAAATTACCACAATTTACATTACTGGGCACCGAAGGCAGAAGCTAATCCTAAGAAACTGAAACCAACCGCATCCCAGCGTAGGTTTTCGCTTAATGTTTGGATGGGTATTATCGACGACAAATTAATTGGCCCACACTTTTTACCCCGAACACTAAATGGGGAACTTTATGAAGATTTCCTAAGAAATTATTTAACACCACTGCTCACGGATGTACCGGAAGACAGAAGAGCAAACATTATTTATCAACATGACGGATGTCCAGCCCACTTCCGAATCACCATCCGACAATTGCTGGATGAAACCTACCCAAACCGATGGATAGGGCGCGGTGGGCCGATTCCGTGGCCTGCACGTAGCCCTGATCTTACGCCACTAGACTTTTACGTCTGGGGTCATATGAAAGACCTATTTAGTTTATGTGACCCCAGTAAATTCAATTGAAGAACTAAGGGAGAGAATAACAGCTGCAGCGGACCAGATGAGGGCAACAATCACATCAAGAATAACAAAAACTGAAGTGAGGAAACGAATAAGAACGTGTATAAGAAACAGAGGGCAGCACATCGAACAAGACGTGTGAAAGTGTAAATAAAATTTTAAACTGATATTGATTAAAAATAATACTAATATTTACAAAATTGTTTTATTGGTTTTCCGAATAATCACCTTTTTGTGAGACGTACATAATGTAGTCCAATCACAAAGCTTGCCGAGTGTTTGGGGTTCAAGCGCAGGTAAAAACTACGAATAATAAGATTATGAAACAATAGGTCGACCGGCTCGCAATTTTACCTGCTCCTCATAAAACTCTTCCCTTCCCTATCACACGTGCAAAAGTATTGACAATCATACCTTTTCGGATAGCTGATAAGACAAGGATATTTTCCTAGTAATTTGTACATCAGGCGTAGTAACTTTTTTTTTCACTAGACAACATTTTGTATGAAGTAATAGCAAAAATCACAAAAAAATAAATGTTTCTTTAGTGATATTTGCCAAAGTTTTAGGCATTTTGATCTTTTAATTATTAACAAAGATCTGCTACGGCATCAACTATGATATTAAGTTAAATTTCAGTACAGTCGCGCCGTAAATAGTTTTTAAATTGACTCCAAATGATTTAATCTGGGTTTTTTTATAAAAATACTAAAAATCTATGTAACTCAAAAACTACTGAATTTCGGTAGAACATTTGGTGGCTTAATTTGTTGCATTTTAGCCCTACTATGACGTCCTGTAAGGAATACGTCGAGTTACCAGTAACCCTGTATAACAGCAGTCGGTTAATCTCCCCGAAATTGTTCAAACGTTCAATACTCAGTACTGAAAGCGATTTATGTGAACTAAATGATGCATGACGCTTGTGAATATTTCATATCTTGACAAATATTTGCATGTACTTTATAATATTCGGAATGATTACTGAGGTTAACGTTCCCGTTATCGCATTGATATTAAACTATTTTGTAGTGATGTGAAACTAAATTGAATGACTTCTAACACGATTTTCATTTAATCACGGCATTTCGATTATTTTAAAGTGCTTGTGCTCAACAGTAGGGTAATGACCTCCCAGAACTTAACTTTGTTCATAGCATGTATTGATTGTTTTTTCTTCACTTCAGATTCAGACGTTGTAATCATCAGTTACCATTTTGAGTTCTTGATTATTTTTTTCTTTAGTCCATCGACTTTAATTGTTTCAAACAGATATGCATTTCTTTTTACATACATGTGCTATCCTCTCCTTTTAGTACTATTTTGACATGCCTTGATTACATACACATTATTTGTCAGGCAAGTTTCATCTGCATTAATTTGATTCTTAGTATCGCAAAGATCGATCGATGACTATCGATGGACATTCATCAAGATTTTCAGGTCATGACAAAAAAGTCCTGAGAACTGTGTGTGGAAAGGATACGCCATTTTAATTCAGCCAGAATACAGAACTAAGAATAGATTAATTGTTTTGAATAATCAAACAGTATAAGCTACAATCCATGTGGGAGCACTCAGAATAAACGCAACATGGTCAGAGTATCTTAGATCGGCGAAAGTCGCTGATTCCCTGCGGAACAACCTAAATTCTTGGCCATTAATTATACAAGTAAAGTCGGGAACTTTGTAACATCTTAAACTTTCCCTTTCATGAGAGGATCAATATGTTCTTATTCAATATGGGCTCTATTTATGTATGTTTGCAAAACCTACATTATTATTTACTCCTTTATCGTACATAAGTAAAAAACATATACAAAAGGCGGCCTTATTGCATCTGGCAATTTCTTCCAGGCAACCTTTATTGAAAGGTAAGCATGATTGCATTAAAAATAAAAGTTAATGATAGCAATTGACAAAAATTCAATATTAACACACAAACAAATTTCAACGCAGTAAATATTCAACAAAATATTAGTCAAATACAATAAATCCATTGTATTAGCGCTTAGAACCAATATATGGAACAAAACTGTCCGCTCATAAATTTACTCTCTATAATAATGTCACACGCGTTATTTATGGCGCGATTGTAATGAAAAATATTATTTTGAGGCCATTGTAACATTTATTACATTTTTGTCCTTTGATACAATAATAGTTTCAGATTTATGAGTTTGATTTTTGTCGGGAAAATTAATGGGAAGCTTCAGTTGCTCGATTAGTGAAGCTATCTATGTATTTAGAGCTACAAAAGTTTTTTTTAAGGTAGAAATATATGTACTAAAATTAACTTTTAATGTTTCTATAAAGGCGATTTACACACAGGCACATAGCTATCCTGTAATTTTTTTTTGGAACTTATACATAGGTATCTGCATTATTGTAGGCATCCATTGACAGTCTAGTTATGGGTTTCTACATGTAATCAGGAGCGGTCAACAAGCATATACATTATAATAGAAAAAGCAACCAACCGCTACCTATGGCTTATCTTACCCATCGTAACTAATGTATAACAATGTGTGGGAAGATAAAATTAAACTTTTCCGCTATCATACAAATTAATCTTCGAAGCCCGCGTGCCAGATGTAAGAGGAACAATTTTAATAAAGTCCTACATGTTTGCGTCAGTGCTGAACATTTAAATTAAAGTTTTGCTATTACGCGGTTCACGAGTTTAGGATTAAACGAATTAAAAGCTTTACATGTAATTAGTTTCATGAATTCTTCACCTTTGACCCTTGGAACTAGTATTTTAGTCATTAGTTATCTAGTTTTGCCGAGATTAAAATAGAATGAAGCTGGTTATACGAGTAGATTACCTATGTGTCGAAATTCCACTGAAAATGATTAATTATTACATACCGATTACATAATTCTATGAATAACTTCACATACCTGTTAAATTAGCTTTTGACTATAGTTAGCATAATTTTACCTAACATGATTATATATTAGATATATCTATCGTAAAATAGTCGTCAATCCTTCAACTTTCAATCTATCTATCTTCTATCTATCTATACATATAATAAAAATGCAGAAAAGTGGTGTCTGTAAATTTATATAAAAAAGGTAGCAGGGGTGGTTAATATATCGATGCCGAACCCGAAATTGCAATCATTTTTTTTTGTCTGTTTGTCTGTGTGTTTGTGCAGGCTAATATCAGAAACGGGTCATCGATTTAGATGCGGTTTTCACGAATATATTGTAGCAAGCTTCACTTAACATTTAGTGTTTATTTCATGTCAATCGGTTCATAAATAAAAAAGTTATGTCACATAACGTTTTACACGAATATCAATTTTCACAAAAAACTTATTGATAAGTTTCGTCATCCACGCGAACAAAGTCGCGGGCACAGCTAGTAGTCAATATACCAATTGAGTACACAGTACACCACAACCAAAACAAACGTGTAAGATTACGCAAGCAGTTATACCGGGCAATAACACGACTCCCATATTGGTAGCATTAGCATGCAACATACTGTTACACTCGTATTTCCTCATGTCGCAGTCGCGGCTTAATTAGGACACTTTGAAGAAACTCGCGCCAAGTGGCTCGCTTCTGGTTTAACGAGTTTTCTCGGAAATCAACAGTTGCTAATTGAGTTACATAGTTTTTGTTTGTCATTTGAGAGTTTAATTTAAATGGTTTGGTAAAGAGTAATAATTAATTATTTTATTATATTTCGTTTAATGTTATTTAACTGAGGTGGTTGTGAAGAAAAATATATGTTTCTACTGCAAGAAATGAAAAATGGGGGAACTCATCTTAGGTATTATTGAATTACCTATAGTAATTTAACATGTTGCTTTTTGCTAGCCACAGATATAAATATGGAATCAGTGAATTAAATCCTATTCGTACACGTAAATATTTAGATCAATTTCGACTGAAATTCATTCGTTATTAGAGTGAATTCACACGAACAATTTGATTTCAAATCAATAAATGTCATGCGGAGATTACACAGTTCGATATTGCACGTAATATAAGGGACGTACTAGGGATGTGACATTATCGATAGTCTATATCATTCATATTAAATTGACAGTCAGAAGTCTTTCAATACTGAAAGCACAGCGTTTTAAGAAGTATATTTTTGTGATATCACCTACCAAAGGTTCGTGAGAATAGACCTTTGGAGTTCATTTGAAGCACGCTGATTGGATTGTCCAATCGTTTGGTTTGTCAAATTGATGGCTGTAAATATTAATCGTTAGTTATTCATCATACTATTGGTAGGTTTGTACTAAATGTAGTTTAAGTTCAGAAAACTTCGCATTTTAAAGACAGCGATGCGATGTTTTTTAAAACTCTTTTTTCGTAGTTTGCTTTGGCATGCTAAGTTTTAGCTTTAAAATATAAACAAAATAAAATTATTAAAATTAAATATGATATAATACATTTATTTATATTATAAATAATATATAATTATATTATTTATATATAATTTATATATAAAAATATTTTTATATATGAAATAAAACCTCATTAAATTATTAATATTTACTAAATGTAATTTAAGTCAAGCCAAAAAAATTAATAACCATAAAAAAAATAAAAAAAAATAATCACGGCAAATTTTAGCTACCAGGCCATCAGTCAATTAATAAATGATTTATACCATAATATTTTATCTTAACTTTGACAGCGAGTACGGAAGCCAGCTGGCCTAAGTTGTCACTGAGCCCGTTCAGGTCAGCCTCCTAACTCCGCCTGATGGAGCCATTCATCAGCGGTGCTCAATACTTTGGGAATGCATAAATCACATTGTCGCGCAGATTGACGGCTGCTTGATTATGGATTACTCCGGTAATCCGCTCCCGAGCCACTGCGATACCCAGATTTGTCATACGTTCGTGTTATCATAATATTGGCGTGTTTTTGTACGGGTTGATCGGTATGAGTTTCAAATTATCGGGTTGGTTTGCAACTTTGGTTTAACATATTATTTGTTCTGATTGAAATTGTTTGTTTTGGTGTTAAATAATGTGTTTGGTGCTGGAAAAAGTACTTTTGATATTATATAAAGCCTTGATACATTAGGTACTAAACTCATTATTTGCTATTATAAATATACAAAATCGTGTATAATGAACCCTTGATTAGCAATCACACCCTTAATGTGATATAATATTAAAGCGTTTGGTTCAAATACTTTGTAGACCGGATATCAAGTGGCAAACATCGGCGGACACCAACCAACACGTAAATAAATAACTGAAAATGAACAACATAAGGCCGGCCAGAGTGGCACTTGACGCCGGAATCACAACGGGCCTTCCATATTCATCGAAGCTTCAAAAGCACTCATTTGCCGGCCATTAGACGCTGCCATTCAATGCAATTCGTATAACAAAAGGCACGTTCGCATTCAAATCAAACTGAATAACGTTTAATCCTCATAGAATATTCCATCGCTAACGAGATCGCGAGAGATTTCCAATGTCCGCCTTCGTTCCTCACGAGGACTCCAAATGAACTAATTCCATTATGAAAATCTTTTTCTTCTTCAAATTGGAATAATCCCGCTTTTTGTTGGGATTAAAAACGATTTATCAAAAGAATTGTTTGCTGTAAATAAAATAGAATTGAAACGGGATGAGCCTTAGATTGCTTGTGCAGATGTTACATGAAAAATTGTCTTGCCTACAAATTGGGGCGGTCCCGTTATTCATGCTAGCTCTATTGTTTAGAATTTTATTAAACATTATGAGGCTTGTGAATGTTCATGTTAATGCTGAGAACCGAATAAGGAAAACGATGAGTTTTATTTAACACAAATTATTTGAGGGTGAGATATTGTTTGAAGTAGGATTATTGAGGTTGTTCTGTTTAATGAAACGAAAATGATATTTCATATTTTACTCTCTTGCCTTTTTTGGAAAGATTTTTTTTTTGGTTACAAAGCTAAATTGAAACGTTTATTTTTAAAACTAGTGAGACTGGAATTACTAGATTAAGTAAATAGTATCAATAAATAAACAACTTAATCAAAAACATTGCCCACTGTTAAGTACTAGACTCACAAACTTTTATATGCTACATTTAAAAGCTATCAAGACACACTCTCATTTATTATTCTAGCCTTATTCTCATCAGACATAACCATATCAAGTTACCCCAAAATACTGTCGTTTATAACTCCCACGAGAAACATGCAAATTTCTTCTCGTCTCATAAGCGTCAAACAAAGATAGGAAATAATTTGAATAAGTCGTTACACTGCCAATAGACGCTTAATACTAGTTAAGTGGTGCCAAAATTTCTAATGTCGAGAAAATCTCCAATGCTATTATATAGTTGAAAGAGACCACTGAGAGTTTGGACCTAGATTATTTTAATATTTCTATTTAACCAGTAAAATGTACTGATAGAAATACGACATAAAAAATAAACAAACTTAGGATTCAATCAATATATTTGATCACTAAACCTAAGTAACAATCAAGCTTAACAAACGGACACCTAATACATTTTTTGGCAAGAGGACTTACTTCCAATTTTAAAATTAGTTTCAATAATCCACTCGTACAAAACTTTACTTCTTAAAAATGGCAGAAAACTTTAAATCCCTTAAACATTTTTGCAGCCTAAAGTGTCTAAGTTGTCCGAAGTTCGAAGTCAGAGCAGTCTAACTAAATATTAATTTGGTTAGTCATTAGAGGCGAGACGGCGAGATCATTTTGAATTTGAATCAAGCAAGAGTGTTCCATATTCATTTATCAAGACCGTCGGGTCTCGACGGTTACACACGCCGCTCATTGATGCCAGTTATTTGATTCGGGCCTATATACCATGTTTTAATGTTTATTAAATTATGTTACGAGTTTAACTTGAGTAACGTATTTCATTAGCGACAACATGAGTCTAGACTTTTCGTTGATCGATGGTTTTATTTAGAAAGCTGCTGTTGCTGTTTTTTTGTAACTTTTTAAATAGTTCCATTTTTTTTTTGCAAACGCGTTTATAATCCATTTAACATAGTTATGATCCTATAGAAATTTTAAAAACTCATTAGCAAGGTAGTTAGTGAAAAAGTCTTTACATTATGCCATTATTAAATTAATTTGTCACTTTTATTTCTACCGATTCGACAAATGCCACTATACCAAGCTTTTTATATCGAATTATATGCACGACAGTGTTAAATAATTTAGATATTCCGTAGCAGTTAGGAAAACGGTCCGATATCGTTTAGCATTTGAATAGCAACAAATTGTGGGCGTTGTGAAGTCCAGTCCAGTTCGGTGCAGCGAGGAATATGCGACACGGCTGTTACTTCGCACGTGATACTATAGAAATTGCAGTACCGCTACTAATATCATATTTTATACTGAGTGCAATAACAGGTATTTGTTATGTGTTCGTTGAGTATTTGATTGCGATCAATTTTATTGTCGAAATTGCTCATGATATAAAGAGAGTAGGAGACTATGAATATGACAAAACCCAACTTTCTGCTTAATAGCTTAACTATGTCTTGAAGAATTTATTGTGTTCAAAAAATGACTATACCTTGTTGTAATTTTAATGAAGATAACAAAATATATTTTTAAACATTAATATATAAAAAATATCAATGTTTTGTACCACTCCGGTAAAAGCCCACAAAGTAATATTTAATCAATCAGCAAAAGCTTGAAGAATAAAATAGACAAGCCATGCCATAAAATCTGCCAACACTAAAAATATCTTACCTATTAAGAGATATAATTTACAATTAGTTCTAATAGAGCTCAGATATCGTCCATAAAGCCATATTCAGGAGTAGATGGTAAGATGGAGCAGATAACAATACACGATCGGCGTCAGATAATCGCGGGCTGAGCGGGCTCGAAACTTTATCCTAATGCGATTCCCAACTATTTTATTGGGTTTAACTAGTGATTTGGGACGGAGAGCCAATTACACGTGCGTTATTACATTTTATTGGATACGGAGTTTTCGCAGTTATATTAATTTACCTGAATGTAGTTTGGTTAAATTATTTTTAACGAACTATATTATACAAATATTTTTAGAATCACATATCAATATGACTTTTTAATAATACAATAATTTTGTAGTATTCCAAAATGAAATAAGAAATTTCCATTATAAGTAATTTTTTCATACTGCAATAGAGTTAAAAAGACTTTTTTTTTCATTCTTAGTAACTGTTTAATTTACGAAAGACTGTTGAGTTATTTTTCAGTATTGTTTATAACACTGGAATTACAGAAGCTGTGCACACAAAGATGAAGTAAAATAAAATGGAATACAGAGAATTCAAAAAAGCTTACGACGGAACCATGAAATACGGAACATTTCCCCATAACGCTAAAACGAGGACATCAAGCCATTCTTCGTACTCCATAAACCAAAAAACCCTGAAAACACTTACTTTTACAGCCAACTACACAATACCATAAAAGAAATTCCCATAAGGCCTTCAAAATAACCCGTAAATAATCACTCTATAAACGTGCCTTTGTTCCTTGAAATTTCAATCTCGTGTGCCCATAAAATCGAAGGGTAATCTTTGTGGAGTTTCATGGGCAGTGTTATTAAACTATTAGGCGCGGCGGCCGACGTCGCTCACATTCCCCGGAGACTATCGGCTATCTATAGCCGGTATGGGCCGGTATTAGCCGGTATTAGCCGGGCTATTCAACTAAATTTCTGTAATAAACACTAGATGGATGTTTTAGGATACGCCATTACTCTGTTCTAGAATTTAAGTGCTTTATCGATCCTGTTTGTTTCCTTATACATACATATAATCACGCTTCTATACCGTAGGGGTAGACAGAGACCACTTATTTCCACTTGCTATGATCCTTACACACTTCTTTCGTTTGTGTAACTGGATTGATACTTCTGCCTTCTATGAAACTGATTTGTATTCCAGAAATTTCGGAGATATAAAACTTTAATTTTACTTTTGAGAAGACAGAAAAGTTCCATACAGAAATTGCATTTTAATTTTCAGTCCTTTTGTACGTATGAAATGCAATAAACAAATTGACTATTGAGAATTTAATCTTCACAACCAAAGCAGTAAAAAATCTCCGGCACAAATTAAAATACTGGAGGTGTAAACAAATTCTTTTAAGCAAAAAAATCTTTTAATTTGAGTTTTTGTGGTTTTATTAACATTGTTCAGTCTCTTATAATGGATGTTTATGGCTTGTTGCACCATACTTTCTCTATGATAAGAATTTTTATAACCAAATTAACAGCTTAAGGAATGTTAAAAGCATTCCGAAGTCAATATTATAGCTATAAAGAGTTTTTATCGCCTTCTTTTGTTTCTTAATATTTATACAAACTTTTTCATTAATCTCAAACTGTCTGTTCCTACCTTTGCTTAAATTTGATCGATTAAATTAATTAAATATGTCACTTGTTCCGCTAAATTACAAAAAAAGGACCGGTTAATTAGAAATGATCCGAGAAAAAGATTACTACTTTAATCCGCTGGTCAATTTACGTCGTATAAATTAAATGTAAGCTGAACTAAGATTAATTACCCGCTAAATTATATTTGATATCAGAACAAGCCAACGGAAACATTAACATCACTAATTATAATATAATTCCTGTCGGTAATAATTTGTACATTTTATTTACTTAATTCTCTTTTTACCCAACTGTGCCGCAGAGGGTTGTGTATTTTTCGAGGGTTATGTGTGTATGACTATTTCTGCTCTATAAACTAAGCCTAAGGTTTGTCTTGACTGCAAGAGTGACGAGAAGAGAGAGAGAGAGAGAGAATAGTTTTTAAACCTTTGACCAAAATATTTATTTTTCTTTTTGTGTGTCAGTTTAATTAGAATTTTCGTATTCACTAGAGTTTTAATTGTTTGCAATCAGGAGTTATTTACGAGTTCAAAGGTGGAGTTAGAGCGGAATAAGATTTTAACTAAGCGATGCTTAATTTAATTAAGTCAAAGATGCTATTTTTCCGGATTTTGGACAGGTTTCCTTTCCGCTGTTTTTCGGTAAACGGAATTTGATCTTATCAGCTTAATTAAATTAAAACAAGGACAGTTTTTTCTCAAAATGAAAACTTTTAATACAAAAAATAGGCCTAAAGTTAATAACAAACAAAGTGTGTTATTATTTTAAATTGTAAGCTTTCAAGTACAATATCTTTTTGTAGATAAACGACACTGAAAAATTCTTAAAAATTGACATAATTTTGAATGAGAATAGGCGGCAAAATACATTACTAAAGACTAAATATCGTTATGCATGATATATTAACTCGATAATACCATAAAATTACAAAATGAAACCTAATTACAAGGGGTGAAGCTAGTTCTTTCGTATGTCGGTAATCGGTAGAATGGACCGAATGGATGTCTGTCCAGTCACCCGAGTGAGCAACTCGCGAGATTTAGAAGGGTTAACTAAAGTGATGAATCTATTGACACTCTCGAACTAAGTGTGGAAACTAAATTTAGAACAGCCTTATATAATATCGCTTTGACCAAAATCTAACGACACGCTTGGGAGTTGGTAATCTTGCTAGCTTCGGGTTTAGATAACTTTGCTGGTATAAATATAGAATTTATATTAATTTTGGTTTTTTTTTTTTTAAAGCTGAAAAAGAAGTTATATACTCATATTTTCAGTTTTTGTTTTCAGATTTTATTACTATAACAATATTTTACCTCCAAAACAAACAGAATTCTCCCATAAAGATTTTAGTAATATAGACATTTTGTATATCTAGGACGGTTTCACCCGAGACACTAATATTTCCTATTATCGTATTAAGAGAAAATTAATATCTCAAAGCAAGAGCGTTAGTGAAAGCACACCAACTTCAGATCTTATACAGGAGTTATTTTTCGAAAATACGAGAAATTTGACGAACAGATTTTTGTATGTTAGCTTCTCCGTAGTCTGAACATTGTATATAGCTTTCACCATGTAAATACTTATAGCCACCCCTTATCATCGACAAAAAAACATCCATTAATTATGAAAAAAGTTCATTTCAATTAAACCCAAACTAAACAATGAAAGCAAATTATAATTATACTCAATTTCTTTCAGCTCAAAAAATTAATTACGTTATAATAATAGTGCTCTCGAGTTCCACGAACGTTATTCTCGTGTCCTTGACCTTTGACCTTTGACCCGCGATGTGGGGCGAGAATGGCATACTTAGCATATTTCATAACAAGGCCCCGGGGAATGCTGATATCTCTCTTTTATTTATTGGTATTATCTGTGGTATTCGGCCGAGAAAGTTTTTATGCGGGCTTAATGTTATGCGAGGATAGATTTCCTTTATTCTCGTTTAGTTGACAAAATTTACTATTTGTGTTTACTGAACTGATTCGTAACGGAGCTGATTTTTAAATGAAATTATGCTATATAGAGGTTTGTGATTATTTGATAGCTTGTAAAATATTTTTGTACTTTCATTACTTAGTGTAAGGTACCAAATTCATTAATTTAGATTTTGTATACTTATTAGGCAAAGTGGAGGTTTCCAAAAACGCTGTCAATAATTTTACATGTTTCTATGTATATTTAAAAAATATATCTTTCAGATTTTTTAACTTACTAAAAATACCACGAGAATGTAGTTTGTATATGTATTTTTTTTTTATAAATATCTCTTTATTAATCATTGTTTCCGTGAAATAACTTTAGGCAGTATGCCTAAAGTTATTGTGTTCATTTGGAAACCAATAAAGAATTAAGTAGTAAGTAAATAATTTATTAAACGAAAAATAAATACTGGGCAACAGTTATTTCAAATATTTTAATAAACATTTTAATTACAACCAGCAGTAAAGCAATAACGCAGGCATAAAAACTCAAGGCTTTTGCGCAAATTATCAGTTATCAACATTTATGTTAGACACCACGCCATGGAATATGGCTCCTATAAAACTATTCGGAGTTTATTATTACTGTCTGTATTAAATTACTAATTGCACCTTATATAAAGTTTATATGAAATACGAAAAAGTGCAGAAACAAAAACAAAAGCATTGTTTAGTTACACAATGATGATAGTGTTTCAATTTCCCTACAATTTTATTACAATTTACATATTTTATGACCAGTTCCGTCGGCCAGGAAACTTGTGAATAATATAGTACAACTACAAGAACATTGTTCTATAATCTGCTACGTCGTAGCGGTTTTAAATTGCTCAGCCTACATTATGACTACGACGTAGACCGTCTACGAGGTGCGGCGTAGCCTCAGACATAAAATGAATTTCCGATAAGACAGTTATTCCGGGCTATTGAAATTGAAAACTTGAAGAAGAGCTGGAGCTAATTCTTTGTACATGTAACTTTAAAACCCACTCAGTATCTTAGAAAATATTTATACACTAGGTATGCTCTTTAGATTTTCATGTTCTTTCATGCGCTATGTTATTTAAGTTTAGACTTGCATTATATTAATTTAATACTTGCTTTGTAAAAATTCCAGAAAATAAATAAATTAAAATTAATTTGCCAGCTTTTTTGATAAATTAAATGTCCTTTTAAGAAGCTAAACACATCAATGCAACATATTTTTTACAGCGAGTTTATGACAAAGCAGTAAATTTAGTTTCATATCTTCATGTTATCATGAATATGTTGTTGACCTTTTATATCTATGTGTTTGTTTCCTTTCAACTAATCTTCGTACTGCCATCACTTTCTTTTCACATCTTCAAATGACACATATTACCTAGCATTCGAGAATAAAACCCAACCAAAATCCCATTTACCTGGAACATAATTTTTCCCCCGCAATAGTTGTCGAGACCTGAACACCCATCCATTGACCGGCCTTAGCGCACACTTAGCACAAGCCAACGGCTATAAAAGTCGCGTCATCGAGAAATGTCTGGTAGCTCCGGATTGCCGAGATTTTTAGTTTAAAGTCATTAAAAGGAATTTTGGTTTATAGTTATCTTGTAAACGTTTGTGAGGTAATGTTATTTATGGCGTAGTTATTTGAGCAATTCATCTATAACCGCGGTTTCACTGCCGGGTTCATTGATGTTAAAAACATAACTGTCCTCGAGAATTGTGCTAAGAAATGCAATGAGATTTTTTCAAATTGCTTTAATTAATCTGTTCCAAAAACATAGTCATGTTAGCAAACCTATATAACCAGTCTAGCCTAGATGTCGACACCTTTTTCATGTAACAGCCTTCAAGCAGGCGATGGTTTGATAGGAGATTATCAAACTACCCTAAAACATTCAGAGCACGAAATTCTAATAAATTTCTAAGTACTACACAATCTTTTCTATATCTGTAGTTGATAAGTATCATACAAAATCTTAAACAAGAATTTTATATTTTTTACCAATGTCACGATGATAATTATAATTTTTACTTATAAATTATATATTAATTAATAAATTGAATTAAGGATTTTTTTTAGGTACAATTAAATTCAAACGTTGTTGGCGCCACAATAAATTGTTTTTCTAGTTCATTCTACAGTTTTTATTTCTCGATGTAAATAGGGCGCAATAAACAACGTGATTCCATTCTTGTTCAACTCCAACACTTGACATTAAGTAATGAACATGAATGTCGACACCATTTTATATTTCTGTTGGGAGTGTGCACTCAGCTTTATACAGATAAGATATTTTTATTGTTTTTATTTACATTGTTCTTTATGTGACATTTTCCGTAAAGTTGTTTTCCGAAAAATCCGTGATTTTTGTTGAGCAGCTTCCAAAACATACATTGAAATATGCGAGGTTTCCATTTTCGCCATTTTGCAAATTAAGCATAATGATTGAATAAAAAAACTAAAAGATTAAAAAAAATACAAACGCAATTTTCTTTATTATACAGGGTGTCCGGTAAATAATCCGACAAACTGTGGTGGCTGATACCTTAGGTCGGGCCCTGTCAAATGAACGCAACATATGTTCGCCGAAAAGTTACAGGTTTCGAGTTACAATGGATTTTCGAAAATATTAGAATTTTCTACCTTGCATCAGACTTTTCCATTTTTCTTGCTGATACATAGCTTTCGTAATACTTTTTGTGTATCAAATTAATCTTGAATAGTTACTCTATTTTTTGATAAGTCTCATATTTATCTAAAAGAAGAATATATATATAGGGTGACTGGTAATTAGTAGCCGATGGCTAAACACTTGATTGTACTCATGATTACAAACAACTTTCCCAAAGATACTTTTTTTGTGTACTCATTAGTTTTCTTTTTATCGTTATAACAAAATTACTGGCGCGCGAGCAAAGTTCAAACTTCGCGCGTGCGCCGTCGCCCGATCAGCTGTTAGCGGCGAGGCCCCGCGCCCGCACACGTTAATAATATTATTAAATTGTGACCAACAAAAGCAACACGTATAAAACTTCCGATAAACTAAAAGCTAGGATCGAAAACTGTTTCGAAATAGTGCAAATTGACACTAAGACTCTGCGGCGAGTGCAGGCTCACATTATAAAACGTGCAAATAAGTGTGTTGAGGTGCAAGATGGACACATCCAACAATTAATAAGGTAAGGTAAAATTTTGTTGATTAAAATCATAATAGGTATCTGATTTAGTATTAATTTATCGTTGTAAATAGCTAAGTTGATTCAAATTTTTTAAACACGCCAGTCTAATGCGAAGTTATAGCAACGAGACTATAAAATATTATAAAGTACCTATGTTTTGCTTTAGACTGCTAGTCCAAAGCCTAGATAAGTGTGATGGGAAATTTGGAATAAATTAAATCATGCCCAGTGTCGAGTATGTATCATCTCAAATAATAATAAAGTGGTATCTTTTAACATCCATTGTAAAGGTAATAAAAACCAACGACTGAAGTCAGTTTATGACACGTAGTTAGTTTGTAAGTGGAGTGTAAGTTAGAAAGATTATGAATTTGTTGTAGTAGCGCGCGCGTAAGTACCGAAATACTAGTCTCGGATATGATTTTATCGATACATACTCAACACTAAGTATTTATTGCATTCCTTATCTAATACATAAGAAGGTAAAAGTTCAATAACAATCCTGTCGGACACAGCAACATTAGAAAAGAGGGATAGGGCACAGTCACAATTTAATAATATTATTAACGTGTGCGGGCGCGGGGCCTCGCCGCTAACAGCTGATCGGGCGACGGCGCACGCGCGAAGTTTGAACTTTGCTCGCGCGCCAGTAATTTTGTTATAACGATAAAAAGAAAACTAATGAGTAAACAAAAAAGTATCTTTGGGAAAGTTGTTTGTAATCATGAGTACAATCGGGGACATCTTCGCCTTATCACCTTACCGTCGAGAAACGGTTTTCGTCGCTTGCGCTCTTTCTAACGCTAGCGACACGCGGCGACGCCCCCTTATTTCTGATTTGTGTTTTAATATAGTACCTATAATTGCCAGTGTCATTGTAAGAGTTGACACTGTGCACGAGTAAAACAATATATCGTATGTAATGTTCGTTGTTGTCGTCACTAAATACTACGAATGTTTTGACGACTTACGCATTATGTTTCTCTTATGCACATATTTTCATAAAAATTATGTAAACTATAAATGCTAGAATATTAAGATGATTTTTTTTATTAAATTTTTAGTATATTTGCAAAAATAATAATAATAGAGTAACGAAAAAAGCTAGCTTTACCGACAGTTATATGTTTACACATAAGTATGTAATTTATCATTATTCTTACTCGGAAATCAAGGAACTGTTAGGTTTAATGCTCATGTCTCATAATAAGTTTCTAGATTTATTTTTTTAAACGTCTTGACAGATTTCGACATTTTTCTATTATTTCGATGGGTGATTAAAACGAAATTGACGATTTTTTACTTCATCTGTTGAGTGTGTTTTCTAAATCTGTTTTTATAAATGGCTGATCTGCGACCGTAGGTTGTGGGTTTGATTCCCACCTAGGACAATTCTTTTTTTGATGAGCACAATCATTTTTTCTGTGCCTGGGTGTATTTTATCAGTAAAATGTATTAGAAATATAATAATTTGAGGATATTTATCAGTTTTCTGGTAAACATAAAACAAGCTCTGCTTACTTTGGTATTAGATTGCTGTGTGTAAGTTGTCACAGGATATTATCATTATGTTATAGTATTATTATAGATACTATGTCTTTTTTTTCATTTATGTAATTTGTTGCATAATGTTATGTTTAAATGTAATTTGGGTTGAGAAAATATGAATTATTATTAAAAACTAGTCGGGATTTTTATATTTTGTTTACTTTATAGTAAAATTGCATCACTACCTACCTTTACATTTTATTATTAGTTGCTTTGTTAAGTTAATTTATGTAGGATGCATAATGCATTTTACTACTACTAAAATACTAATTAGATGTAAACTTAAAATGTCTAAATAGTATTTTAATACTATTTACTTACTAAAATCACCGTTTATACTCCAGTTTAGAGTTTTTAAGCTCAATAAACCCAGTATCTGAACCTTACCACCTTTCCCTGTGTGTAGCAGGAATTCTTTTCAATGGAGTCTGGAGTGTAAATTTAGTTGTGCCTTTAATTGTGATAGCAATATTTTATAAGTATGCGTCTACACCTAGGACACTTGTAACAAGGAGTAAACGCGCAACAAGGAGACGATGCTGGTCGGTCAACGACTGGCTCCATGAACTTCAGCATGTTTTTATAGAAGTAAGGAATAAACAAAATAAAACAAATTAGATACTTCAATATATATTTTTATTTATAAGATTATTAAAAATATAAACATAATGAGAGCTACCGTTATTACGCTCACGTGTTGATGCCTCTAGCATAGTTCAGAAAATTACAAAAATAACTTATAATTAAAGATTCACCGCGCTTGTCGCGTTGTGTTGTTTTTTTACAGTCGGTTCTGAGTTTCGAAGTTCTCGTACTAGACAAATAACTCGGTTTAACTGATAAGTTGTATTTACTATGATGTTATGTTAGTAAGATGTAGGATATATTGTGGAAATAATATTTAAAGAAATAATTTAATAATTATTTGGTAGATAACTCATTTTGATTAAAGTAAAACTGAATAATAACCGGTATTTAATTAATTGGTAAATCTCGATCTTTCATCTTTCATAAAAAACCTTGAATGAGTAGTTCTAACAATACAATGGTTCACTCTTGTTACCATTTGCCATCAAAATTATGACCCAAATCGACCATCGATCTTGGCGGTGCAATTAGCAACCACTTAGCATCTAATGAAGCTTACAGTCAATTACAAGTAGGGATATTATATCTATCTTATTAAAATTAAGTTTATAAGAATAATCAAAAACTTGTGAGGTGTCAAGGGACACCCGGATGGAACGAAGTTCCTTTCGATTAATTAGTGAAGTAATTATAATATATATATTTTTTTAAGTTATAATAAATAAAACAAAAAATTAACAAATATAATGTAATATAAACTTAATCAGTAGGCTCAATTTTAGTAATGATATTATAACTGAAGTAGGAAACATAATGTTTGGGATTCTATTTTATTTAAATGTCTTGAAAAATCTGGATCAATGGTAGTATTATATTTTGTTGTTGATTCTGCTGGATTTCATTAATAATAAATTTTATTAAGTTAATAATAAATTTAATTAAATTGATATTAATAATTTTATTAGGGTATTTTTTTTTTTGTATTTTTTTTTATTTAAAATTATTAATTAAATTTAATTATAATTAATTAAATAAAAATAATAATTTCATAATTAATTAAATTAAATAATTATTAATTAAATTAGATAAATAATTTTATTATTAATTAAATAAGATGAATAATTTTATAATTAATTAAATTTAATAAATAAAAAAATATATATATCACATATATATATAATATATATAACACCGTTGGTTGTGATCGACAAGCGAGCCACGAGCTCGTTGTAAAGACTACGGTGGTTTTTTCGGTGCTTGTCATACCAGATTATAATGCGAGGCGAGACAAAACTGTTATTTCTCGGTGTATTGCTATAGTAACACATTTAGTACTAAAAGTCCGATGAAGCAGTCAAAGACTGCGCTCAGGCTAACTACAAAGATCTCTACCAAAAAAAAGTGCCTAAAAACGGAAGCTACATTAAGTGATATAATATTATTTATTAACAGCCATGATTACACTTAGAAAAAAATAATCTACTAAGAAACGAGAAAAAAGCTGTCTAGAACTATAAAGATTATAATTATAAGAATGACTGAAAAAACGTACTCGTGTTTAACGTATTGCTTGTAATTATAACAATTACACAAAAAAAAAAACGCCGTTATCTGGCGGCTCCTTTCGCCCCTCGGTGATCGACGCATAGTTTTTGACAACGCGCCGTGTCGCGCCAAATGCCAAACCGCGGTATAGCTTGTTCGTAAATCACAGGTTTCAAGAAAAATACAATTACATAATTAATGACGGTCCTTTATCCAGTCAATAAATATTATTTATTAGGCTTACGCCAATAAACAAATTCTTATAACAATAAAAAAATTACACTTCGTATTAGTAATAGTAGGTAGCTATTTTACTGAATCCATAATATTTATTTAAATTATTTTTAATTCATGTTTAACAGAGTTTTACAAAAAACTAAAGGGAAGTCGGGCATGCATTTTCTAACTGCCGGGCCAAAAGACGGTTATAATCAAATAAAAAAACATACCTTGTATCAACTAGATATTCTACTTCAATGGTTTGACAACCAAAATAATACTTATGATTTTAGTGTCGGTCTAACTATCCGAAAAAGACAAACAAAAGGTATATTTCTATTCTTTTCTAACGCATGGCTTGCGCGCAGGATAGAGAGAGTTGCATTTTGTGCATTACATTACAGTTCTTGAGTACACTTTAACGATAACAATAAGCTGTCGCGAGCAAAACTGAACTGTTTTACAATGAGTTTAAGGTTCATAATAAGATGTTACTGTTTTTTTATTGTTTCTCATAGAGTTTTTGTAGCTATTATTCTACACCCGACGTCTGTTTAGTGTGTTAATGTTAAAATACTATAGTAGGTATATGTATAGTAATAGTATATATTATATTAACAATGCCAACCAATTTTCCAATGGCTCGCATTATACTCATATTTATATCTTTAGAGGTTAATAAGAAGATTATCGGTGGAACTTATAACACTACTTTAAACCGTCCGGGGGCTGAAAATATACCACGAATGACTTTTTTAAACACAATAAAACTGCTAAGAATTATGCTACTATTATATTAAATATCCTCATCAGAATCAACGTCCAAATTTAATGATAGAAAGTTAAAATAATTGTTACAAGAAAGTTTTAAAAACATCTAGCAAACAAATAAAAGGGTCGGAGTCGAGGGAGGTCGGAGTAAAAGGGTCGCCTTCTTAGGTTCTCAGCCTCCGCTGTCAGTCTTCTTCGTTGATGACAAAGTAACCATGTCGTCGCTTCCCGCGGGCAGTTATTTAGTCTTCCATCCTCTTACTATCGTCTTATCCACAGCCTTACTGTAAGAGCGCTGCAAACAAAATGTTTAAACAATTAATCCATATGTAATAAAATTCTAGTAAGTTTACAAAAACAACCGAAGACTGTAATCACAAATAGATTACGAAAAATCAGACAAGTTGGGTTCGAACTCGAGACTGAAGTTATAACGGGTAATACCAACCTACTAGACTATCGCTACTCTCTGCTAATTTGGTCATCTATGTATTACCTACATTGCTTTCCGTGGTCTAAATCACCTACACGATTATAAAAAAATCTCTCTCAAAAATTAAAACGATTATTTTTTTAATCTGCTCCAATAAAAAAATGTTTATTAGAGCGAGCTTGTTTATTAATACATTTTGCGGTGGGTACCAGTGGCTAACTTTGATGAAAATACTTGACCTATCCAAAAACAAACAAAATGTTTTTTTTTCAATCCAGTATTTATGATTTTATTTGAAATCATTTGGTCATAATAACTAACATGCGCTTTGCGAAAACAAGTACCCGCAAGCTCTGGTTTATGACTCTTTTGTTAAAAGTGAGCCGACTAGTTTTTTATCTATAGCAGTGGAATTTCATTGTTATAGCTCCGGCCAAACCGGCCGACTTTGCTACTTATTGTTTCATTTTTTAAATTAAAATTAACACGTTTATTTAATTACTCTTTTAAAGGTAGATCTGTTATTATAATAACCGTAAAAATGAAATGTTATTGAAAAAAAAAACACCTAACAAAACACTATTATAAAAAGATTATTCTTGTTTAGGGTATACACATTATTTTAAATAAATAATGTGTATACCCTAAACAAGAATATAGCCGAACTATCTATTTAACTATAACTTTTTCTATTTAACATATCACTCGTTTGGTATGGTTACATAAATCCCAACAAAAGTATGAATGAAAATACACTGATTTACTTCATACAGAGCGTAAATCAAGCTTTAGTTCCTTTTAAAAGTATGTGTGACGTGTAATATAAGGAAGTTTGAATAAAAAAAACTAGAATTGGCCACAAAGATCACTTTAAAATAATACACGCTTAATAGTTAAGATGTTAAAACATGAGACTAGTGTCAGATGACTCACGCAATCAATTATAATTATCAATTCTAAAAACATCCCTACTTAGCAGCACAACAGGCATTTTTACACGTTTTGTGTTAAACACATTATTAAAATGTCACCGTGAACAACACTGAATAAATCTGTTTTCATGTTTAGTGCAATAATAATTAGTATCTAAAACAATTTTGACCGACTAGAATTAAGTGTTATGTAGTTCACGTTAATCTTTTTTCTTTCTATCCCACTACTTTGCAGACTCTTTATCTATCTGGTTTTAGGCTGACTTATAAACACATAATGCTTAAAATATAATTGAAATGTTAATACTTACAAATATTCTCAAAGTTGTTCGCTCTTCGATCGTCAATTTTAGATATCACACAAACAAAATAAAAGTCCGGTATACACGCGCGAGTATTCGTAAACAGTAGTCAAAGTCACGGAGAAAACAGCGAACGTCAACAATGAACAAACAGTGAGATGCGACTGACGTCCACAAAAATAGTCAAAGCATATATTTCCATCTCGTTACTGCAATGTCCTAATTGGTCAACGTCCCAGGAGGGCGGAGCTTCCGTGCCAGTCGCCTGCGTCGAACGTCAAACGAAATCTTCTAAAAAGTGATAAGGCTTCGTTGTCCCCGATTGTACAATCGAGTGTTTAGCTACCGGCTACTAATTACCAGTCACCCTGTATATTGGCGATAACGCCATTTGTTTTACAATTTTCACTTTCGGTTTTTCTTAGCGCTCAACTCGAATGGCGTTATCGCCAATATATTCTTCTATTAGATAAATATAAGACTTATCAAAGGATAGAGTAACTATTCAAGATTAATTTGATGCACAAAAAGTATTTCGAAAGTTATGTATCAGCAAGAAAAATGGAAAAGTCTGATGCAAGGTAGAAAATTCTAAAATTTTCGAAACCTGTAACTTTTCGGGGAACATATGTTGCATTCATTTGATAGGGCCTGACCTAAGGTATCAGCCACCACAGTTTGTCGGACTATTTACCGGACACCCTGTATTATATGCCTTGATAAAAATCATATTATTGCAATAACTATTTCCTAAATAAACTTGCATTTAATTTTGTCCACCATTCATAATCTTGAGCGCTTATAAAATTTTGAAACAATTATTTATATAACACATCTGTCGATAAAAATGTGAAAATTAAAGCTCATTATCCAGGTCATTGAAATCTATAAACCTCGCACATCACTACACAGTTACACACATTCAAAGTCTTCCATTTAATTCGGATGGGAGCGAACAGTTAAACCAAAGTGATATCGCATCGGACGTGAACCGCACAATTCACTTTAATATCCGATCAATTTTACGACGACCAACTTTTATGGCCGCAAAATGACTATAATGACGTATACAATGTTTTTCTCGTAAAATTCAATTTTGCTAGCAGTTAAAGTTCCAGGATTAACGCTGTCTTTGTCATAATAAAATGTTTGAGTTTCATAACAGTGACGTACTTATAATTATGCGAACAACAAAGTGTTTTGATGCCTTTGTGAAGTTGATCTCTTCATAAAAGTTAAGTCGTATTGTTTTTTTGACCTCGTACTCATTTAATTTCGTTTCCGCTGAATACTTCCGTGTTCCGTGAAATCTCATTTATGTTAACCTCGTTATAATTTTATCCACAAAGAGTATTTTTTTGGAATCTTTCTTACAATACTGCAAATGAAAATGAAACATACGAAACGATATAAACGAACCTGTATTTTCTTTTCTTAGATATCCCAAGCCAGCTAAAACTACAAACTTATAAAAGTGCTGTCATCCCTAGTAAGTAAAGTGTCTAAAATAAAGTCCACAACAGAAACATTTTCAACACTAATTTTAACAGAGCTATGACGATTTCATTTAAACTCCAACTCTTTGAATGTACCACTAAAGATAAAAATAAGTAGTTTCGCTCATAACATCGATGGAAATATGAGGACGCTCACATAAATTTATAAATAACACAAAATAAGTTTATAAATAACAATAAATAACATAAATAACTTTATTAATAACATTTGGTTGTAAAATCAATGGACTTAAATACAAATATATTTATATCTATGTGTTTAAAAAAATTACATAAGTTTTAAGTGCAACTAAGAAGAAGCCTATATTTAGCAGTAGACTAAAATACGGCTTTTAGTCTGAACTCTTTCAGCGTGTTGAAATAGATGAATGTGTTTTTTTTAGTTGTAAGATTTTCTCTCATCATTTCTGTTATATTTAGGTTTCTGACCTTCTGCCCATATTTCTGTCCTACCACAACTGAAATAACTCATCTGAAACTGATAAAGTAACTTAGTTGTACATTAAAAGGACAAGTTCTCCCGCGATAGGATCGGCGCGCGGACTGCGGCCACTTGACCACAGGCTGCGGTGAGGGCATAGTGGTAGAAGGCGAGTTGATAAATAAAGTTTTTTAGCCATAAATAACATAAAAAAACTGCAGACAGTTAAACTTCTTTTTTTAAATTGTCTAGTCTAGACTAGAATTTTCTCAAATGATTCATTTGTTCAAGAAGCAAAACAATATTGGTGGAATTTTGAAACTTCGATGGTACATGTTTGATAAGGTTTTCTGTCGGCCACTAAAACACGATATAGAATCGCCGTTATTGGAGCCTTAGTGAATGTCCGTTTGAAACTATAAAAGTTGTACGTTTATCCAACTTGCATTGAACAGGTGATAGAGTCATTCTGTGTTCAAAACAATTATGTACAATGTAGCGCTTTTAGCTTTAAGTTGTTTTGTAACTAGCTCGCGCTGCGGCTGCGGTTGGGACCGAGGAGCGACCCTGTGACGTCACTGGCTTATATGTTGGCTTTGGGAATACATCGCTTTTGAAATAGTATAAATACTATCGGTTCCTAGAAAAAATATGCACCTAATTTGGATCAGATAATTACTTTTTTGTTTTAATTAACTATCTAATAGTGCTTTTCTATAATCAAACTTTTTAAAAAACCTTGTCAAAATCTTTAAATTTTCAATCTTAAATACTTGGATGGTCATTAATTATAAAGTCTATTTTAATTATAAAGTCTACATTAATTCATCTATCTTTTTTACATCAGAGCAAAACCTCAAACTATTTAAATCTCATATTAAATGAAACTGCGACTAAAACGGTCTCCTAACTAATGGCTCTTCATTAATCAACTGCTTTTCAACTAAGTCCTAACTATAATTAATATCCATAATTACTGATTTTGTTATAAGGATGAAATTAAATGATCGCCTTAAATAATGAGATAAATCTGCCAACCTCCGTGGTCGAGAGGCGTACGCACCGGTTTCAAGGTGTCGCTAGCTCTGAGGACCCAGGTTAGATCCCCGGACCGGTCAATTTAGAAACCAACTTTTCTACATTGTCCCGGGTCTGGGTGTCTGTGGTACTTTCGTTGTTTCTGAATTCCATAACACAAGTGCTTCAGCTACTTACTTTGGGTTCAGAGCAATGTATGTTGTCCGCATTTATTTATTATTATAAACTTTAGTCATCAAAAATATTTTATTGGTAAATCTGACATAGGTCATCCGTCAGGAGTGATAAACTAGATAGATAGATAGAATATTCTTTATTGCACACCTTTAAAGTTACATAATAACTACTCTCATTTTTTATTTTTGTAAGTCATATTTGTTGTCTATTAAAGACGGTATTATAGCCAGGACTTGAATGAATTCAGTCACGAAGCAAGAGTGCCTTACCGTAAAATATTGATATCTCACAAACAATTCGTTTGATACAAAAAATTCAATTGTAAAACCTACATAAAATAAACAACAAAATTAAACGCCACATTTAAATCGTGTAAATAAAACGGTAATAATCAATCATTTCCCTTTAAAATAACTACATCGGCGGCGCTCAATTAAGGACCAGCGATGTACTACAAACACCAGTACACGGACACATTATTATGGAACTATATATTAATTAGTCATTGTTAATTACAGTTGCGAACGTGACAGGGATAAAACAATTGTTTTTGGTAAATAAAATACGAATATATCAATTATTTTCGAGTATTTGTGGCCTAGAGTAGTTGTATTGTTTGACTTTCCAAATTGTCCTAAATATATTATCTAAACCTGATTATAGGCAAATAAAGAATGTAAATATTGGGCTTCGTGAGGCAACAATTTTCAGTAAATTGAGTTTTAATAATTCGTGCTGTTGTTAGCAACCTGTTTCCTTTCGCCGTAAAAATCCTTCCTCTTTTCCTTGTTTAAAAATATTTTCCTGTGTAATTATTCGCTGCAGTTGGCAGTTCACGCGATATCGAGGTCAGTTCACAGCGGGCCTCCGTCTCAAACTAAACTCTAATATAGCCGGTTAATTGCCGTTTATGCTCAAACAAAAGCTAATTGAATTTCAGCTTGTAAAAAGGGGAAAATCAATGTGCCGTAGACCTCGTAGAGGTTTCGTAGCAATTATAAAGCGTAGCCGCACACACGTAGCGCTGTGTATTGACGTAGCACTTAAAACGTGCTTAGCTTTAATCGATGTTAAGATTAAAAGTTAAAGGGTTAAAAATCTTAAATTACAAACAATTTGCTTTACAATTTTCTTTCAACAGTATTTACAAAACATGTGATTTATTGTAAGTTTGCAAAACGACACAGTTTAGAGTTCCAGTTAAGGAAGAGACAGAAGTTAATAGCCTCTCAAACGCTTTAAAGACTTGTTCTTCAGTAAGACATAGTCGTAACGTAAATAGCAATGAGAGAGCGGACCAAGCGACTCTACTGCAACAATGTAGAGTATTGTAGAGCCATCGTCACGCCAAACGACTCTACTCCGTGTTAATAACGCTGGCGCCAGCAAAATGCTTTAGTACTGGGTTGCCACGCTGACCTGCGAATACTAACACCAAGTTAATACAAACTAAGTGAGACTTTAGTCACAAGTACATCTCTACGAAGTGAAATGTAACGGTTTCTCTACGACTAGAATAGTTTATGTTTTTAACAAGTGTCATTAAACAATAAAAGGTTTCCTATGCTAAAAGCAATAAAAAAATTAGGACTAAAATTAAAACTAAAAGTTAGACATAATATAATTAAGGGCTGACACTCTTTTCAGGCTTTAAAAATAATGATGTTCTCCTCAAATATGTTAAGGATGCTTTACAATTTTTGAGGAAAATTTACACTTTGCCAACCCTGTAAACAACTATCTTACCATTCAATTTACCTTCCTTGCCCCGCCCTATTTACTGCATACAAAGTTATTACACTGCGCAATCTATTTTTCATCGCGAAATAACCGATTTGCATTCTGTTTTTCTCACTTTTTATAGCTAAACGTTTTACACTGGAAAACAAGCTTAATGGGTTTGAAAGCTGTGGACTTGCCTTTATTAATTTATTTTATGGTTTTACAATGCTATTTGCTATTATTAACTTATGATACTTATTTCTATTAGTTTTTTTTTTATAACTATATAATTACGTAAAGTTGCACTCGGTGCTATGGTGACCTAACGCTATTTTCTCGTATTGAATTGATAAGATAATGGTTTATTTGATTATAGTTAAAAAACGACAACATACTATCACACCTGTATTCCCCAAAGGTGGACCAATGAGTACCCACAGTTCGCCGATATGTTTCATTAAATTATAGTTAAAGTTAAAGTCTTTAATTTAAGAGGAAACAGTCGTATTAAATAAGTATGAAGAGTTACTAACTAAAATGGTACAATGATTATTGACACAATGTGACTCTTTTGAAATTCTTGATTTCACCATGACATCATCCCACACATAAATTTAAATGACCTCTAAAACTTCCAAACCTCTACCCAAACACAACACAAAACTCAATCGGAAACTGAAACGTGAGTGATGTTTGAACAAACATTGGTCGCCAACTAGCTTTGTACTGTGACGTAGAGCGGGGCCGGCGGAGCGTGTCGCCTGCTTAGCTAACTCTCCCAGGTCCTAGTGACACGTGACGCTGTCCTAAGGACGCGTGCTTAGTGTAGTCTGTCTATGTACTGCTCTATAATGGTTTTAATACCATCACGCCTGTATCCGCGAAGGCTTAGGTAGAGGTGTACCCCGTGTACCAATGTACACCCACAGTTCGCCGATATGGGGCGAGCCTATTGCCACTAACCGGACACAAATCCAAACTCCGACCGGCTACTGACAATTTCATAGAAAAACCCAATAATACCTTGGTCGACATGGGAATCGAACCCAAGACCTCTAGCGTAGCAGTTTAAATATATCTTTGAATTTTTTTTCTTAGGTTTACGCGAAAGTTAGAAATGTCTGCCCGTGATCATGATACCTGCAAAGGCGTCGAAACTTCGGACTGAAATCTAAAATTTAACCGCGAAAAAATCCGCACATAGTTGTTTTATTTCTATATCTTTGAAGTTGAAATAGAATGAAGTATGTGGTATATGCACATAATGATAGTGGAAATTGAGCAGATGCACTTAGTCTTAAGATAATGCTAAAAGATAAAAAATGTTCTTAAAAAACCATCTTTCATTTTATTATTAAATCAGCGTTAACTAACTCAAAATGTTTTTGTAATGTTAATTATTATTTAGAAGACGTGAAAGTTTCACTTGAT
Source organism: Autographa gamma (assembly GCA_905146925.1). Classification (NCBI taxonomy): domain Eukaryota; kingdom Metazoa; phylum Arthropoda; class Insecta; order Lepidoptera; family Noctuidae; genus Autographa; species Autographa gamma. Next base: position 12,705,352 of record LR989855.1, read on the forward strand.
ATTCTATATATTATTGATAAACCAAATCCAAATAAATCAACAGTAATTGAACCCAAAATCAGTATTCATCAGTGTAATTGCAGGTTTATTTTCCTTTTTGTATACATACAAATTGCCTAATTCGCTCTTACGAGGCGCGATCCAATATCCATCTCCATTAATGATGCGTCAATTTATTTCGGAAAACAAAAAGGCGATAATTCTATTGTGTCGGAGCCTTATCTCTCGAACAAAAATCTCGGAGGAGAGATGTCTTGTAACCCCCCCCCCTCCCCACTTCCCCCCCCCCGGTCCCTAATCTGGCTCTCCAGGAGTCTCGCGTAGGTACACTCCGTACGTCACGTCTACCTGGATTTTAATACTTTAATGTCTTTTTAGCTCTCCTTTTTCAGATTTTCTACGTATTTTCTCTGAAGGAGATTTCTAGTTTAAGTATACGTATGTATTTTATACAGTGTCTTAGTACTCTGTGTGGGTGTCTGTGATTATCCGCTTTGAGTTTAGAAGTTGGCAGAAGTGCACTGTTACAATCAACACTCGGTTTATGAATATCGGGCACTAGTCCAAACTAAGTCTAATAGGAAATCCTAATTATGTTGTCTTAATAAAACAAATACTTCACACTTAAGTTCTGTGATAAGATTACTCGAATTGTCGATGATTAAATAACTAAAACCTCGTCTTTAGGAAATATAGTAAATTAATTTGACGTAATATTAACAAACCACACTACAAGATTGTGTGAATCTGGCGGAGTTTGAAGCTTAATAACTAAATTGTACAGTCACGTACAGGTCTTTTAATATTTAATACGTACTACATAAGACGTGAATAGCAAAACATTTTTTTGTAAAATAAATTTAAATAAATATGGAGAAGTACTACAAAAAAAGATTGAGGTTCTAAAAAAAATAATATAATAATTGAAAAGTAGATGTGTATGAATGTTTAATATAAGAAACGAAATATTTCAAATTTTCATTTATCCGTACCCTAATTGTTTCGTATTTTATTTGCGACAGTACATCGCACAACCAATTCGCTAGCAATCGATCGACGTTAACCACAGGAACGCCTATCAACTAAACTGTGGCTTTTAATTAAAACGGGAGCACACGAAAACTAGATTCATTTTAATTTAGCGGAGGCATCTAAATCAGGAGTTACCGCAACATGGCGGCCGAGGTCTATCGGATAATTGTATCGGCCGCAGATAGCACACTTACCGCACAATTCAATTGGACCGCTCAGAACCCTTTTAGTTGTAAAGTTTTTGATGATGTCAAACTTTTTGGAAAAAGTTTGTGACTAAGTATTTATTTATTTACGTTTGATTTAGGGTTGAGACTTGTTTTGACTGTATATTTAAGCTTTGCCATTAGTCGCAGTGCTGACTGTTTGTAATTACGTTAAGTCCGTACATTCCCCAAATTGTTTGTTTTAGTCATAGCTGATTACCGTAAAGCTATCCCTACATTATTAAAAAACAAACCCGTGGTATGGTAGAGACCACTACACAAAAAATATAATACGAGGGCATATAAGCTTCTACACAATACAGTTTTATTCATAATCCGATCAAATGGAATATAACGAGGAATACAATACTACACAATAAACATAAAACCTCTGATGTGGTACGCGTACAACTATATCGATGGCCTAAACAACGTTAATACTTGGAATCAATATCATAAATCCGGATACTCAGGTCATAAGTAGAGAATTCTCTCGAAGGAGGTCTTATAAAATATGTAGCGACCCGCTCTCAGAGTAAGGAGTACTTTATTACACTTTGTAAGCGTGTTATGGAATGTTATATCGCTTTGTTTTTATTGCGCGGGTGTTGTTTGATTGAATGTTTATATGTGGTACAGGAATAACACTATATTTTCGAGCGTGTCGTTAAATTGTGGAAGGGTTATATAAGGCGGGGCTTATTGCCCGCAGGTGACAGCAATACTCATCAATCCAGGTTGGACGTCGAGAGGTAATTCTCGGTTACAAATTTAGGCCTCGTGTCTCGTAAATAGTGATGGGCCCCTACAAAGTTATACGACTTAATACTACTTTATAGCATTCTCTATTCCAGCTTGTTTTCATTCAAATACACTGTTAATTATTAAGAAAATTTTATGCTTTTCAACTGTATGTATTATAAAGTTTGCAGAAGCATTTGTAGGAACAAACAACGAGCACTGTTCATAATTTCGGAACACGGCGTTAAAAAAACAAACGCAATCACGCAGTAACATCCCGCGACTAAATAAAGCGCGCTCTAAAAAGCAAAATGTAAAATCTTAAGCATTTTTAAAGTTCACAAAGGAACGGAGGCGGGGAAACGAATAAATCTTACAGCGCTGCACCGCTAACTTGATTTAGCACTGGATCCTACAAGCGTTATAAGAATTTTCAGCACGCGCCACAGCGAAAGCGATTAACGCTGCAAGCGCTTTATTGCTGCGAAATAGAATTTTGGTGTGGCGTCGTGTTGCGGTTCTTAAGAGAGATGTCGGCTTGTTTATTAGTGACTTGTTTTGAAGCCGGTTTAGAAATTAAAAGAAAAACAACTTCGCCAGAAAGAGTTGGCATTAATGAGAATAAATTATGCATTTCGGTTGAGATTTACCTTTTTTCGTTGTTTAGTTAATTTGGTTAAAAAATTAAGACGGGTTTAACGTTGCTGAAAAGTTTGGACGGTACTTTTTTGTGTCAAAATTGTTAACAATTTGTTTAAAAGTGAGTGAATTATGTACATACATTAGCTAGTGTCTTTACTTTCACGACCCTAATCTTGCAATCAATTCACACAATATTTTCACCAAAAAACTATAAATTCACAATAGCACACCTCATGGACTGTGTCTCAGGCGCGTTCTATCTGAAGTGTGAAGGATTCGAGCCGTGAAAGTTGGTTGTCGCCAACCTTTGATGACGTCACAATTCACGATGGAGTTCAGTTCATCACTGATCACACTGATCACCGTCTCTTGAGTACTGTCGGTCTTTTTGTACAACTTTAGATTAAATTTATTGTATTATATTATAATGATCAAAGTTAGATCTGTTTTGGATTGTTTGTCTGTGAGTTTTAGTTGTTGCATCTATGTTATTCGCTTTGTTTGGTTCCTCTATGACAAATTATTATTATTTTTATGCAATGAAAATTCTATTATCTTTGAAAACCTTGCTTTATACAATATTCTACCTTTACCAACTCTATTTCTACAAATAAAAATAAATTGACGTTTAATTTATCTCTATATTTTTAGTCAGACTATTTATCTAATCAAAAAATTTGGCAAAACATGTACCAAGTTCATTGACCTTACAAATCTTGCACAAAATTTCGAAAGTAATAACCGTCAATTGTTTAGTTGGAGAGCATCCGTTGTTGGCACAAGGAAATAGCTTCGGTCCAGAGGTGCCGTTACGGCTCGGGACATTCATAAACAAGTCGGGTTTGCGGCGAGCCCTATAAATACGACACGCTAGTTACGTGCGGAATGGCGACTGTTATGGCCTCCTCCACTTTAGATGCGTTTTGAGGATGTTATGTCTATATGTTACGCGTTGTGTAATGTACGGAACTATTACCATAATATTTATTGTTCAGCTTTTGTATTTTGAGTTCCTGCTGTATTGAGCTTGCTCAGAGAGAATATGAAAATATAAATTGCAAAAAATAGTCATAGTAATTCATTGTAAAAGTTGTAGGACCAATTTCGAATAGGACCCAATATTAAAACCTATAAATTGTAGTAATAAAGTTTAATAGTAACAGCAAACGATGAATAACAATTTGTCGATACCGTTTAAACTTCACATACCAGTTAGATTGATTGAAAAAACAGTTTATGTATGAACGATAGCGATGCGTGGACGTTTGTATCCTGTGATATACTATTGGATACTATTGGATAGATATTGACTGTTTTTCATTTAGTTTGAATTGATTGCTGTGAATACTTGAAGTTTATCGCTGCAATCAGTAAAGTGATTACAATAGCCTTTTTGAATTTCTGCCTGTTTTATGGCCACTGATGTTCACTATTGAACTAACTATTTGAACTATTGAGCTCTAATTGACATAGTGACAAACATTTCGTATTTTCTCTATAGATAGTCTGCAAATGTGCAAAAAAAAATGTTCAAGAAAATGTAGTTTACTCAGTTTCCAGGATTAATATCTACAAGCTTGTATACACCCCACGAAGCAAAGCCCACGAAGCAAAGAGCGGAACAATAAGAAATATAAAAATAGAAAGCAGTAAAAATAAAATAAAAATGCTAGCTCCTAGAATTAAATCATCCTTAAATTCCTGACGTACGAGGGCAATAAAGAGGCTTCTAAAAATAACGTCCTTGTGACGGAAGTTTTACAACGCCGTACGATTTGTGTCTGTATGATAAAATGTTAGTAACGTTCCCGACTTGAGTGGAATCCGTAATGCATCCGAGAACAACGATGAAAGGAATCGCGGAAATGTTTTATATTTGGCTTATTCGATGTTTTGTTGTATGTTGTGTACATTTTAAAGTTTGTTTTATTTTGTAGCTTTACTTAGTAGCTTTTGTTACGTTGTTTGTTTCTTTCTATTGACTCTTTTAAGCTGTAGAACGATGTATCAGAATATGTAAATTGAATATGTATAAACAATGTTTTTACTTCTCGATATTTGCTATTACATATTTTTCCTTACTTAAACTACAATCATTTTTACAGTTTGGTAAACTGATGCACATTAGATGTGCACACACTGAGTCACATGTTTACTCTGAGTATTTATTTATTCAAACAAACAGCATGTGTATAACATATACATATTTGATAGATTTGCTGGATTTCAATAGTAACGAGTTATCGGGAACCTATTAAATTTGCTAACGAGATTTTCTGGGTAACGCGTGGCGGTCTGATTTGTGAAATAGCGTGTGTAAAGCTAACTGATTTTAATAATAATAATATTCCAGGACATCTCACACACGGTTGTCTGATCCCAAGCTAAGCAGAGAGCTTGTGTTATGGTAACCAGACAACTGATAAACATACTTATATATTTCTAAATACACACCCAGACACCGAACAAATGATCGTGCTCATCACACAAACATTTGTGCCGGGTGGAAATCGAACCCACGACCTCCGGTACAGCAGTCAGGGTCTCTAACCACTAGACCAACAGGCCCGTCAAATTTTATACTAACAACTATAATTCCACATCGTATTTAGTGAAGTCCTTTTTTCTTGGTACATTAATCTCTGGTGCTAAGATCATTGGTCCGATGGTAAGTGGCAATCGATCAGGCGCCCACCATATAACATACCAATCGTGTGTTAAGAACCGAGAAATACAAGCAATCACTTAACCTCGTCCAGTTGAATGCCTTGAATAAAACATGCCACTTCTAGGCGAATAACTTCTCATATTGACCCGACGTGGGATGATCGTACGAGCAAAAGTCTTTAGGTCTGTTGTAAATTATTTAATACCTAAAAATATCGAGTAAGTACTCTAAGTTGTTGTAATTCATAAACAAAAAAACTAATAAGAAAGTTTGCTTGCGACCACGGATTGTGTAACCCGGTCGAATGTTCGCACGTATTTCCGTTCTATAATTTACTATAGACATGCAGCGCGATAGTTTAACACGTTTGCTGCGGATCAATTTTTCGTAGACTTTCAGCTAGTGCGTATGAGGTCTTTTCAAGACAAAGTTGACGAAGCTAACAGTGCGTATGGGACCTTTTGAGCCGCACAAAATCGTTTCTTAAAACATCTTTAATATTATACACAATTGTGAAAGAAATTTCTTGAAATTTTACCATTATTTACTTAAAGAGTTGTTAAAGTTGAATCCAGCTTCGCCCTCAGTTATCATGACATTTAGGTATAGAATAAAGGAAAAAGAAATATGACACCTTTTCTGCCTCACATCGCATGGAAAGAAAGTTCTATTAGAGTCACGAGTAGTGTTGTGAAAAAAGAAACGCATAGGTATATCGATATTAAAACAATTTATTTATCAAAATGTTTTTCGTTAAAACAGGGCAAACAGAAGGATTTGTCACATTGGACTTTTTTGCAGCCTCGGAACTATTTAAAGTCAGTCTCAATTTTTCATAGCAACCTACGCAGCCCTTTCGTTTACCACCTTTTTGTAGTGCGTGATCAGTACATTTGCCACCAGGCAAACGTTTTTTTTACCTATTCCAAGTTTGTACATTTCGGTATGAATGTTTGCGTTTGTGTATGCGCTTTTGTGTTAGTGGGTAGATTTGTAAGTATGTGCATAAGCACATACATAGGGATCATAAGGGTATATGAAATTAAATTGTATGTTTGTATGTGCGCATTTGTGTAGGTTTTAGTTGGTTGCAATGTGTGAGAGATAATGTGTGTATGTATTCTTACTCATTAATTATAACAGCTGTGGCCATTAACGAGAATTCGCCGAAAATGAAGACGTACTACATAACTCTGGAATATTCCGGGTAGTATATAAAGTTTAAAACCACATCCAATGTTTGTCACAATGCATTTAAAACAACCGGATATAACAGAAAAAAAAAACAAAAGTGCAAAGAAGTGAACAAGCAAAATGTCGGTCAAGTTATGAATTAAGCGGGTGCGAAGGTTTTAGCAAAGAGAATTAGACGTTTGCGCTTTCGTATCGATACTTATCCCGGCACTAAGCTAAGCGGCGCGGGCGGCTCGCAATCCGGGCCTCGCCCCGTGCGGCTGTGAGGCCTACAATTTTTGAGACAGATTAGACCTCACCCCGCACTGTATGAAACTAATTAATTCTCAGTGCGTTTGAGGCCTTTTAAGCCTCATTTTATTTTAACTTTGCTTTTAGACTTAGGTTTGTAAGAGAAGCTATTATATATATTTGTCTCTGTTATACTCATAAAAATGTTAACGTGGCCGCCCCCCGCATAGAGTGAGAGAATGCGATTTTGACGTCCGCACCTGCGAGAAGCCACGCATGTGGTTTGTTCGACCTCATAATGCAGTGAACGTGTTAAAAGTTATTAGTATGGAAACTTATTGATGCCAGAAAATATATAAAGCCATTTTGCAATCTAAGTCTAATACATACACATACATACATACATATAATCACGCCTTTTTCCCTTATAGGGGTAGGCAGAGACCACTTCTTTCCACTTGCAACGATCCTTACACACTTATTTCGCTTTATCCACTTTCATTATTCCCTTCATACATGCTGTTCGGTTTATGGTACTCTTGACCTGGCTTGTGTTATGTTTTCATTCACACTCGCCTTATACACCTTATTCGTCAATCGTTCTTCATTCTTTCTCTCAACATAGCCAAACCTCCTCAGAACACCTTTCTTAATTTTTGTCTCAACATCCATCATCTGACATACTTCATCCACCTTTCCTTGCATTCCTCCTCTTACATTCGACGTAGCGAAGCGACTCTCCGTGGGCCACTTTTCGCCCCCGCGAGAAACGAGACGTGATGGGTGGCGAACCACATCGCCGCCATTTTGGATAATTATATTATTTTTATAAATATCCATTGCGTTCCTGCGGGATAAGGAATTGGGAAAGGATATGATGGAAAGGATAACAAGGTAGGATGGGTTATAGGATGCTACCATCACGGAGGTACAATGAATGTGACGGCAACAGCTAGGGCAGTCCGGGGTCGCGTACCCGTAGTGGATCTAGCCAGCATTCGGACAGATAACTGGTAGATCCACCCCCTGAACTATATGAATGATAATAAAAATAATAATAAAAAAATGTGCTTTCTGCACTTTACATTTACAGTTTTCTATTATTTCTATTAGTTTCGAATTAGCATGCTTGTAGTTAAGGATTCAAAAATAAGCAGAACATTTTAAAAGGTTTTCGATATTCCTGGCAACCCTTTTTAATAAAATATGTACTTTTCAATGCATTGTCATCATTTCACAGCGTGATAAGATATCGGCCCTCCGAGAGTGCGAATGAACGTTATTTCCCCTCAAATAATACTAGACCCTCATCTTATCTAAAAATAAAGGAATTTTACGGCGAAAATAAAAAGCGATGATAACCTAAAGTTGAGGAATATTGAACAAAATATTGTAAGTCTTCATTCATTAGAGGTTTCCCTGTAACAGTACCAGAGGGTATTGTTTTGCTTTGGAAATTGGCTTGCTTTTTACTTTTAGTTTGTAGCCTCATTATAAATCTGTAAAATATACATTGAACCAATTTTTTTAAAACTTTGTGTTTTATTTCGAATCTCAGTTAATTTGATTCGATACTTAGATAGATATAAGGATCATTTAGATGATTTTCTCAAGTCCAGATGAGATCCATACATTTAATGACATTTCAGTAAACCAATAGTAATAACAAATGACAGGGATGTCATAAGTACACTTTCGATTTAATTTAAATATTCTAGCATTTATGTTAGTAATTTCGTTTGCAGCACAAAACTTTTACATCCCAGGATTTCACTTTCAATAAACCTGTTGGCAGAAATTCGCTATAAACTCGCGCCCAGGTGTTGACTATTCCCGACCACTGCACTCGGGATGCACGCTACAGAAAATACTTCTATTTGTCAGTATCGAGTTATGGCGACCGCAATATTGGCAGCTTTCAGATGGCTACAGATTTTATATTGGAAACGTAACAACAATCCTTGAAATTGTCGTTAAGGTGGACAAATAAATGTGTGTTGTGACGATAAAAATGACACAACGATAAGAACAAATATAAACAGTGCAGATCGTGGTGACCTAGTGGTTTAACGATCATATTTGTCTAAACAAAGTTGCAGGATATAACCCACTGCGACCTAGTAGCAATGAGACTGTTTCAAAGTTAATTATTTTCTTCTAATTATTCTAAGACACTTGCCATACAATCAGCAACTTATTTATAAAGAGACATTTTCCTTTGAATTTAAGCACTACGTAAAGTTATTTCATTCTCCATTTTGAAAATGGACTGCACTTTAATAACTTGCAAGTTAAAATCAAGACAAAGAATCTACTAACGTTAATGAGAAGAGGCTTGTCAGCGAGTTGATAACAAACTAAGTGCGCTGGAAACTGCAGCTCAATTCAAATGAAACTATAATCAAGATGAGAGAAGACCACTCAGCGGATTAAAAGAGGGGACGACTCCGGACCAACTTATTCCTTATTATCACTTACATCTTCACTGAATTAAACGCGGCTGTTATTATTTGCTTTTAAATACGGAGAGAACTTAGATTATATTTAAATGGTTACTTTGTAATTTTTCTTTTTTAATCGGACTGGGATTTTTTAAGATAACTAAAACATTTTGGATCTATTGTATTCAGCCGTTTCGGGTTGTATTTATAATTCCAGCCTACATACCTCCCACTGTTGGTCACAGGCCTCTTCCCATATAGAGAAGGCACGAGCATTGATCACCACGCTTGCTCTCTGCGGATTGGCGATTTCAGATCCCAATTTTGGAATCCAGGTTTCCTCTCACCGTTAGTCAAAAGTGTTTTAGAACAATTAAGACAGTACATAGAAATTTGAAAAGTTACATTGGTACTTGCCCAGGTTCGAACTTGCAACCTTGTGCACACAAATCCGTTCATTGAACCGCTAGGCAACCACGACATTGGGTTGTATTTACACGAATCCTATCCAAATATTTTCTTAGACTCAAGGCTACTATCATAGTACGATAATTTACTCTTCTCTGAACTAAACAACTCTAAGACAAACTTATTTCCTTTGAAACAATAGTAACCTATATTCAATACTATGATACTTCAGAACATCAAAACAAAAACATTTTACTACAAGAAAAACAATCTATTTTTCCAGTTTTCCAAAACTCCATAATAAAATATCTCAAGCTCATAATAAATACAAAACAAAGTTGTGAATTATTTAACTGATGTTTCCACTTAATTTAAGAAGGAGAATAATAATGTTTCTATCCCAAGTTAGTTGAACGAAGCATATGGTTGGAAACTCTCTTGTTTAGATCTGTTATTTGTGAGTCTGTACTTTACCGTATAAACTGGGGTGGAGCAATTAAGCTGTTTTGAAATAAAATAGCATTGCTGTATACTATCAACATTAATACTACATTTAATATTATAATTTATCATTTCATTTTATTTTAAGATGTGAAATGATAGAACAGGTTGTCTTCGTTAAAAGGTTTTTCGGTTGTTCAAATTAGTATATTACCAATTCATGAAATATTAATATTACAGTATATGTGGGACTGTACCACATTTTCTTTAATAAATTGATAAATAACAAAAAGGCTAGAGCACTTCACATGAGGTTTCTCTTTGTTACTTTATGCATAGCCTTTTATCAAAACGGTTTAACAAAACATTTAGATTTCTTTCTCAGCAAAAAATTAAAACGCAAAAGACAGTTGCAACATTGGTTTAAACAGCGCCGTTTTCAGAATTTGGGTGCATTGCAGTGTCATTATGATGCGGACATTAAAATTTATGTACTTCATACAATTTATGCCATCCGGGTCTATTATTGTGCTCATTTTAATGAGACTTTAACTTGCCTGTATAATTGGGTAATGAGCCAAATTAACATATTTGTTTATATTATGGACTATGGATTATTATCTTGTGATATTAAATGTGGATGAATTAAAACGAAGTCAATATTCGAATAGATGGCTTTTGGTAAACTTTCTAATAGTGACAAAGCTAGGAACTAAATGCAACTAGGCATAAAGTTAGATACGAAATACACAATTAAATTTTACGGTTTGTAAATTAACAGAATATATATTTTTTATTAATATTCTTATTTAAGAAGTTGTTTAAACTTAGGATAGTTGCCTCCGTTTATATCATGGCAGGTAATTTAATTTCGTAACTCAGTAGCAAAACAGTTCAATTAAGTTTCCTTCCGTTGCATAATAATATGGTATCATTTCGATTTATCTATTCCAAATGCAGCGGTATTGCAGTCACGTAATAATAGATTCTTGCTTTGTGGTCACCGCTCGCTGTTTACAACAGATTTAAACTATTATGCAATTCTCTGTATGTTTGTTTTGTTATGCACTAAGTTGTTTCATGCAATTTGTGCGAGATGTAATTAGGATTTAAAAGTAAGTAGTAGAAGATAATTATGACGTCAATCATAATCATATTTTAGTATTTTTTTTTATGTTTTGTGTTTTTCATTTATCTACTAAAATTTAAAATTTTGGTTTCAATAATCATCATCATCACGCCTGAATCCCCGAAGGATTAGGCAGAGGTGTACCAATGTACACCCACAGTTCGCCGATATGTTTTAGGTCCCATGTAATAGAGGGCGTTTCAATAATCTATGTAATTTAATTTTCTGTACCAAATTAGTTACTACATACGCCTTAATGAGACCAAGTTACAGCTATTTAGATGTCCGTTCCAGTCTCCACTGGAGTCTTTCAAGTAAACTGAAACTAGACGGATAGAAAACAAAACTACTGAAAACGAGCTACCTGAGCAAGAACTACTTCAGTCCACAAAGTTTGTCTCTTAATGAAAATCTTAATTTCAAATTAAATAAGACATCGCGACTATTCGCGAGTATTCGCTAGTCTTCGCCAGTATTCGCCAGCATTCGCCAGCTCGGTAATGAGAAACAGTAATCTGTTAAAAAGTAATTTAAGTTCAAATCAAGTTTCCCGCGCAGTTGTGAGACGGTCTCGTTACGTTTATGTTTTGTTTAACAGCTATTTATTAGTTCGTAGTTCGAGAATAATGGTGTCTTTGTTGATATAGGGCTACTTGAGGAGTAAAAAGTTTTGGTTATTATTTCCTAGTTGTGTTAAAAATGCAATTCATTTAGCAGTTTCTATTTTAGGCCACTAGTTTTTATTTTATTTTATTAAATGTGATTGTTTCTTGCGCAAGACAGAAAACAATGGCAGAAAAAAGGGGAGGCCTATACCCAGCAGTGGGTGATTCCGGGCTGATATGATGATGATGATGATTCGTTTGTATTACTTAATAAGTTTAAGAAGGTTCTTCATATAATAAATGTTCACTACTTTTGCATTAAATGCGTTAAGATAACTTGATCTTTTCTCCTAACTACAATTCAGTAGCGTTGCATAGGTATACAACAATACAATCTGTTTCTATGTATGTGTAACTTAATACGCTTAACGAAGTTTCAAATAGACTCATCGCATTGCAGGCTATCGGGTTCATGCACAAAGTGAGTGTATCGACTGTTTATGGATTTGGTCCAAAGCCTGCGGTCCGTGTGTGTGTGTGCGTGTGTGCGTGCCCGCAATGTATTAGCTTTCAAAGGAGGGATTACGAGCGATGCCACATTTTGGATATTAGTGATTTGCATATGTTATGCCGTTGGTCCGTTTCAATGGATCTCAGTAAAGCCAGAGAGGACTGAGTACTAGTGATTACAGATCCGATAGATGGATTACTGGAGTGTTAATACTAGTTTACTGTTACTCCAACTACTATACTAGTTTAAACCACTGTTTGTCTAAGCATAGAAGCTGGAATTGAATGCAATAAATTCTCTGCCCCATAATTCATGTTTACAGACAGAACTGACTAAGCATATAAGGTGCGTAATCCACATAATCCCATCAATTCTGCTTACCTAAAGCTAACAGGCAAATAAACAGATCACATAAATCGTTTAAAGTTTCACAACTATCGAGCTGGGCGGGTTAAATGGCTCTATTGACATCTATTCGCCCCCGAAACGGGCAACAGGTCCCCGCGCCCCCGCGCCCCCGCGCCCCGCGACCAGCGTCCCCTCGTCCCGCGTCCCCTCGGCTCGGATTAAACACGTCTGCCCTCTCCACCGTGTGCGGGAAATGAATATTTTGAATAGCAATGCTTTAAATGTACGGACGTTTGAATGATTAGGTCGGGATAGAGGCGGACAGCGGTGCAATACGGGATTCGAGCGTGGTTGGTCTTTGAGATGTTGGATATTATTAAATTATGTTTACAAATATGAGATGTGATGGGTTTGCTTTTACGTTCACTTTAATTTATGTATATATTTATATTATAAAAGACTATATACATAAATGTTTGTTAATAAATCTTTCCTTTTATCCTTTATTTTGAATTAAGTACCTACTCGCTAAACAACTTCGAAATAAAGTTGTTTGAAAGCAAACTGCAACTTTGCTAAAGGGCAAATCCTATTCAAAAACTTTACCATGTTAACTAAAATGCAATATCTACCAAAAATGGCTGCTCTTAACAGGCAAACAACTTTATAACAACCCAACTTGAGGTCTGAGAGTGATCCCAAAATCCTTTTCCAAGCCAAAAACGCATAAAGCATAAAGCCGCGGCCGACAATTCGTTTTCAGTTCACCCAACTCCCACCTAACTTGCATAACTTTATTCACCTCTAAACTGGCTTAAACAAGCGAACTTCCCACACAAACAATGCTCCAAGCATTTTGTTCAACACGAGTTTATTCCGGGCGCCATTTATCCGCTAAGTTCTGACCGTAATTCTTGGCAAAGTGTATTTCTTTGGTCGTCTGTACTTGGCAACGGGTTGAAGAAAGGTGTTGATGGCAAAGTGTTGTAGTGTGCTCATGTTTTTTTCGTTTATAAGGTGCGCGAGTGCCGTTTGTGCTCGAGAGTATTTCATGAATCTCGCTGAGCATGCCAGCATTGCCAGCTACGAGTCTTGAAAATATCGGTCCATTAAAACTTTTGCGGGCTCCGTTCGTAGTTCAAGAGTTCTTGGAAAATATTGTTGACCGAAAAATGGATTTCTTTGAATTTCAGTTCAGGCTCCGCTCTTATTGACGTTCAAGGTAGTGAAATTGTGTGTAAAGTTTTTTAAATAATCTTTCATCTTTAGTTTGGTATACAAAGAGGATTATTTTCTAAACAACAACTTAAAGTATTTAGGTTTTGTCTCTTTACAAAATAACAGAACGTTCCCCATGTACCTGGGTCCATAATTTTTGGCATAGCGGCTAGCAGGCCAGTGCAGGCCAGTGCAGGCCAATCGAGGGCCACCTGCGCCCCGATTTATCGTCAACTTTACAACGCGCTGGCGATGTGCCACTCCCCTGTTACCTTGCCGCCCAACTCTTGGCTAAGCAGTCTTGCTAATCTACCCATTTACTGTTGCTTATATTGTCTTGCTTTAGATAAACGAGTATTGCTTAGATTTAGGTGGAAGTTATTTTTATTTTTTTCATTTCTCATTTATTTTATGCAGATAAATTTGCATTCTAAATTATAAAGTGCACTAAAACAAACATTTTTGTTTTAGTTTGTGTACGCAATTCTTTACAACAAGAAGTCCCAGTTTTAAGTTTAACAGCCCTTCCGTGTTTCAATGTAGCTTTTTTCTTGATGAATGCGATCGAAACAAAAAAACAACACTCACATATAAATAAAGTTATCAAACACCATTTCAACCATCACAGATATATAACCAGCCAGCAGTATTTCCAGAGCGATCAGATCGCGCCGACTCGTCCCGGGAAAGAGTTACGAAGGTTATCACCGAACATACGGCCCGGCTACACCGATTTATGACGGGTCAATTTCTGCCAACCCACTGCACGCATTAGTGACCCTTATTTCCTTAGTGACAAGTCCGATTTTCCTCTGATCTATTTTCAAGGTTGGGAGAAGGAAGAAACACTAATGGCAAATAAATGTTTGTTAGAAATTGACATTAAATGTTGATGATGTTGATTTATTGAACTTGTTGAGTTATTTAATGGAATATTTGATCCCAAAACACTGGTTCTATTTAAGATAATATTTATGTATTTAAGATCTTTTATAAACAAAATATTCGGAATAGGTAAAAGTCAAAACAAAATATAAAATTAAGGTTATAAATAAGACAATGGTGAGAGTTTTTTCTTTATTTTATGTCACGGACAAGCAATAAAACGTGATATTTAATACATAGAGCCCGCGCTCAAAGGAACGGGATTTAAAAAAGTTTCTACGACCTCAGTTTATTGTTAAAATATTCCTGAAAATTCAAAATTGAATTGTAGAGGTGCGACTTAGGTTTTTATTAATATCAAACAGAGTGAGGAAGTATTCCGAGAAAAATATTAAGAACTTTTTTTCTTTTGAGTTTTTATTTTCTAAAGAAGACTTGGCCTACAAAATATTAAAATACCGACTTCAAAGGTCTCATTTTATAGTTACATAAAGGAACAAGTGTCAAAGATAGGCTTTGATATGTAGGAAAAACTAGCGTTGATCACAACATTTAGTTTCTTGGGTCGGTGTTTTTAGACCAACTTGTATTACGCTTTTCTTCCTTACTGACTGATGTGACCTTTATATATAAAATTCATATACACACAATGCTAAAACATAAGACAAAGGTAAGTATTTAAGCGATGCATGTCTCGGACGATAGACGATTTTAGTATCCAAGCAACTACCGTATCACAACTCAAAAAGTCTAACACATACGCACGGTTACGTGGATGAACGGGCTTATATATTACCTTGAGATTATTACTGCATAAAATATGAATAAATATACAAAGACGATATTGCAAGACTGGAACTTGTTTCGTGAAGCTAAATCTCCATGCATCCAATACAGCAGTGATACCATCTGCTTACAGCCGTTACTCTTCCACTTATAAACTTTGCTAATATTAAACATTCAACATTTTATAGCTCTCTGTGGCTTCCAAATTAGTTTCTTTAGCTTCGTACTAGTTTGAGAATAAGTGTTCCAATATTTATTATTTACGGCCCTTATTTTGTAGTCAGTACTTTTAATATATCGATTTACTTTACAATTTTTGTTCTGAAACCCTAACCTGACGCAATTGCTAATAAATAACAAACTTTTAATAAATACTCGTAGTTCTATTATAACAGGATCATTAAAAATTTCGACAACTATTTTCCAGATATATCTTTGAAGTTTAATCAGAAGTATCTTAAAGTTCCTAAGATATTACGTTATAATTAATTTATTTATTTTATAAAAAAGAGTACATAACGTTATAAACATTTAAAAAGTTACAATACACAATGTTTTATCTACCTACGTTTAGAAACAACATGATCTGTTATATAACTCCGTCCGATTCACATATCTAGCTAAACATTTTCCTGCAAATTGTTTTTACAACCAACTAGGAAATAGCTACTCTGAACCAAAAGCGGTCCAATCGTAATCAGTGCAGCATTACCGTTCAAATCACTCGTCGGCGATCGCCATTTGATATACAATATTGCGTCAGTGATTAATGTAAGTATATTACGAGCCCTGAACACAATATCGCGTGCCCCGCACTAGTTTGTAATGTTTCCTCTACAAAAAAAATGTACGCCTAATGTGGACTGAGAATCAGACCAATTTATGGCGAAATCTAATGTTTGTATTCTTGGGATTTGTTGGTTTTCTTGCTCTTAAAATGTTTGGTTAGATTTATTTTTATTTATTTTATTTATTTATTTATAGTTAATTAAAACGATTACTTAAAACCAATTACATTAATTAACATAGAATTAAAAAAAAAACATTATTAAATATTAAATCATTTGGACGATAATAAATTATTTATAAAACATTATACTATTAACACGGGATAGAGGACACTCTAGCATACTGTCTCTCGCAGAACATCAGACACACTCGCATAATATCTCTCCATACATCGGCAAACACATCACATTCAGGGTTGACAGTCAGGAGGGCGTTGAGCACCTCCAGAGTCCGGCACACTGGGGACTCTGCTCTAGCGACAGTGCGACATGGCGGCCGCGCAAATAATTTGTGTCGGCGGTTTTGGCGGTGTCCGAGATAATTGCTAGGTACATAAAGGCGACAGAATAAATTATGGAGCTCAGGACAGTCAATATGACCTCGAAGAGTTTTACAGGCTACCCTCAACTGGTCAAGACCTCTTCTCACCTCCAACGTATGAAAGCCTAATATCCCTAATAGGTAGTTAGTCGGGTACAGATAAGGAAAGTAGGTGTACATTTTTTTAAATAAAAATCTAAGGAATGTTTTCTGTACTTTCTCGAGCATTAAAGTTTGGGCCGATGTATAAGGATTCCAGACACAGGCACTTGCTTCAAGTTTGCTTCGGACCAAGGTTGTGTATAGGAGCCTGATGACGTGTGGGCTCTCAAAATCTCGTGCATTACGCAGAACGAATCCTAAACGTCTAAAAGATTCTTTTGCAAGATCAGAAACGTGTTCGCTGAATGTAAGACCACGGTCGAAGGTAACCCCCAGGTCCTTTATGCTGGTCACACGAGTAATAGGGTGACCATCCAATGTGTAGGCACGAAGTATTGGTCGTGACCTCCGAGTGTAGCTCATGACATAGCACTTGCTAGTGTTAAAAGAGAGCTTGTTCAAAACACTCCATTGGTAAATAGCATTAATGTCGTTCTGTAGGATATCACAATCTTTGGCAGTTTTTATTTCCATTATCAGTTTTAGGTCATCTGCATATAAAAGGCATTTCGCGAATTTTATTACATTGACTAGGTCATTGATCATAATCAGAAACAGAAGGGGGCCCAATACTGATCCTTGGCTTACGCCTGAACGTGTATTATAAGTCTCTGATACATAACAACCGTGTCTGACAAACTGCTTGCGGTCACGCAGATAGTCAGCAAAGAAATTGAGAATTACTGAGAATTACTTAGATATACTGGAGTGGCTACTTCACTTTTCTTGCCTTCACTTTACCTTTTTAGATTTATTGATTCTGTTCCTGATGTTAGTACAAGTTTATTTAATCTCATACCTAGATATAGTAATTATTTTTATATTTCATAAAAAAATATTTATGTAAGTTTTAATTTTAGTATACTTAGAGTTTGTTCTTGTATAATTTTTAATTGTGTACAAGTAATAAATAACATTATTTATTTTATAATACAAAACAAAATATATTTT
Source organism: Autographa gamma (assembly GCA_905146925.1). NCBI lineage: Eukaryota > Metazoa > Arthropoda > Insecta > Lepidoptera > Noctuidae > Autographa > Autographa gamma. The sequence goes on from LR989855.1 coordinate 12,723,280, forward strand.
TAAAATTTTGTTATACGACTAAAACTTTAATTTATACGTTACATATTTTAGTGTAAAACATTGCATTAAATAGCTTATTAAATTATAGTAATTAAAATTTTCTACATTGTCTACATTGTCCTAAAATTCCACGTATTCATGTGTTTTCGTATTGTTAAGCATATTACGTTTCACGTTTCGAAACGAGTGTTGTGTTGGTATTGAAACTCGATGGAATGCATCGCAAGCCAGTGAGCACGTGATTTGAAACGTACTAATTGGATTGGCATTTATAATGACAAGTACGAGGCTTTACTGCCAACAATAGCTGCAGTTCATTAGTATTGCATTACAGGTTCGTAATAATTAGGTATCAATCACGTAACTTATTGGAAACTAGATACTATGAGCATTCGAGTACCAATTAGGGTTTAACTAAATATGATCTAATGTTATCTTAAAGCATCTTATAGCGTCGTTAAATACAAACAATACCCATGAAAATGATCAATGCCTATTTTAAATCATTATACATAAATGATTTTTTGGCAAAGAAATAGCTATTTATTGAATCTTAGATACATACGAGTATGCCAGAACTTAGAATTGTAGAAAAAAAAAATTGTAACCTAATTTCAGCGCTTAGCTCTGCATGTATAGCTGAGTACACAAGTCTAGTAACGTTAGAGGCTTTTCTGATTACCTACAGGAGCCAACGATACCAGGCTCGCAGGCACTTAGCACAACCTTGTGTGAAGCCATTGATTATTCAAATCGAGGATGCGGCGCGCCCACTGGGACCAAGGGATCACTTATCAAAACTCCAATTGAATTTAGGGATATTTTAGAGCTTCGACGTAAATATTTGTTTATGTTGCCTTTGTTACTGAGATACCCTTTTTCTGTCACCTAGGGATCGCACATCTATATTCTCTTCGCGAGGAATGTTTATATCACAGGCCTTTGTTGGGGTTACCATAGCTTTATTGAATTGTATTAAGGGAAGGGCGCAGTGAATAGGGTTCCGAGTGTACCGGAATGTTTCCGAAACACGTTTGAGGTGAGGACCCTGTAAAACTTGGATAAAGGATTTATGAACTCCACTTTAATATATAAAAGAATGATTCAGGGTTTGCAGCTAGTGTTATTTTTATTGGACCTATAAAAAATGCTTTAAAATTGTACTTATTGGGTGCTAAAGTCTACACAACCTAAGAGCTTACGCTTACGATATTCAGAGACACTCGTTTTATATGGATAATGTATTATACTACATGAGTGTTATGCTGTATTGGAGAGTAATCTTAACGTAGAATACATTCATGATTTTCTTACCAAAATTCAAAATTTTGAATCTCTTTTGCATAATTCTGTTGATTTATGTTACTTTGAAATGTTAATTAAAATCCCAAAAAAAGTGGTATTTAAGTTATTAAACTACAATTTCTGAACTTTAGATTAAGAATAATGTATACTGAATTTATACAAAAAACCTTAACCTGTATTATCCCTCTATGTTTAGAAGACTTACTTAAGTTTTATAAAAGACGCAGAGAACGTTTTAAAATGTTTTATAATAATATGTTCATAAAGGACACCTAAGCCGCGTCGTGAGACACTGATCTTATTATAGCTGGGTGTTAATCAGCTGCCAGGGCTGACAACTTTATGATATTATGTTAATTTATTTTTTAATGAAGGGTGGTTATTAATTAAGGTTTGTGCTTTTTAATTTAATTTCGTTAGTTGATAATAAAATGAGATTAATATTATTTTAACATTAGTGCACACGAACTTTATTTTCTTAATTACATTTTAGAGTTAAGTGTTACGACAATATTGTAATGAGAAAATGTGGAAAAATACGTACTCCAGTAAACAAACCATTTTATATAAAAAAAAAACAATTTCTTAATCTAATTGATTCAAAATTTAATCGCTGTCAAATCACAGTATGATCAGCTTGCCGACTACTGTTCAACAATATGTTTTAATACTACGAAAACCTTATTTTTTATGTGCTTTTCGGAATTCGCGTAGGTGCAAAATAAATGTGTAAAGCGTCCATTCCGAGTGCTATAACAACACGAATAACTAGTCTTTGAGACAACAAGGATTGTTCTAGGTAACAAAGGCGGCGGGTGACAATCCTGCAGCCGCGCGACTCATTAGCTTCTTAATGGCTGCAGCGACCCACTATGCTTCACTTACACCCGACATCGCTTCTCAAACACACTTTTGACCTTAAAAAAAACAGGATTTTTGTCAGGAATATTGACTCTAACGCCGATAAAGTTTGGTTGACCAAAATGCTTAATACAAACCATATACTTACGTCCCTTGATCTGAAGGTTGATGGCTCATTGACAGGTATAAGAGGATTGAGAAATCACTATTTAGATACTAAATTCTCTGGCAAACAAAGTGTTTCAAAGTACTTACTTGCTTAAAAAATCATACATTTAAATTAGAGTCTCGTGACGAAAGTATTTGTTGTTGAAAATCGTTATGAAAGTATCTACTTACTACTACGACCACAAGATAAGCACCTACTTAAAATTAAACAAAAAAGTGTCTTACAGTTTTGTTTAAATTCTTATGACGAGTACAGTTTGAGAGCCACTGGCTGCAGGTGTTCACAGAGCTTGCCAATTTCCTTACCGGAGCGACGTACTACTAATGGAGTTATAAAGTGAAAATATTGCCTTATTTATTTATTACCTATTTATAGTTTCAGTCTCAGTCACGTCTAACAATAATGTATTTTCTATCGCTTTTTATGTTAATTCAATGCAAGAAAACAATACTTTTCAATGTCTTCGTATAATTTTATAGAAAATTGTGATTTGAATAGTTGTAATCGATATCTCTATTGGCGTACGGATTAAATTAGTATTTTGTTATTATGTGGTATGATCGTGCCAAATGACCGCGGTCATTAAAATAACATCAGTAACAAATCAAAACATTAGCGTTTCGCAACTAATTGCGGTAAATCTGATATGTTAACCGAAGCGTTGGAATTGGCTATTTGTAGATTGCGTACTGCGTAGGCCTCCTGCAGACCTTTCGTAGACTTCTCGTAGACCGCTCGTAGCACTCACGTAGAGCTCGCGTAGAAATTGCGATTGGCTTGTTTTACTAATAACATCAGCTTATGATTATACTAAAACTCTGTCAAAACCTTTTTTAAATGATATTAATGTTCCTCTCAATATATCTAGTCAATTAGCTTTACTGAAACAAAATAAAACATGCTCATTGAAAAAAAAAAACATTTTTAGATGCGTTATATTTAGATGCGTTATAGTTTTCTTGTTTGCGAATAACTTTTAATCTAGTGTATATACTCTCAGATAAGTCTTCCTCGTCTATAAATGAGCATTAAACTAGTCGTACTGTTATCAGCAGATCCATTCGTCGCTGATAACGATCTCCGCCACAAATCTAGGTAACAAATGTATCGCTCGTACTTCGTTAAGGGCTATCAGGCTTCATTAGTTAATGCCGTACGTTTGTAATCCGTTGCCTCGAAGGCTGTGATTACATTTACGGAGCCTTGGCATGCTACACTAAATTATTATATTATTTATTGCTTTGTTTATTTATGTCGAACATGCTAGCTGTATACTGTGTTCAGGAAGTCATGTTGAACGTGGTTTAAATTTTTTTTCATGTACATTTTAGCTCAAAATACCAGAAAAATAAATTGGTACTCAATTTGAAAATTCTAACCGATGTGTCACTCACCCAATCAATCCGAATATAATTAAGTTAATCGGTACATACGCACGTGTTGCAAATGACTGCAGCGCCATTTTAGCGCTAAGCTGAAATAGGTTATTGCCCAAAAATTCTACCTTCCATATTCGCCTATAATTTTATTCAAATGAACGTTCCAAACAATCTCTCAATTCTTATGCAAATGCCTACAAGTAAAGACGCATCCCCGAAACGATGTCATTAGTCTTAAATTTAATTCGTAATCAAATTTCAAAATATTCAGGCTGTTTCAAATAGCTGTCTCACTTATAACTTGTTCTCGGAATTAAATTAATTTCGGGTGTTTTCGCTAGGGGGCGCTGCGTCCGTCATTTAATAATACCACGTCAGGGGTCCAATCGGCGGTTATTGTTTCTTGTGATAACGTCAAAATAAAATTAATGACGGTACTGTTTTTACCGGAGCCGGCGGGTGGCGCAATATTCTGGAATTTGCTTTCATAATAGTGTTGGGGCTTTTGGTTTTATTTACTGATAATGATTTTTATTTTAAAGTGAAGGCAGTATTCGCTTTCAGCGCTCATGTTTATCGTAAAGGAATGTTTTAAATACATAAAACTGTTTGTGGTTAATATTTTATTTACCAATGAGAATCAATTGCACAACATTTTCTATTCACTTGAAGTCCGTTGTAGTTAATCAGATAATGAACTCCATACTCAGTTTAAACCAAACATCGCAATCCATTACCCACAAAAAAAATACAAAAAAAAAATCTAAAATCAACTCAAAAAAGTCGCAAACCGTCGCATTGGTCAGTTAACCGAGTTCCGTGCAACCATCCGCCCCATATCGAGTGCAAACAGTCCCATCGTGAAAAACCACGACATCGAACAAACACGGCAAGCCGGCAAACCGGCAAACACGGTACCGGCAAACACGGCGCCGGCAAACACGGCAAGCAATGCAAACACTCCAATCACGCTTTTGTGGGCCATAGGAAAAGTTTTGCGTAAAAATGTAGCGAAAGTAAACACTCTTTGACGGACGATTTTCACTTTAACGTTTGTAGCTGTTGGTTTTAGTTTAAAGAGATTCATTGCGATGTAGGCTATTGTTAATGGATTTCAAAGGTATTTACATAAAGATTTCTATGTCTTTGTTTGAGTGGGATTCGGTATAAGGAGAGTCAAAATTACGTCGCATTGAATAGAGGTAGAGAAGTAGATTTTTTTTTATCTTGTGTACCTGGAGTACGATTAAATAAAATTCTTTACTTGAATGGCTCTAAAAATAAGTCAACACGAAAGCTTATTCATAAAAAATGTTTTAAAATATTCTGTTAAATTGTTTTGATATTGTATGATAAACATGTATTCAAAGCATAACAAGATATTTAACTTCTTCTTAAAATTAAGAAAGTAACATAATCTAATGAAAATTTGCGTTAAATATGTAAGGACATTAACAAAAAATATTACATAAACAACATTTCAAAGGCATTTGGGCGCTTTGTTTGATGAAGTTGCTCGGACCCTTTGAAATGAGGGTAACAAATCTTTTAAAATTACATAAAAACATCAAAAAGGATATTTCTAAGTTAGTTGCAAAATCCTTGCTCGAAAATGGCGCAAAATTAATAAAGACACGCTTTTTCAATTAACGTCGCTAGCAGAAAGCCTTTGATAATACAAATATATTTTATTTTAATAAATATCTTTTTATAGAACATTAGCTTCAAAACTATTGTGCACCTAAAACGCTATGTTCTTCAGTTACCTAGCTTATACATTTTATATTAATTAATTACTTTTAACGGCGTAGAAAAATGAGAAACAATTTAATTATTCAAATTTAAATAATGTTATTTACACTTAAATATACAAAGGCATCACTATGTTTTAAAATTACAATCTGAAAGAATTAAATTCTCGCTTTTGTAAATGGTTCGATTACTATCGAATCTTTTTCACAAATCAATTTAAATAACTCTTGATTGTCGACATAATTAATTAAAATAAAACCAACGTACCCAAATAACGTTAATACCTAGGATTAATACTGATCTAGAAGCCTGTAAACATGTGTTCTAAAAACCTTTGCTACCCTAAACCTAATGACACGTTTTGAGCTAAGCCCTCAATATATTATGCCGCATGACCTGAAACCTAAGCTGACCTAGGTTGAGAGCTATCATTACATTTTTTAGGTTTTACCAAAGATTTTTAACACCTTTGGAAAACTGGAGAACTAAATCAAAAGCATTTTAAAGTTGATAAGAACTTGCGCAATAAGGAAAAAGTGGTTTTCAAAAGAAAAAAAACCTTATCTTGACACTGTTTTTTTTAGCAGAAATATTTGAATATTCGCTGATAATGTTAACTTAGAATCGAAAGAAAAAAAATTTTTTTTTAGTCGACCGGTTTACATGAATTGAGACACTATGTTCTCGGGAACTACGATTGTTACTACAAAGCTACTCGATTTGAAAACCATTTCTAAAAGGTTATAGGAACTTTTCAAACAAGGTTGTAGTACATTTAAAATCTTAGTAAATTTTTGTAATTCTCCTAAAGACGGACACTTTTGTAAACTGTGTACGAAGCAAACAAACTTACGTCATTTGTGTTGTGCGCGGGGATTTAAAAGTCACGTGATCAATTTGTCTAGGTCACGTTCACGCAGGAACATAAGTGAGAGCGCCATAAGTGGAAGGGTTCACGACGCAGATCATAGAAACAGGGGATGTGCCAAGAAGTATGACTTGACATTCGTAGTAGTAATAAGTATGTTCTTGTGTATTTTTTATAATCTTTCTCTATGTGTTGTCTGGCCTGCTGGTTCATTGATGTGAAATTTTTATACATGAGGCTTTTGTCTATAGCTTAGTTTTTTACATTAAGAGCTCTAGAGTTAATCGTTATTTTGTAGTTGCTAACAGTCATACTCATGAACCTTAAAATATGTTTATCGACTAAAGATTTTAGTTTTAAAGTTTCGAAACAGGTAACTAAATAAAAATGACGTCTAAAGTACCGTTTAAGCTAACCAAAACATTTAAAGGTAGGTTAAAAGTAATTTAATTTTAATTCCGGAACGACACCTCCATAATTTTATCATCCGTGTGACCTCTCATGGGGCTAATGATACGCCCTGTAGGAAACTGCACACTTTGTCAGGGAAACGTTTGTTTGTTTTCGTAATGACGTCGATGTGTGTTTGTTTTTTACCCGAAACCCTTTGTTGGCGTATGCGAAACTGTGATTTGTATAAATGACGTTCGTGTATATAATTTTGATGGTTATTTCCTGGTTTGTTTGTCACGGCGATTTGGTGAATTTATGTGGTTTTGTAGTAGGTTATTTGAATCGAAAATGATCTGTTCAAAAAATATTTGGCTATTTTACCGTGAAATACTAAGTAAAATATTAAGATATATATATAATTTAATGCTATTATCAATTATGGTTGTGTTATTCCCGAATTAAAAATTCTATTTCAAGATCATTTCTAAGACTTTCTTTCACAATTAATTGTAACTTCTAGGAAGTTTCCAAAATAATCAAATAGTACCAGTAAACTGGTAGGGAAAATTAGATAGAATAGCTCGAAAACATTTTAGAATATCTTCCCTGGAATACTCTCGTGCTCAGCTTTGTGCCAAATGTGATTTAAATGCTGGATCCATCCACATTACGGTTCTAGATATTATTCCAGTCTTATTTTCCCTCCGACATTATCAAAACACGTTAGATATGCAACTAACGTATTTTCAGCATGAAAATCAAATTGTTACAAACCTAAAATAAACTATTCCCGTTTAAAAACCACAGCATTTTCTAAGAAGTTATGTTTAACAAATCAACATCGTTAAAAGGAATTTATTTATTAAACGTAATTCAGCATTCAATTGCTGTTCTTTCAGCTTTTACCCGGGCGGTGTTATTTCACCCGGATAAAGTCCTGAGGGTATAGTCATTAAGTCTTGAAACTTGAAGTGGAAGAAAATGTAATTCTTAAACATTTCTTTGAAGACTTAAATCATAATTATCGCAATGGGACGCGAAATGAATTATCCAAATTCTAGATAATTTATTATCGCTCTACGAGTAATAATAAATTACACCGTAATTGTAGAAATATAATTGTATTATTATTTATCGCAGACGAGATAATTAGGAATCGAGTTTCGGTTCATTATCAGAATATTTTTAGATAAAGATCATAATGAGCACAAATCTTTCTTAGGTAGTTACGTAGGTATCTACTTGTTTGTCTTAATACACTACTAATTGAGTTCTGAGGTTTACGCGAATGTTAGACATTGAAATAAAACTACTTGTACGGATTTTATCGCGGTTTGTATTTGAATTTTAGTTTCCGACGTTCCCGTGACCATGATACCTGCAAAGGTGTCGAAACGTCGGGAACTAAAATTCAAAAACAAACCGCGATAAAATCCGTAAAAATAGTTTTATTTCAACACCTACTAATATTATGGTCTTTAGAAATGTAATTAAAGATCTCTAAATATACCACTGCCTAGTTTTTTGAGTTTTGTTACAGGTACCTTTTATAAAAAATCTCGAAAGAATTGTCGTTTTTCACGGCAAAATTACACAAAAAATATAGGTCACCTTATTGATTCCACTCAATCAATGTCCAATAAACAAGCAATTTTGTGGTGGATTAATTTGTGGTATGTGGCCGAACCAGCGGCCACATACCACAAATTAATCCTTTTTGGATTATAATGGTGCTTGAAGCCGAAAGCATCCACAGCAAAGGATGCGTATGAAAGGGAGCCGATATTAATTAAAAGTTTCAACCCCCGCCGGCCGCCGCCGTCCCGACTCGCAGTTACAATTAGTGGGATGCCTCGTACGACCAACGGTTTTATTTTTAAAGGACATGCTTTGTCCGTGCGGAATGATTGCCCTCTTGGGGAGTGATGCAAAGTGTTCATAGTAATATGTTTATATTTATGGTCGTACTCGTATTTGTGGAAGGTTTTGATCTTTAGTAGAGTTAATTTTTATGATGGTTGTGTTTTATCTTTAACATATTTTGGCTTATGTGAAAATACTTATTTAAGTTGGTTATAGGTAATAATTTAGCAATAATTAAACTACTTCATGTTATTTTACTTTTCATAAGTATAATTTCAGTTTAATTTGATTGTTTTTTTTACTAAAACTAAATATGTCGGACATGAAAATTCGAAACATAAAGGTATAATCAAATCAACAAAACATTATAATATGATTAACTATCACTAACCACCACACCCTAATGCGCCTTACCCATTTTATAAAAAAAAGCTTCACAAAAAAAAACAACGTCATAACATCACATATCAAAATCAATCAGTAAATCAACTGTCACGCCGTAATATTCACTTAAATCTGAAACCGAAGTACCCCCGTGCAAAAGTCCAATCACTTACCCACAAGCGTCAGCTTCATCTCTTTCTTAAATAAATGTTATTCGTCGAGACGGGACTGTCCGGGGAAGTGCGAATATCTGTCCACAGCACAAATACCTCTCTTTTAAAATGAATCCGCTATTTATTTATCAGCCACAACAACCTCTGTTTGCGCTCCCACTGAAACTTTCATTGTATTCGATAGTTTGTTTTGTACGGTTCTGTCACTACGTTTAAATATGGTTTTATTTAAATTAAAATGTAATTTTTATTTCAATAAATAGAATAGTTAAAAATTTCTTAAAAAACAACAAAAGGAAAGCGTACCTTCTTAATTATATAAGTTCATAATTTCTTTCACAAAAGCTGATAATTCTATTTGATTTGACAACGAGATTTGTTATTTATTAAATTTTCCAAATTATTCCATCCATTTATTTATGCATTTCTCCTGAATATCGTGCCGCTTGTATCTTTAAAAAAAAATGTTTCTAACATTAAGGCCAGTGACGTCACGTCATCTTTCACATGGACGCGAAACAAACCAACATCTAATATAAGTCAGGCTTGGTCTAAAAGTGACGTATAAAACGATACAACAACCGTTAGCCGAGCTCGTTCGCAACAAAATGGATAAAGATAGCTTTTGTGATAGATCGAGACACATGGGAATACCGCGAGCTGATCCCAGATTGGCAGTACATGTCACAATGGATTGAATTTTTTTTTCAATCTATCCTGTGTAATAATTGGGGGCCTTTTTATACTTATACTATAATGATAAATGGTATGTCTTTGTGTTTACTTATGTCATTGTACCGGAAAATAAAATGCTGTTCTTGTTATCAAATAATCATGCTCGATGTATACCGGGTAAATAGAGACTACAAGAAATCGAATAAATAAAACATTCAACATTATACATTTTATGATCATACATTTTAGCCTGATTTATTTTTATGATGCGATATAATCATAATTTTCAGGAGCAACTACTAGTTACACGACCTGGAAAATCTTTCTTGCACAGTCTCTTAAGCTACAATTTGTATCACCTAATAGTTATTTGAAGTTAACCCTGATCCAAATGTAAGCATTTATAATAATTTAAAAGTCATATTACGATTAGAAAATGGTTATTTAGTTTTATTGTTTTTCAATAAGAATACCTTAGGTATTACATCAGTGAAATAGGTTCACAATACAAAACATCCAAATAAACACTTGATTACTTTCATAATACAACATCACTGATGAGCCATGATATTATCAGTGTATTCCTTCCCCGCTTAACACTAGCGCGGCGGTCGGCGGCGGGTCGGTCCCAGAGGCCCGCTCGCCACTATTAACGCCGCCACTGATAACCCCCACAATGCACCGGGTTAATTATGACGATGACTTGTGGTTACCAAACATCCTGAGGTTTCATTTTGCGGAAGAAATTCGTTACTGAGGAAAACTCTTTGTTGCATTTTTTTGTGTTTCGCAGCGTGCAGAATTTTTGGTGCTGAAAATTCTGATGTGTTTTTAGGAAACGAGCTACGTTTTTCAAGCAAACGTTGCTTCGTTTGTTTTCTCAATGACACGGTAAAAGTATACTTAGAATCACATTTTCAAAAAGAAGATTTTTAACTTTAATCATTACTTAGCCTAAAAGTTAAAACTAATTAACATAAAAGGTATATCATTCTGACATTGGGCTACAAAAAACACACTTTAAACCTAAACTATGCTGTAGTAATAAATTGTACACATAAAACAACATCCTATTGTTACGCGTTAGTAACACGTTTTTTTCCACCTTCCTGCACTATTCCAGTATTTCCAGGGGCTCCTGAGGGGTGTTCAGCTTGCGCCAGTTTGCGCGTGTTCAATAAGCGGGTGTTTGTTTGCGCGGACGACTGTGCAAAGCGCCGGAAACGCTGCGACAGCCGCGCGACTCGATTCCTATACTGTGTTTTTGTGTGGCCCAAGTTACAGGATATATCGAGTACCTATAATTGATTAGTTTGCACAACTTGAAACTTGAAAAAGGACATGTCTTATGAGCACCCAGATAAGAACCCATTACGTATTGTTTTTAGAAAACACGCACACATTGTTAATGATTAAGTTAGCTTTCTTTTGTAATTAGTTACGTTCATTAATTTAAAGACCAAATAAATTGACTTAAATTGACAGCCATCATAAAAGGTAGCTTAGTCGTTTTCCAGTCTAGTTGGTTAACTGCTTAAAACATTTATGTAGTGTTAATGCTGTAATGTATCCGACAACAATTAAAGATCTTCGGTTTTAATAAAAAAAAAAACACTTTTTTGAGGGGAACCATAAACTTGCTTTTATTAACTTAATATGGACAGCAATTTCCGCTTTCCCCTTACACTTGCACCACCCCTCGCAAGGGCTAGTTAAAGGCAGACCAGACCGTATCCTGAGAACATAGTTGCAGGCGTTTGTTCTGCGCTCATTGTTCGCGTAGCTTTGTTCAAAAGTTTGCGTCATACCTGCAATGAGTACAGGCGCCTGTGGGTCCTTTATGAGGCCTCGATTGTCCGCCGTGGTCGAGTGTTGTGACGATCGACCGATAACTGGAATAAGCTCCATTGAATACATTGCTGTCTATAAGTTTGAATGGGTATTGCTATACGGTTGACAGCCAGTATTGGTGATTGTTTTATAGTTGTGGCCTTGTACATTTTGGGTAAAGGTACTTTTTATTTATAAAATGGAGAATTTCATCAGTTTAATTCTTGATCAAAAGTTGAGAATTTTAACAACATTACAATTACGAATGTTTTCTTAACGTAAATAATTATATCTGTGTAAAATAAACACAAAATAATAGGATGATAATCAGCCAACAATGCCTTTGTGTTTAAAGTCCTTTACAATATATGCGATGTATTAATTCCATGTAAAATTTTAAATGGATTAAAATGGATTTTGTTGATAGGATCCAATACGTATACCTTTATTAATAAATACTCGTAACTGAAATTCTGGTGTTCTAAAGTAATACAATGTAAACTTTTAATTACTAAACTTTTAGTGAGCCGTTTTAATTTAATAATTTCAATATTTGTATTTATTAATAACTTTGTGGTAAATATATCTGTGTTTTTGAGTCCACCAATTTTTAAGCCGATTTTATTGTCACTGGCATAATTTGCACATTTATTAATAGCAATATTCAAACAATATACAGTCGGATTCAGAACCTCCTTTTTATATGGTCTTTTTAAAGTAATTTCGTTTAATTTCACAATATTTGAAAACAGTAGAGAGTTAATAAAAATCCTCCTCGGAACGTGCCGGCAAAGTAAAAGTAATTATTTTTTTGCCAACGATTATTATTTCATTCGCTATCTCCTTTGTACGCCGTTGAGTGCTTTTTTAGTGTTATTTTTTCTGTTATAATTTATTAAAACTTCAACTTTTAACCTGTTCGTTTCCGGGAAAGTTCGTATTTATTAAAAATAAATAATATTTATAATTTTCCAAACTGTTTTTTATCTGCGAATATTTTATAAACGGGAATAATATTATTTTATAAAGCTCAAGGCCTTAATTTGGGTTAGAAAAATATGTAAATATTATTTGTTTAAATAAATGTAAAACGCTTTTACATTTACGACATTAAAATTCTCGGAATAAATCAGTACATATTTGTCTCAATATTTCGAGTATTGAAACAGTTGAAGCACCAACCATTTTATTGGAATTCAGTCATAATTTTAGATAATTAAATTAACGGGATCACCATATTAACATAATTAATTATATTTGTCATGCTGAACGTCAGTATCACATTCTATTTATTTTAATTAATTAGTTGGAATTAAATAACAATGTGTGGAAGGTTTGACTTGTAAATACATATCAATTGTTTCAGATATGGCTATTTTAATTTAATTATGAGAATAAAAGGTTGTGTTTTCAATTTTGAGAACTAGGCTACCGAGACATCACGACAATAAAAGTAGACGAAATAAATATATTAAAATACGTAAAATACTGGGTCTAAATATGTATATTATTTGGATAATCCTAGAAACTATTTGAGAGAACAATAGTATTATATTTTCCTTAATTTCAAACCTACATTTCCAACAATTTCTAGCCAGTTTCTGGTCTCAATCGTCAGGGGAGAAAGAATTGGGTCAGAGCATACATTATGCTAACATTGAAAAATAAAGTTCAACTCTGTTTTATTTTCAATTTTGCTCCTTTATTATAATATTGGCTTTATTAAATTGTTGGTTTTCGTATTTCAGAATAAGCGCGGCGGAACACGTGCGAGGGTGTTAAAAAGGTCGGGTTTTATAAAACAATTTTGTTTGTGGCGCGACTAGCTGAGCCCGCGGCTCTACTTGTACTGGCGGCGACTAGTAATAACTTTTAGTTTTCCTGGAACTCTGGCTTTCCGTGTAGCATTGTTTTAAAATGATTACAATATTTCTATGATTGTAGGTTCTTTTATATAATATCATTTTGATATAATATCATCATAGACTCAAAACACTAAACGTAAACCAGATTTTATTATACAAATGAAAGGGTACGTTATAACGATACGATTGATAAATCAACTCTCAAAAATCTAATTTACAACTTCAATAAATTTGTTAGGATTACAAAATCAGTCGGAGATGAAAGCACCGGAGGCTAGAATCAGAGCTAACACTGTACAATCTAATAAACGAAGTCTTTCACTTTATTACATTCTATTCAACTGAATTAATTTATAGCACCCGAATACTGTATTAATAAATCTAATTTGAGTCCCTATAATTCAGAAACGTGAGAAAAGCTGCAGAATTATGAATCAACATGCAATTTAAAAGTGGAAAGTATGAAGAGAGGTGCAAAATTATAACAATGAGAGCTGAGCGGCCAGGGAAAAATCACGAACTAGGAGAAAAAAGTGTTTCTGAGCGCTTGTTTCAATACCACCTACATTTTATTATTTTATACCGCTCTGTGAAGTTGGATTGTGGTGAAGGCGAGGCTCGAAGCCGAAGCTCTAGTTGAATTTTTATAGTAGACGTTAAAGGAAATGGATTTTAGTTCCCTTTTTTTCGGTTGACCTGAGAGATAAGTACCTCGGGGGAAAGTGGATCAGTTGCCTACGTAGGTTTGCGTCTTGAAATAACACGAATGGAACGTGGTTGTTTAACGGCTTTTTAAAAGCGTCTCTCTTATTTAAGACCAAAATGCAGCTCGACTGGTATTAAAAGTATAGAAGTGCACTGAAAGTGTAACTTTAGACATTGAAAAAAGTATAAAGATTTCTCAAGTTTTATAACAGTTTCTAACTATCGAACAAACACTTTCAAAGAGTTTTTACCTGTAACAAGGGAGGAAAACTTTTAATTTTCCGACATTTTTGAACAAAAAGTAAGTAAAAGTTGCGAACGTTATACAAACACCGATAAAATGAAGGCTGTGTATTAAAACTACTAATAACAGAGTTATCCTTGTCGGCGAAGGCTGCAAAAACTAAGTTTGCTTTGTAAGCGTCCATCTTGTGCACAAAGTGCAGCCCGCAACACAAGCCGGAAGCAACGTTGTTGTAAATTATATTAAAAGTTTCATAAATAGGGATTTTTGTCAGATTAGGTGGGCACATGTTGTGTACGTATTAAAGCTTTGGTGAAAACAATGGCAGATAGATTTTTTTTTTCACACGAATTGATAGTACTTGAGTCAATTTTATGGTAGGTATGTCATACCTACCACTACTATTTATTAAATTTCCTCAGAACCCATTTCATTGTATTATAATCCTCTTGATATTCATGCGGTCCGCACCCTTCGAGGAACATCCTCATAACTCCCGCTTCTTTCCCCATAAACAAAACAAAAAATACAGCAATACATCATATCCCATATAATAAAACTCTCTTGTAATAATATATCATTGTAAGGAATAAGCCCGCGAACTAGGGACTCCACTGATTTACATAATAGCTTCAATTCGCCCTAAAGAGTTGCGTATCAACGAAATATTGGCATACTTACACATTTATTTTGGTCATTGAACAATATTGGAGATGGGATCAGTTTTGTCGGATAAATTGTTGGATACGAACAAGTTTGTTACTATGTACGTTAACTATTTATATTAGACGTAATGCCCATGTAAATTGTAAAATAATTAAAGGTTTGAAGAAAAGTTACAATGGAAAAAATACTCTTTATATAATGATGTTTCGAATGTTAAGGCCAAACTATGAAGAAAAACGTTTGCCGCCCCTATTCTCGAACAATAGTCGGCTTCCATACCACCGAAATCATAAATATGAAGGAAATATTTATGAAATCTAATGAAGACATATCAATTCTATCTTTCACAATTAAACTACTTAGCTGATTGTAATTAAATTGGTATGAAGTAATCTTGTGTTCCTCAAAAGAACCCACCAACCCACGCTGTGAACTCTTCGCGAGTCGAATTCACAAACTTTTCACTTCGTTAAAAAAACAAGTGATATACGCAATCTTTCAGAAATGTAACAATGACGTCACAACCAAACGTCAGGATATTACATCAAAAACCAGTTCGTAGTGACGTAGGAACTCTGACGCGAGCCTAGGTTGTGACGTGTTTCAATTCACGGAGAATATTCGCTCAATGGATATCGAGTTCCATAGAAACGTATATTTCCCTTCAAACTGTTGTGCCGGTTTTTATTGGAGCGTGTTTTGATTTAGATGTTTGAATACTGGTAGTTCTAAAAATAAAAATAAAAAAATCCATATCTAACGCTTTACTCATGCGTTTTTTACGGGGAAAAACTAACCACGATATAACATGACGATGTAATAATAAAAGCTATATTTATTGACTAAAATTCAAAACAATTATCTTAGATCACTGATTTTATGCGAGAATAATTTAAGACATCTTACTTTAATAAATATAGTCACTAAAGTCTGGTCGGTTTAATATTAAATACTAAATTCCGTTTATGCCCGAGGAAAAAGGTTGACGACCTCTTTATAAAGGCTTGCTTTTAATGTTTACGGCTAAGTTTAAGTTACGTCACTAAAATGTTTTAAACAGGAAAAGAAGATTTTTATTATTATTTACTTGGTTGGTTACAAAAGGTTGCCAAAGGCTTAGAGGACGATGTAATATTGTAAAAAAAAAGCATAATGGCTATTGTTTTTTTTTCTAAACCTTTTCTTTTCGTTGTCATCAATTAAACAATTTAAGGGTCTGTCCTGATCTGGCGACCACGCACCGAATACGCAGCTCGCGAGCTGTAGGTAAGCGAGCTACGCCCAGAATTAATATGACATAAACGTATTAATAAATGACCTTAACCTATATAACCGGCGGTTTTAATTTTTTCCATTGGGTCACCTAATTGTTAAAATTCACTTTTATACCGCTCATCATATTAATTATTTCCAAATCTACTAATCCAATAGTTACTTCTTGGACAGTATAATAATATTGTGTCCTTCGATAGTTGGCAAATGTCAAAAATATATCAACATCTAGTCACTGCATCACATCTAACTCTAGCCCAACACTAGCACACTAGTAATTAGAATATCTGGAACATGGTAACAGTAAGTGAAATAACTTATTTCCGTGTTACAATACGGGGCCGGTTTAATCTGCGACTCGGTTCAGTTTGGAGTAACACGCGTGTAACAGCTACTACGAATTTATGAAGGTGTCCGTAAATTGTGGGAATGTGGGAGTGTCCGCCTTTTATATTGTCCCTCTTTATTGTAACGATTTTGTTTCACTTGTTCTTTGTTTTGTTGTTGTTTGTTACATAAAACAAACATGGAGGGTCGTCCGCTTGCGTGTATAATTGTAAGTTTAATGTTTGGAAACATGTACTTAAAAGTATCTTAACAAACTTTATCGATGAACATTTAAATTTTTAATTTAATTTGATAGAGTCAAAGTATTATCATTTTGACTTTCATTTAAATGATAGGCGATAAATCTATGATGTTTCCCAAAATCTAAGATGAGTGTTTCTTCTTCTTTAATAATTGAAAATAACAGAAAATCTAAACTCGAAACTCATACAATAACACAAATGTTAATGCACAACATTTCATCCAGAACTCGTCACGCTCCGAATCCCATAAATAATAAACATTTCCCATAAGTCAGCGCAGTCGAAAGACAATTTATATCGGAGTATTGTTTGCCGAGTGACGTCATATATCTTGAGAGCGCTTTTAGTTCGGGCTAAGTTTCGGCACTGCAATACTAGCTGGTTCACCCGAGTCCGGCTGCAGATTAAAAATTAATAAAAAATCTTACGTTACACAATTTTTTCATCCTCACAGTAGAATTGCATTTTGAACGGTAACTCTTATTTTGTTAGAGATACAGACAGGAATATTTTTTTAAAGAAAGCGTCATTTCATGGATTATTTCTTCGTACTAATTAAGTACCTTCTGAGTATTAATTAATCAACAGGCTGAGTAAATACGTTTTATTTTATCTTATCTTTAATATTATCATAACATTATAATTTGTCGAGTATGATGAACAGACATGTCCAACATGTTGATATGTAGACGTGTGTAATATTGCAAGTGTATAAGGATTAAAGTACTTTCTATTGGAATGTACGAACATGTTCGGTAATGGGATGGGTTCTGTACGTCTGTATGTAACATTTATACTTAGGGGTGAACAGAAAAGATTTTATGTTACTTCAAAGACAATGATACTTGAAACGATGGATAAGCTGTGATTTTAAAAATAGCTCTTTCTTTTTATCTTATATTAACAAAAACCTAAATGAATAATGTTCAGAGCAAACCTGACCTTCAAATATTTCAGCACAAATTATCTTTAAGATGCTCTTGAAAATCTATCCGTCTGTTACGACTTTAAAAACTCATCATCATCTCCCGAGCCTGTTCCCAACTATGTTCGGGTCGGCTACTAGTCTTACCGGATTCAGCTGAATACCGTATTTTACATAGAGCGACTGCCTATCTGACCTCCATAACCCATTTTACTGGGAAACATCCTATAGTAAGACTGGTTGTCAGAATTGACGTAACGACTGTCAAAGATCTATGTATGACAGCTGGGACCTACTGTTTAACCTGCTTTCCGAAACACGGAGGAAAAAAAAAGAAACTTTACGGTGACTATAATATTCACTCTTGAGTGCAATATATTTCGTATAGAAACATCACTTTAAATATTTCTACCTATCTTCAGCTCCCAATTTCATCATTCTTAAATCCGTGGCTAGCGTGAACACATTGACATGTCGAGTTCTATGATTTTTTTTTTATTGGCTTATTACATCCTACGCATTAGGAATTTATATGAAAAAAATTGACAGTTATAAATATACATAATTTTTGGAGCAATCGACTTTGGTAATATGTTGACATCTCGCATTTTGACATGTCTAACTTAACAAAACCTCATGTCAAATTAACGATTCACATGTTTTTGTGATCGAACATTGATATTTTGTTATATCAACCTATACTCACTACCCAAAATAATATTCGTTATTTGAAATCTCAACTTATACACTTAAAAGTTTTCTTTAGGTACTAATTTTAAATTGACAAATTGAAGTGTCAAGCTATTACCAGCTGAGGTCTTTTTGATTAAATCGTGACAAATTGATATATCAAGTTATGGCCAACCCAAGTATTTTTATTTAAATTACGATATATTGAGATGTCCAGTTACGGCCAATGAAGTTCTGAACCATAAATGTAATAAGTATAGATATCACTACATGTCCGTTACGAAAAATTTTAACGTTAAATGAATATGTTTAGTTGACAACCTAAGTACCCGAGTTATCAACCGTAAAAAGTAATAGATATTTTTAAAATATCTATTACTTTTTACGGTTTTACATTTTAAAATATCGTGCGTGGCACATCCCTCGCTCGTGCGTTGGTAAACAAACGTCAGTTTAAAGTTCAGAAGAAAACGAGTATGGTGCGAGTGCTTAAAATTGATTTCGTTTGTTTGTGATTGATTTATTACTAGGTACAGTGTTTCAATTCATAAGTTAGACTTGGGTGAATAGTTTGTGATTTGCAATGGAGGAAAAAGTGAGTACCTATCAAACCTTACGGTCTACCTTAGTTTATCCTATCTATAATGTTTATCCTATCCTAACAGAGGGAATACCTACCTACTTAAATGAAGTGATACTAGGTATTTCAATATTTGGTTTTTGCAGAATCCGACGATTGCCGAATTAATGGCTAGGAAACGGAAATTAATAGAACTTCGTGACATAAAGTTAAATTCATCTCGCCAGCGAATGAATGAAGTGGACGAAAACGGTAAGATACATATCTCATACTCACAAATAACTTTTACCACCTTTTAGGTAGGTTTTGATGAATGTTGTGAGTTAGTTAACTAGGTAAGTAACATATTGTAAGCCGACGTTCGAATGGACGTAAAAATATCACGGCGATTTTTATTTGCGCACTGGATTTTCAACGCTCTGCTTAGCGCCGAGAGTTGAAAATCCAACAGTGTGTTTGTTCGACGCGTTGGAATGCACTCTGTTGGATTCTCAATGCTCGGCTTAACACCGAGAGTTGAAAATCCAGTGCACGATAAAATCCCGCCGCGATATTTTTACGTCCGCGCGAACGTCGCGGTCGGCTGACTGTTTACTAGAAACTCTGAACTTAGATGTATGTAGACGATGGAAATCTAGGTGTAGTGGGATATACATCTGGTATTCTACCATGAAAATCTTAAATCAGTATTGTTTTATTCTTTCTTATTCCAGAGTCCGAAAGAGACAGAGCTATACAGATCGTCTAGCTTCATCTCTTTCCCACTTAACAGGTCATAGTAAACCCCCTGGATTCCCGTCGTGGGTAACTGTTATTTGAGTAATTTGTCTCCCCTTGCTCCTATAATGTTGAATTCAAAACTAAAATACCTATCTAGAAGAAATACAGGGTGTGGAGTACAACGGTTTAACTTTGGCTACTATCGAAATAATTATTATTTTCTGCTAATTACCTACTATTTTAGATCTGAAATTGTATGTGTGTGTGTGTGTGTGTTTGTGTGTTTGAAACGATTTACATAATGTTACTGCTGGGCAGATTTGATTGAACCTTGGTATGTAGATAGTCTAGACCAATTAATAGGAATAGGACTCGGCAGTTACACACCGCTAGTTACTCACCCAAACTAGTATTATAAATACGAAAGTAACTATGTTTATCTGTCTGATTGTTATTTTTTATTGCTTCAGGTGACCTTAATTTTGCCACTCCACTGTCACACTCGTCGGTATCGAGGAACATAAGTAACGATGATCCATTATCTCCTTTTCCGGAAATGTCCCCAGCAACCCAAGAAATTTATAATGTATTAATTACTGACCCAAGACTGCAATTAGATAATACGTCAGACGTTATCGAAAACAGTGAAGGTTTTGAAGAAAATGAATCTTTTCATGCCGACAGCGACGACAGTGTTCGTGATCCTGATTTTAACATCAAAAAAGTCATAGTAGATGATTCAGAAACTGATTGCGAATCATGTGATGATGCAAAAATTGAAAGCAAAGAAACATTGATACCAATCTCGGGCAAAAATGCGAAAACAACAAGAAGAATGACACCAATAAAGAATACTGAAGACGGAATCCAAAAATTGATTCCTGAAAAATACATCGAAGACAACTACAAATGCGAAAATATAGCATCTACTTTAAATACAAAAAAAACACCACAAAATTCATCTATGGACAATATACGAAACAAGGAAACCGGGAGCTCAACGTGTGTGACAAATGAAACAACGGCCAACCGCAGTGTTTCACCTGAAATTAATATTATCATAGAAGAGGACAATGATATAGAAACACCAACAATGATCCTAGAAAAGACGATTGAAAGAAATGAGATTTTAACTTTAATTATGGAAACCGCAAGTACTAGCGAAGAAAGGACTAATAATAATACAAAAAAAGGAAGATCAAGAGTGGAGAGAAATGCAAGCAAAACAAGAAGGAATACAGGAAAGAGTTACATAACGGAAAAAGGTAAAGTAGTTCCTGACAGAAAACCGAAAGAGTTGAGTTCATGTAGACTAAAATGTGCTGAAAGAATAACAACGGCTGAACAGACGCATTGTTTTGAAAATTATTGGCAACTCGGAGATAGAGATAGAAGGGCAGCATTTGTGGCTAAGTCAGTAATGATTTTACCGAAAAAATCTCAAAAAACGGGCAGCAGGACATTAAATAGAGATTGCTACTGTAAATACGTGCTAGAGATTTGTAATGAGGAGAAACCAGTTTGTAAAGAGTGTTTTTGTAAAATACTAGGAGAGACCAAGGGATTTGTTAATGTTATTATAGAAAAAAAAAAATTATCTCCTAACGGAATCATTGATGAGGATCAAAGAGGTCGTCAACCTCCCAAAAATAAGAAGACCATCGAAGACATTTCGCTTGTCAACCACCACATTTTGAGCTTTCCAAGTTATGAGAGTCACTACTGTAGAAATTCAACTGGTAAGAAATATCTTGCTGCTGACCTTTCAATTGCTAAAATGTACAGAGAGTATAAAAACACTTCTTCAAATCCTGTCTCGTTAAAATTATATGCCAAATGCTTTCACGACCTCAATCTGTCGTTTAAGCAACCATCGAAAGACACATGCAACACGTGCGATGTGTTGAACGCTAAAATTAAAGTTGCAGACGAAGACAGCAAAATTAATTTAACTGCTGAATTAGCTGAACACCAACATCAAGCTGATAAAGCTTATGCTGAAAAACGTGTGGATAAAGACAATGTCAGAGCAGATTCGTCTATTAGAGCATTTGCATTTGACCTCCAGCAGTGCTTGCCGACACCATATTTAAAAACATCTGTTTCGTTTTACAAACGACAGCTTTGGTCTTTTAATTTAACAGTGCATGATTTAGCAACTAATGAAGCTACCTGCTACATGTGGGACGAGACAATAGGAGCTCGAGGAGCCAACCAAATTGCCTCATGTTTGTGGCACTTCTGCAACAGTTTGCCATCGGAAGTCAGAGAACTGATTTTTTATTCAGATACTTGTGGTGGCCAAAACAAAAACAATGTCGTAGCAATGATGTTCATGTTTTTGCTACATAATCACCCGACGCTGCAAAAGATAAACCACAAATTCCTCCTCAGTGGGCACACACATATGGAGTGTGACTCTGATCACGCGATTATTGAAAAAACAAAAAAGAGAACACAAATGAGAATCAATCATTTATATGATTGGGTGCAGCTGGTGAGGACTTGCAAAGTTCAGAAACCATTCAAGGTCGTGGTGATGACGGTAAATGATTTCTTGGATTTTGCCGAACTAAAATCCAAGAAAGGACCCTTTACTGTAAAAAAACTGGACGATTCTGGTGACAAATTTCTGTGGCAACCTATAAAATGGCTGCAATATAATAAAAACAGCGTAGGAAAAATTCATTTCAAGAAAAGCCTGGATCGCGAAGCCCCTTTCAAGTCAGTAAATTTTCGGAAAAGAGGAAAAACCACCATAGATGTCTTTAGGTTGAGCCAAATCTCCAAGGAAGCTTTGCCAATCAGTGTAGAGAAAAAAAAGGATTTGATGGACATGATTGACCTTATTGACGATTCGTTCAAAGAGTTTTATATTAATATAAAAACTGTCGGTGATATCTCTGCGTCTACTGATCCAGATTTGGACGAGGACAACCCAGATGAAGAGGATTCTGAGGTCCAATAAAATATGAACGGTAATTTGCGGCTATACGTGGGAGTGATTAATGGGTATTCGACGGGGTTGAGGAGTCAATGTTTTAGTTATTTGTGTTAGTAACATAACTTATATCTGTATGATGACGTTGTTTGTGGTCCAATAAATTTCTATTTCTTTTTATTTATTTTTTATTTCAAAAAACACTGGGAAACTGATAGGTTCGTGGTGTTTCAATTAAATATTTGTTCAGTTAGAACATCATTGCTTGATTTGAGTGATTAGTAGATATTTCAGCAAATCAAATATTTTTTTTATGTATTTCATTTGTTTGCTATCCAATTAAAATAATGTGTTTGTCATTATAATAACATTGTTTATCTAATAATACTGACCACTCAGAAGGTGAATAAATTGATAACTGTTAGTGAACAAGTTGACAACTCGGTGAATAAGTTAACAACTCGTTGGTGAACGACTTGACAAGTCTATTATTATGCAATCTATGGGGAATTTCGTTTATTTATTGTCATCATTTGAAAGATGGCATAAAATAACCTTTACTACAACTAAATCACTTGTGTTAAACTAATTTACCGATTTACCAGAAGACGTCAAAACTTTAAAATGCCCGCCCTGACAAATTACAATTTTAGATATGTCAACATATTCACGCCAGCCACGGAAATATTCATTCAAACAAATCTTTGGCTATCTGACTTAAATTATGAAGTCTATTACGAGTGCAATGTGCATCTCGTTTTCGGACAGGAGCGGATGCATGCGCCCATAAAGTGATGCAAATGGTGCATAAATCTGAGTGAGGCATTATGGCGGGCAGTAAAACTAAGACCCACTTGCGCTTCCTGTAAAACTCACTTCATATTGTGCTACTTCACATTTCTCTTGATGGAGGAGTTTTGAATTGCCCAAGGCTTAGAAAAAACTGGGGAAGCGTTTGTTTGGCTTGTGATAGAAGATGGTAAAGCAATTAATTTATTTTAGGTGTTTTTCGTGTGGATAGAATCCTACCATAATGTGTGAACAGTCTAAGTAGATGCTAAAGTTTAAAAAAAATAAGTAAATGTTATAATACCTACCTAAACGATTTCTATAACACTAGGATGCAAAGCTACTCTATATATTATGTCTACGAGACTGAAAGAAATGGGGATCACAGAACTAAACCAGATCTAATCTGAAACTACATTTCAAAACAAGAAACTTTACAAATGTTTCCCATTCCGAGAACAAGCAAGGAGTCTGCACTCGCTCAGTCCAAAAAAACTTTTTCTTTTTCTTTTTCTAGCTATTCTATCTAAACTTTGAAGTCTGCGGGAACTGAAACACGTCGGGATTCTCGAGTTTAAAGAGAACTCTACAGTCAACAGTCTGTACAGTACGCGGCACAATGTTAACATTGCTGTTCTATTCAAAGAAACGAAATGTTATTACTTTGGTGGTCGGGGGTACATGCTTTTTTAATTTTGTTGAGATGAAAATGAAAGGAGGAACACAAAATGGAAATGTATTTATGGTAAACCTAGTATCTGTATATAAAATTCTATTGAAAGAATTGTAAAGTAAGTTAATACTCGTTAATATTTAATTAATGCTAGTTATAGTTAACCTTGCATATAAACATTAAGTGGAAATTAATTTACAAAATTCTGTAAACACTACACATTTAACGAAAATACAACATCTTACACTCCGGTGGTCCAATACAAAAGGAACTTAAGAATTCCTACCAATAAAGCAGGCAATACATACCTACATAAGTATAGTATTCTCTCAGCTGATTCATGTCCGTTGAACAATGGTCAATCAGCGACGAATAGGTATGTAAAAACGCAAGGGACGCGGTGCGAAGCGAATTAGACGACGCCAGGTGCACCGCGTATGATCAGGTGGAAAGTATTCTGGTACAGGGGCTTGATGTTTGAAACAATGTATTATTGAAATGTGCTTGTGGTAGTTATGCGATGAATGAAAAAAGCCTGGCTGTTTGAATCTTTCTGCATTAGCCCACTAATCTCAGTAAAAAAAATAGTTCATTAAAAAATATGACATAGTCATGAAACGGACTAAGGATTAAATTCCACAAAAGAATGTATTTTTATTCTTAGATACTAGAATTTATATTGTAAAAAGAAAGAAAAAGCACATCCAATTGAAAGGGTCATTCGTATTCCCGACTACAACTTACAAAGGAACGGCAGCCGATACAATTTTTCAAATGCCACTCTCTCGAAGAAACTTAAGCAATTAAAACCAGACGTTCTTAAACACAAGATTAATCTGTATTTCCAACTCTCATTAGCCTCAAACGATCTAGAAAGTTCTTCGGAATAGTTATTCAATAAGATTCAATTACTGATCGTTGGAACAACGAAGGGGTGCAGATGAGCAGGGTTTATGGGAGTATACTGTCATTATCAAGACTATTTCTTACAGTTAGATACTTGGAATAGGCAGTTGAGATCGCTTACTTTTTATGTAGGGTGGATTTTTCTTTTAAACTCTTTAGAACTTAGTACATGCTACAGAAATTTGTTGATGTGTGTCAGCTGGTTATTGAATGACTTTAAGTGAAATATTATATTATTGATTATATGTAATTTATTTTTTAGATTATATATAGATTAATGATTGTCCTAAGGCAACGATTATAGTAATCATATGTAAGTACATAAGTAAATCAGTTTTAGATATTAAAGCTATGAATATATCAATACACAAACTCCTCATATTGCTATCTCATCAGCTATTTCAACGAAACAGTTCCCAAAACAGTCTATCCTGTAAGTTTCGCGAGGATATTGAATAGCATTGTTCTGGAAGTTTCCGGCGTATTGCACGTGGATGTAAATCGCATGCAATTATTGTGGAGGGACGAGTTTCAGGCAAGTTCGCGTAACAATTTTATAGCTTGGTTCAATACACGGCTTACCTTTTGTGTGCCTTTAGAACCAGCGAACAAGACAATATTGTCATTTTCGTATTTAATAAAGCTGTTGGTAATGTAACATAGTTGATTCAACTGAATAACCATAAGGGAAAGAAAAGAGAGCTATTTAATTTAGAGAATCGAAATAGCGAATAACTGAGTTGAGCAATTATTATTTTTAGTTTTTTAGATAGACACTCGGTTTTTAAGTAGTACGATAAAATTTCTTATTTAATATTAGCACCTAATACATGGCAGTCACAGTCACACAGTAAGTTAAAAACCTTACATGGAATGTCAATTACACAAGTATAATGTTTTAAAAATATAAAACTTTCGATCGCGAACTCCATGGCTCAACATGAACAGACAGTGGACAGACTTTGTGCTTCCCCAAGAAAGTTTTATAAGAAATATTCTGGACAGGTTTTTTCTATCACAGTCGAAGTAAAAAAAGTACTCAGCACTTCGTAGTACGGACGTTGTATTGAATTCTGATTTATTCAATTTATCTTAAGATTTTATTTTTGGAGACAGAAGCTACAAGTATATTTTCTTTTTCTGTTCAGTTTTCCTTGGTTTGCTGGACCATTGTTCGTGAAAAATACACTATGATTTTTAACATCATCTTATTGACGTCATAATTGCGGAAACAATTTGTGAAGAATCAGTATTTTTCGAATCACGAAAATATAAACTACCTAATTGAATTTGTGAATTAAAAATGTTTTTGAAACAATCTACCTAACTATTGGTTCATACTGTCACCAAAACCGTCACAATAAATATCTAATAGATATATCCCCGGATTAAGGTCTTTGTATATTTATTTATTCCAGCTCATAAATCTCTGGGTCACCACGAGCTCGGGCGCGTCAAGAATATTATAATATAAATGCAAGTGACCGGCGGACGCCATCTGCAATTTGTATAGGGGCATGAAACCCATCAATTTCCCCTAAGTAGACGTTAACAAATTGCCTTCGACGACACAGCTGTTACATATATTGGTTTTTTCCCTTAATTTCTTGATTGAAATAGCGTTAGGTAAATTGATGGGTAATTATAGGGTGTTCCTCTGGTTCGTACAACTGAGGTCGATTTTTCTATAGGAGTGTTTATTTATGATGTTTCATGTAATACAGTATATTTTGAACAATCAAAATAGACTTGAAAATTTCGAGGAAAATAAAATTGTATCTTTACCTTAAAGTCATGTTATTTCGTCGGAATAAACTAACATTTTACAATAATGGCTTTGGGCGAAACATTATAAGGCAAACTAAAATCAAAGATTAACTAACATTGAAGTTGAAACAATGAATAGCGGTACAAAACTTTACGTTACAAACCTAAATAAATGAACGCTAGAAAAGTTGTTAGGAAGAAACTGATACAAAGTCTGATAGTTAGATTTTGTGAATTGTATACTAATTAATGTAAGGCCAAAAGGACTTGTGAAACTGAAAACATACGGAAGGAAAGACTAAGCGGCATAGACGCGACGTGAGTTTTTAAACTGACCTAATTACTGTAAGAACTGTTTATAAACAGAAATATTTTAAGGACTTCAAAGAAAGTAATATATAAGGTATTTTGAACAAAACAAATGTTGCAGTCAATAAAGGTGACACCAAATTTATTGTTTCGCAGTTTCAAAGACAAAGTTTTGCAAATGACAAAAAAAGGCACTTTGAAATACGAGCGATTCAAGTTTCTTTTATTTCGGTTAACCTCACATAAATATAAATCACTGCAAAGCTCTTTGTTTTGTTTGAAACTCTTAGATTAGTTTTCAATTTAGGCAAAATACTAGATCAAACGAACGCAATTCTAGTATCGTAAATAGTGAATAGGAGAAGGATTTGGGTAGCACGAGATTGACACTAACATATTAAGGTTTCGAATTTATGGCTAGAATAAAGTGTTGTTCTGCCTAGAATCGTGTTAAAGGCGTTGAAGCTTTAGAACATTGATAATATAATTTGTAAGAACAATGCTTTCCAAAGAATTTCAACTAGGCAGGTACTATTTAGTGTTGTAACTTAGGAACTTAACATGATTATGAGAATATAACTTTACAGATTTCAAATTAAACAAAGTTAATAAGGACATAGTAAATTAATAAAAGTATACAGAAGTATGGCTGGCCTTTTGTCAGTAGATATTAAAATTTTTATAAAGCCTTATTAGAAGTACATTACACAGTACATTTGTTTAACCCAACGGCCCTGCACCCTATCCACTGTCCAGTATATTCCTCAGCGAGTATTACGAAATATAACAAAACGTCAGAGAATTTAATTTAGAAACTTGTTCGCTCAAAACTAATTATACATTGAACAAAACGACGCGATTAATTTCGTTATCTTAAACAGTTTTACCTCGCAACGTTTGTTTGTCGGAGTTATGCGCCATTTGAGACTACTTAAACAATTTGTATTGTGCCGGCTATCCGATTAAATTCTAAGTAGATTTCCGAATAGAAAATGTATTTAAAGGTAGTTAAAAGCCACCCAATTTGTAACTAGGTCTCAGTTTTGAATTGGCAGGTAATTTGATTCAGTTATCGGATTTATCTTGTCTTCATTTGATTTACTGTTTAATATTCTAAAGCTTAAATCTTTAATTGAAAATGGGAATTTAATGGACGGATTTCATGAAATAAATTAGCAATTAATTACGTTATATACATTTAACAGTGTTTAGCAGTTCCTATGTCGCCTAAAATACTTATAAATAATTATAAACATTGTGCCTACATTTAGGTTCTGTCACAAACTTCAGTATGGCCTTACCAGCAATTTAGCCACAGTTTAGGCATTCATAATATTATCTTAGCATATTATTCCGTTGGTAGCTGCCCTAAGTATTAAAGTATCAGAACTTTTCCAACAGCTCCTTAATATCGCAATACTTTGTGGCGGGCGATCGTGTTTAGACTATGCTGCTTATACACTGAACAATGTATTGATTAAACATAAAAAGTTATGAGCGAGCCACAAATGTCGGACTTCACATTTTCCTGGAGTTTACTGCTTAAGATGTTTCTTCAGGTAATATTGGCTGTTCATGACAACACTAGAAGCTAATATGAAAGTACTGGCTGTTGAGGCAGTCGCCCGTTTTTGACGTATTGCGTCATTATATAATTTTTGTTTTACTCTTGTCAAAAATATTCTCAATTATAATTTTCATGTTTACGAGTGTATTTATGGTTACGTGTGTGTATACGATTAGTTTGGAGTAATTAAGGAGAAAAACTCACTCGTATTGTTTGATGATTTATTGTCACACACAACACAACACAAAGTTCAGAAGGCACAATAGGGAAGCGTTCACAGGCACAAGCTTAAGCACAGTACGGATAGCGAATAGCGGAAGGATGAAAGTGAAAGAATGATACACAGATGAAATGATAGCGAAAATAAAGCGTGAGAAACAACAAGCTAATTTACCGCGTGTTTATAAAATTGAGGCGACAAGCGTGCGCTCCGCGTCGAGGTGTGATCCTGACTGGTTTTACCCGGCGCGGTCAAGAGGCATGCGCCGGCGCATCAGTAGCTAGGCGTATATGGCTATTGACAGTTGTACTGATGTTGATCATTAGTGATGAGGGTTTGATCGATAGTGAACTATCGATAAAAATTTTATCGACCGACTGGTAAGGGAATATTTATTTATGATGGTGATTAATATTTTTTTATTTGTGTGTAGATATAATATATGTATAAATATATGTAAATAATTTAAATATGTGTATAGTTGCCTACACCACCCCCCTCCAGAGACCGTCAAGGGCGATAGAAGTCAGTGAATTTTACTTGCCTCCCAGAACGTGTTGAGTAGTTTGGCGGCACTACTGTAGAGGGTTCCTCCACCTGCTCAGAAAGGATAAAGGCAGGCTTCAGTCGGTCAATGGATACCGTTATTGCTTTATTTTTAACAAGTATCTTAAATATTTTGTCCCCTCGTGTGATGACCTCATATGGCCCGGAATAAGCAGGCTGGAGAGCACCCCGCAATGCGTCTTCACGGAGGAAAACGTGACTGCAGGTTTCCAGCTCTTTATACACGAACACCTTAGGATTGCAGTGGCGAGAAGCGGCTACCGGTCGCAGTTTTTCAGCGAAATTTCTGAGTCTTGCAGTGAATTCGGATTGGTCTACTGTTCCGTTGACCGTTGGCTCAAAAAATTCACCGGGTAACCTCAGCGGTTCCCCGTATAGTAGTTCCGCAGAAGATGCTCGGAGGTCTTCCTTAAAGGCAGATCTTACGCCTAATAAGACCCATGGCAAAGATTCTGTCCACTTATCGTTTGCATGGCAGACGATCGCGGCCTTCAGCTGCCGATGAAATCGTTCAACCAGGCCATTGCACGCTGGATGGTAGGCTGTCGTCCGCTTATGTTCGAATCCGGCTATTCTCGATAGACATTGAAACAAGGCCGATTCGAACTGGCGGCCACGATCGGTTACAATATCTGTCGGGCAACCGAACCTGGATATCCAAATGGACAGCAAAGCCTTGGCCACAGTTTCCGCCGTAATATCATGTATCGGTAATGCCTCTGGCCACCGAGTAAATCTATCCACGGCGGTTAAGCAGTACCGATAACCTTGGGAAAGCGGGAGCGGACCCACCAGGTCAATATGGATCTGCTTAAACCGAGCGCGCGGTAAGTTAAAAGTGCCGAGAGGGGAAGTCACGTGACGGTTGACTTTCGTCCTCTGACACGGTATACAAGCACGCGCCCAATCCCTGCAGTCTTTTCGCACGCCCGGCCATACAAACCGCTCGGCTATCATCTTAGCCGACGCATTGGCACCAGGGTGGCTTAAAGAATGCAAGCTATTAAAGACTTGCTTGCGAAGTGGTATAGGTACATATGGCCTGGAAGCTGAAGTACTGACGTCGCAGTACAGGGGAATTCGACATCCAGGGACATTAAATTTTTTAAGATGCAGGGAAGAACCTTCGCTCAAAAGCTTACAGAGTTCTGGATCAGAAGCCTGAGCTTGAGCTAACTTCTCGAGGTCTACGGGGTCTGCTAGTTCTTCAATTCGCGACAAGGTATCTGCAACCACATTATCCTTACCGGAAATGTGGCGGATATCTGTCGTGAATTGGGAAATGAAATCTAAGTGCCTATACTGCCTCGGCGAACAGTTGTTCTTCCTTTCATTGAAGGCAAAACTTAGAGGTTTATGGTCAGTATAAACCGTAAAATGGCGAGCTTCTAGCATATGCCTAAAATATTTGATGGCCTCATAAATTGCCAGGAGCTCCCTATCATATGGTGAGTATTTCACCTGTGAAGGACTCAATTTCCTTGAGAAAAAAGCTAAGGGCTGCCACGCGTCATCTTTAAATTGCTGTAGGACTGCTCCGAGAGCCTTGTCAGAAGCGTCCGTAACAACAGCAAGCTTAGCGGTACAGTCCGGATGAGCTAAGAGAGCAGCGTTGGTCAGGCTTTCTTTGCAAGCCTCGAAAGCAGCTAGTTGGTCACCTGTCAAGGAAATTGGCTGTGAACCTTTGGCGGATCCCATTAATAAGGCGTGAAGTGGGGCTTGGGTAACGGCTGCGTGAGGAAGAAATCTTCTGTAAAAATTAACCATGCCCAGGAACCCTCTCAGCTGGCGAACGTTAGTTGGCGTGGGGAAATCTTTGATCGCCTGAACTTTAGCATCAAGTGGCTTAGTACCGCTCTCGGTAATCCGGTAGCCTAGAAACGTTACCTCTTCCTTACCGAAAACGCATTTCAAGGTGTTCACCAACATGCCATACTCCTTCAGCCTGTTGAAGACCTGACGTAGGTGATCCTCGTGCTCCTCAGGACTTCTAGAAAACACGAGAAAATCGTCTAGGTAGCAATATACGAAGTCTAATCCCCTCGTCATCTCGTCCACGAACCGCTGAAAGGTTTGACCCGCATTCCTAAGACCAAACGTCATAAATGGGAATTCGAATAACCCAAATGGTGTTGTGATGGCGGTCTTAGGGATGTCGTCGGGACTGACAGGTATCTGATTATACGCTTTCTCTAGATCAAGAGTGCTAAAGACTTTACATCCAGCTATACTATGGGTGAAGTCATGGATATGCTTAATCGGATACCTATCAGGCACGGTACGGGCATTTAACTTACGATAATCGCCGCAGGGACGCCAGCCATTGTTTTTCTTTGGCGCTAGATGCAGCGGTGATGACCACGGGCTTTCCGAAGGTCTAGCTGTACCAAGGGTCAGCATAGACTGGAACTCTTTTTGGGCAACTTTTAGTTTATCCGGTGCTAAACGACGAGGTGGAGAGCAAACTGGAGGGCCTGGTGTCGTGCGTATGTGGTGTACTGTTTTGTGTGGTGTGCAGTGTGGCTTACCAGCTGGTCGAGTAATTTCCGGGAACTCGCTAAGAATTTTATGGTACCGAGTCTCACCAGTCACGACTTTAACAGAAGAAATATTATTACAATTAGCTATAGCGGCAATGGTGGAAACAGATGTTAAATTATCAATAAGGCGTTTGTTACGACAATCAACCACAAGATTATAAATGTTTAAAAAATCTACACCTATTATAGGCTTCGTGACATCAGCTACAGTGAAACGCCATTGAAAGGTTCTGCGTAAACCAAAATCTAAACTTAAATTTATACAACCATATGTAGCTATGCTAGAACCATTAGCTGCACATAAACTGTAGTTCGTACAAGCACGACGATCGTGAAGCGCTGACCGTGGGAACACGCAGAGGTCGCTCCCTGTGTCGACCAGGAACTGCGTCTTCGAAGATCGGTCAGTAACAAACAGGCGACCAGAAGCAGACAAAGGGCAATCGTAGGTCGCCATTACCGACCGCCCTTGAAGTTTTCCGCCTTGAAGTCGCAGGGCCGGATGCACTTGTTGGCTTTTGCTCCGAACTTGTTGTGATACCAACAATTGGGGAACTTCTTGTAGTTTGATTGAGAGCGCTGCCTCGAACTGCTGCGAGTGTTTCTAGTAGAACGAGAACGTGAACGGCTGTTCCGAGTTGACATCTGCTGGAACTGTCGACGAAGCTCAGCTATCTCCCTTGTTAGTTCGGTCAGCCCTGAACTAGGGACTGTGTCGTTCACAGCGGCGATCTTCGGAGTTGTCGTAGCCAGGTCATTCACTCTATCAGCTAGGTCAGCCAGATCCTCGAGAGAAGCTACCCCTGGTTGGCCTGCGAGCACAGTCTGGATGCCATACGGTAGGCGACTAACCCATATTGTCCTGAGGAAGTCGTCAGGAACGTTTGAGCCTGCCAGGCTTTTCAAGTGGCGAAGAAATTGTGATGGCTTGCGATCGCCAAGCTCCTCATGCATTAATAATTGCTTGATCTTTTTTTCGTTGGAAGCGGTGAGACGCTTGATTAGCTCGGTCTTCAGCTTCTCATACTTGTGAGTGGTAGGCGGGCTAATAATTATATCCTTCACCTCTCTGGAGTATTGGTTATCGAGGTGTCCGATGACATAATTAAATTTTGTAACATCGCTAGTTATACCCGCTATATTAAATTGACCTTCGACCTGGGCAAACCAAATCTCTGGCTCTTCAGCCCAAAACGGGGGCACTCGTACGCCGACTTTAAAAACATTGCTGGGGTCTATCGACATCCTCCCATCACTAGTGCTAGGTGGTGATGACGTTGTCGCGCCTCGTGCGTCTTTAAACATGTCCCCTTCCATGTTCTTCTCGGGGTCACCAGCCAGTGTGTAGATATAATATATGTATAAATATATGTAAATAATTTAAATATGTGTATAGTTGCCTACATATTTATTATTTAATTTACCGACGTCGTAAACATTTTGGTGACCCCGACGTGATCGAAACCTGCCAATTTGCCGAGCCACGTTTGCTTGCTG
Organism: Autographa gamma; assembly: GCA_905146925.1. NCBI lineage: Eukaryota > Metazoa > Arthropoda > Insecta > Lepidoptera > Noctuidae > Autographa > Autographa gamma. The sequence continues at coordinate 12,756,965 of LR989855.1, forward strand.
CTATGGAGGACGATAAGGAAAGTAGCCATTTTTAAAAGCTCATACTTAGAATAATTAGACATAGAAAGATAGTCTTCATACAAGCGCTCTGTCAAAAGTGACGCACTAAACCGGTTCACACAGGCGGGCCGATTACGTGCTTACGCTCGGCGACACGCACACATACACTTGTGTAATGTTGCCAGTGAAGGTCCAGTTTTCCCGAAAGTGGGGTAATGATTCGGCCACTGATAACCATTTGTTTTTGGCAATAATGCATAAATAGCTATGTGTGGTAAAGTGTGGATGTGTAATATTGTTATAATACGGGAATGTTTATTTTTAAGAAACGAATTAAAGAAAACAACAACACGTAAAAATATATATATTTTAATTATTGTATACAATTATGAATTTGTATACTGTGTAACTAAAGTAAACCAATCAAATCAACAATTATTTCTAATCGAATAGTCTTCATATTAAGAAAAAGAAAAAAATAATTATTAAAAAAATAATCAGTTTAGAAACCTGTGAACTGTATTTGTTTCCTGAGTAATTGCCGCTTTGATAGTGCTGTTTTCATTACATTGTCTTTTTTCGACTCGTAAAAAAGACGAATGCGCAAATATCTTTCAATAATGAGCCTTGACAAATTGTTAACATGATTTTTCTCATTTACATGTTCCTCTGCATCAGGGAAAACAGACCTACCAACAAGTTTTTCCATAATTGTCAAAGCAAGTTTTGTCTCTGATGTTTTATCTAAATTATTTGTCTCCGCCATATACTTCCGGAAATAATTTTCGGCTATGCCGCAGATTAAGTAAACAGCTTCTGATACATAAATTAAACCGCCGTTGTCCCTTAGAGTGACCAATTTGTGAAACCACAATTTTTCTTTTGTGAGCATGCTATCGATACAAAAATTACACTTAATTTTTTTCATTAAGTATCTCGCAACATTCCCTGCAATGTAGCCTACGACATAATTTTTGTAGTTTGGGTCATCAGTCGAAGCTATCAGAGAAGCAATGTCTACATCAGGTGCGTGTCTTTCTGATTCTTGGTACGGCTGTTCTTCGTCATCGTCAAAACGTTCAGAAAAAGTGGTTTGATTGATACATTTTATTGCAGAAGAACAAGTCAGGACAGAAATATCTTCTAATGGCACACAGTTGCCTGTTACCACTGCTTGTAGTTCCATGTGGCATAATAGTTTTCTGTATGCACCTTTGAACTGAAGGACATTTGGATTATCATTATGCCCTCCATTCATTCTTATCATGCCGAAGAACAGTTCCAAATGATCTTGGCTCAAACGGTACGTAGAAATATAGACCATTTCTTTTGTATCCTCAACAAGAGTTTTATACAAGTGTTTTAGGCTTTCTATGCATATCAACATTCCTTTAAAACCTTTATTACTTTGAACACTTAAGACTGACTCAAAACTTTTAACTTTTATTCTTATAGCAGCCTCATTTTCATGGTACGTACGCTTCCTAGTAGTTTTTATACTTAAATTTAAGATATATTTTTTGGCTTTTTCAAGAAGATCGAATATATTTACTTTATTATCTTTTGACAATGGCCGACAAAATCCGTATTGTGTTAATCTTCTTGAATTAAAAACATCAAATAGGTCGTTCAAAAGCATAATAAAATTTTCTGTGCCCGCAGATTTTTCAAATTTGTCCAGTTTTAGGGTTTCGCGGCAAAATTTTAGACTGATAGAAACACTTCTGCTAAGAAGTTGCATGGCCAGTTTAACTTTCATAATTGTATTTCTAAATTCTAAATGTCTTCGTGTTAGCTTGTTCGCAATGTTCAGTCCTTCTGTATCCTGCAAATCATTTAAAAGTACCAAGTAGTTCCAATCCACAACATTTTTTTGCTCATCGAGGAATTGGCTTTTGTCTTCCCAGTGATTACGGATAAGCTTAATCATGTGGCATGGATCTAGAAATACCGCCACTTCGTGATCTGATGAAGGGTGCTTAAAGGTGGTTTTCATATTTTTTGGATCTTTCACCCGACAACCTAACAATTCCATCGCTGAAATATTGGTGGGGTGACCATCAAAGGTAAGAGATACAACTTTAATTCCAGCATCATGGCATTTAGCTAAACATATGTTTATTAAATTTTTTTTATGTTTTCCCTCCAAACTGTGAATTAGGAAATATCCCAAAGGGATTTTCCAACGCTCATTCAGGCAAACAAGCATAAAAACATAAGCCTGTGAGGCTTTTATACCACTTGTTGTGCCTGTGCCAACATCTACATTTCCCAGACCTCCTTTAATATTTTGAGGTCTTATCGCCATTTCATCGGCAATCAGTCCACATATTAACGTTTTGTCCGAGCTTTGGGACTTTGATTTTAAAAGTTTAAAGGATTCATTTGTAAAACCCGGTGATCCATCGATGCTGCAATACCAATTATACAACGTTTTTGGGTGTGGAAGACACGTATCAAAAGTATTACGAACGTATGTATATGCTCGAGGACTATGGTAGTGCAATGTAAGACAGAATTTTCTGAACTCAGGTGTGTATTTTGGCATAGGACGCTTTTTATCTTTTTTAATTTTTTTTACCATGTTATTGAATAAATCGGCTGCAAAAACATTTTCAGACAATAAATTAGACACATCATTACTAATGAATCTCTTTTTTTGTAGTTCACTTAAAATTCCTTTGAGCGATTTATTCCTCTTTTGGAGACGCCGGGTCTTTTGTTTTAAAGTTTTTATAACTTTTCTATGTTTGAGATTAAGTAATGTGCTTTTCTTTAACTTTTTTCGAAGGAGGGCCTTACGAGGAGTGTCGAATATATAGTCGAATTCGTCGTCTGATGGGCGCCTCACATTCCCGCGTGACGTACTCTGTAAAATAAAAGTTCTTATAAGTTCATGCCACAATATTTACAAATTCTGGGTGCAACAAGGAAATGACCAATTTAAAAATCTACAGTTAAATTTTAAATACCCAAATTCAACACTTTTGATTGGAATTATTAACGATTACTTACAGGCTGCGATGAACTTTCAGTAACTAAATTTCTATTTGAAGCTCCACGAACACCTTCCGTTTTGTCTTCAGCAGCATTTAAACCCTAAAAAAAGTCAGGTAAGTAAGTTTACTACATAGACAGTTTACTAAAATTAAATAGTTATTAACAACTTCACTGTCTAAAAAACTACCAAACGTCTTTTTCGTTTCTGTAAGGTAAAATAGCATTCACACTAGCACTGTATTAAATAAATATATTTCATAAAAATAGTTGTTTATATTTTATTTTATGACTCAAAAATTGGCGTGGCTAATGGGCGTGGGGAAAAACATTTATTTTCCTAAGAGTCACATGTGACTCATTTGACAGTCAAGTTGTTTATATTAACCATTACACTCACCGATAGCCCATGAACAGGTGAAATCTCATCCACATTATCTTCTTCATCCAATTGATCATCTGTGCCTGTGCATGAAATATGTAAATCCTGAAAAAAGTAATTTTATTATCATTTGCTTCATTTATTTTTATCAACATTGTGTCACAAAATCCCAAAATACACATAATAAGTACTAAATAATGCTTTGATAATTATACCTTAACAGGGACAGCATTTCGACGCAACCTACACGATCCACCCTGTGTTATGTACTTATCTTCATTCTTAAAATGTTTTGAACATATTCGTGTATTTTTGGTTGGCTTCCAATATACTTCTCCACGACTAAGCCTTATATTTTTCACCCACTTGTCAGCAATAACAGGGTCGATGGGAATCCTTTGAACAACAACACGCAATACTCCTATAAGTTGTAATTTTAACAAGTGTGGAAATAAAGTTCGTTTACTTCTCAACTTTCAAGTAATACAATTTCAGGTATACGATATCGCTAAATCACACAAACACCTACATTAAACAACAACAACAGTAAGTAACAGTAGCAACTGTTTTAAAATTAATTTGTCGGAGCAATGAAGTCAGTTAAAATGGGAAAATATTTTAACAATCGGGCAACACTGTGCATTGAATTAAAACTTTTCTGTTTTGTTCTATTTTGACTTAATTAACTACAAGATACTATGAAATACTGAAAGCTTACCTGTGAAAAGTGATGTTATCACATTTCTTTTGTTTTTCAGATGTGTTGTGACACAATTTAACTGCACAAATCGTCATAATAATTTTTTTTTCGCGAGACACGTTCGCCGTGCGTTGACATTGAACACTACGGAGCGGCCCGGCGTTTGGAGCCATTTATGGCTCCAATTAAGGTGCTTCAAAATTGACGCGCGGACTTGGTTTCTATGTCTTATTATTCTAAGAGCTCATAAAATTTAAAACAAAATAAATTTATCGAGTTCAAGTTTGCCTAGTTTGGTTTTGCATAGGCACGAATATAATTCGAAATAATAATTGCATCTGCACATAGCTTTGGGCTTGCAAGCACATACTTTTTCACGTTCTGCTTATTCTTATGGGTTAAAGATACCAAATTTCACAGCTTACTACATGCTAAGTTAACCTTTATCTTCTCTGCACGTTCTTAAATAGGTGCATATGAATGGCATAAAAGCATTTTGTTCACAATTACAATTATTTCAGCTGCCGTCGTTACGTTAGCTGCTAAATGTGAGTGTGGTGCGACTTGTTCGAGGAAAGTCGTGTTCAACGAACCTCGCTATGTCACCGGCACCGGGATCAGCTGACGGACTGGGTTTGAAGGCATGACTGTTGTACATAGCTACAGCGGTCTGCACGGTTTGGCTTTTAATATTGTTATATTTGCTTAATGCGTTATTCGTTCGTACTTATTTTACTATCATGGCGGAAGAGTTAAGAGGTTTAGTACATGTACGTGGTACAATTAAAGCTAGAATAACTTCCTTTACTAAATACTTCAACAATGTTAAAGCTATTGATTATAAGATTATTTCTAAGGTTCAGATTGATGAACTTCAATTGAAGTTAAGTAGACTTCAATCTTTACTGTCACAATTTGATGATGTTCAAGGAAAGATAGAGTTAATTTCATCTGATTCTGAGGTACAGATCGGTGAGAGAGAAGTCATTGAGGATAATTTTTGTTCATTAATTGCTCAAGCTCAAAATTATATTGAATGTTACTCGGATGTGCATAAGAATAATGAAAACAACTTAGATTCAAATTCATTTAATTCATCCAGAGCCTCCAAATCTTTCAATATTAAGTTACCGACTATTAATTTACCTAAGTTTGATGGAAATTCATTAAAATGGCTAGAATATCGTGATACATTCAATTCATTAATAAATGAAAATGACAACATCCCGGAGATTAATAAGTTTCACTATTTGCGTTCCTCGTTAGAAGGTAGTGCCACTGTTGTCATAAAATCAGTATCCTTTTCAGCTGAAAACTATAAATTGGCTTGGGAGCTTTTGTGTAATAGATATAATAATAGTAGACTTTTGGTTAACAACCATTTAAAAGCATTATTTTCTTTTCAACCTTTTTTAAAGGAATCTTATCAATCATTACGTTATATGATTGACTATTTTACTAAAAACTTACGTGCTCTCAATACATTGAAGGAACCTACTGATTCATGGGATACTTTGATAATTTTTATGATGACTAGCAAACTAGATGGCGCCACATGTCGCAAATGGGAGGAGCACAGGAACTCGTTGTCTGACTCACCTAGTCTTGAAGATTTTTATACATTTCTACGTAATCGTGCGGATGTTTTAGAAACTGTACACTACAGTTATAAATTTGATAATTCCAAGTATGAAAAACCTTCTTATAGTAAAGATACAAAGGTAACAAAATCCTTTGTAGTGTCTAAGGAAGGGTCTAATGTTAATAAATCTTGTGTTCTTTGCACAAAAGATCATTTTGTGCACGAGTGTGACAAGTTTAAAAGCATGAATGTTGACTCGAGGTTGAGTGAAGTGGCCAGATTGAAACTGTGCTCGAACTGCCTCCGACCGGGTCATCGTTCTTCGCGTTGCTTTAGAAGGGGCTGTCAGCTCTGTGAAACTAAACATAACACATTATTACACAAACAGTCGTTAGATAATAATTTAAATCGAAATAATGAGGAAGCTAACTTACCAAGTACTTCTTCGGGTACCTATGATAATAATAAGGTTTCATTATCTGCTGTGGTGCCTGGGCAGGTGTTATTATGTACTGCCCAAATAGAAGTTTTAGATCCAAACATTAATAAAACATATAATGTAAAGGCACTTCTAGACAATGGCAGCCAGTCATCTTTTATATCAGAGACATTGCAAAGGCGAATTAATTTACCTGTTTCTAAGAAAGCTGCAGTTAATATATTGGGCATTAATAATAACACTAGCGCTACTTCACAACAATGTAATTTAAAAATAAAATCTAGAGTTAATTCTTTTCAATTGACAGTGTCGTGTCTTATTATACCACAGATTACAAGTCAATTGCCAAATGTTGAATTAAACACTTCAATGCTTAACTTACCTGCGAACATTGAGCTGGCTGATCCGAGTTTCTTCAGTCCTTCTGATATCCACGTGCTACTAGGCGCAGACGTGTTCTGGGAGATAGTGCACGGTCATCAAATAAAGCTCGGGCGAAACAAGCCGACTCTTCAGGAATCCGAATTTGGGTGGTTAATATCGGGCCCAACCGGAATTAAGTCTTACTCTATTAACAAGGTTTGTCACTTTTCAAAAAACATTGAAAAGTCTCTCTCAAAATTTTGGGAGATTGAAGAACTACCTTCTATTGATAAAAAATATTTCTCAAAGGTCGAAGAGTTCTGTGAAGGTCATTTTTTAGAAAATGTGCGACGTACTAAAGAAGGCCGTTTCTCAGTCAAAATCCCTCTGAGTGAGTCACCTGAAGACGCTTTAGGTGACTCTTATAATAGAGCTAAATTTAGATTTTTAAGCTTAGAGAAAAAACTTAATAAATCTCCACTTCTTAAAGAAGAATATAAAAAATTCATTGATGAGTATGAACGGTTGGGCCATTTATCAACCATTAACCGTCCTCCTTATGGGTATTACATGCCGCATCATGCCGTGATACGCGAACAGAGTGAAACGACACGTCTGCGCGTAGTTTTCGATGCGTCTTGTAAAACTGCAAGTGGTAAGTCCTTTAATGACATTCAGCTCGTAGGGCCTGTGGTGCAGGACAATTTGTTTTCAATCCTGCTCCGTTTTCGACAAAATGCGTTCGTCGTAACAGGTGACATTGAAAAGATGTACCGGCAAATCGAAGTGCACGAATCACAGCGCCATCTGCAGTTGATAATTTGGAGGGACAATGAAGCTCAACCACTCAAAGTTCTGCAGCTTAACACGGTTACCTATGGAACAGCCTCTGCGCCGTTTTTAAGTACGCGATGCCTTGTGCAGTTGGCAGAGGAGTGTAAGGATAACCCGGACGTTGCTAATATTATTAAAAACGATTTTTATGTGGACGATTTGAACACAGGTTCTAATTCGAAACCTGAATTACAGAAAAATTTAAAAGATGTTATTTGTAAATTATCGGAAGCTTGTCTGCCATTGCGTAAGTTTCGTACAAATGTGCCTGATATATTCGATAATATTCCTATAACTAATCAAAGTCAGGACTTCTCTAAAGAATCTACGGTTTTAGGGCTAAAATGGTCTCCTGAAACGGATACTTTACGGTTTTCTACTATGCTTGAGGCTGATCCAAAGGTGACCAAAAGGAATATTCTTTCGACCTCGTCGAAGTTATTTGACCCTCTTGGTCTATGTTCAGCCACTACAATAATTCCCAAAACATTAATTCAAAAATTATGGTTGCTAAAAAACGGCTGGGACGATCCAATTCCAGATAATATTACAGCTGAATGGCAGGAATTTATCTCAAATTTACACTCTTTATCCACTTTTGAGGTCCCTAGGCACGTCGTTTGTGAGACTCCGAGCAAAGTTGAATTGCATTGTTTCACGGATGCTTCGCAAACGGCTTACGGTGCGTGTTTGTACTTTTTGTCTACTGATATGACAGGGAAGGTTGCAGTCCATCTTTTTTGTGCCAGGGCAAAGGTGGCACCATTGAAGCCGGAACTAACGATACCTCGGTTAGAGTTATCAGGCGCTCTATTAGGTGCTCGACTTCTTACTAAGGTTGTAAAATCATTACACCTTAAAAATTGCGTTCCTTGTATTTTGTGGACTGACTCAACCATAGTTTTAGGGTGGATTAATTCTGAACCAAAAACTTTAAAAAGTTTTGTGTGTAATAGAATAAGTGAGATTCGTGAACTTACCTCGAAATATGAGTGGCGGCATGTGCCTACCCAGGATAATCCCGCTGACCTCGCTACTCGAGGTGTGAAGCCGCAACATCTGAAAGAAAATATATTATGGTGGCACGGTGCGCCCTTTCTAAAGCGACCAGAGGCAGAATCAGAGTTCATCATACGACTCACACGACACTACCTGAAACTAAAGTTAGTTTACACGTACAGAGCGGTGAGACTTCTAGCTTCGAGCTTTTCCTTACTTGTTCGAATTTTTATAAAATGCAAAGAATATTAGCTTACGTAATGCGGTTTATAGAAAATTGTAAGTCAAAAACAAAGATAACGGGCAAATTAACAATTAAGGAAATGCTGAAGTCTTTGTCTACTTTGACTAAAATATCACAAAGAGAATCTTTCAAACAGGAAATTAGTTCTTTAGAAAAATTTGGATGTATAAATCGTAAATCGAGAATTTTGTCGTTTAATCCTTTCCTAGACAACGACAAAATATTACGGGTTGGAGGTCGCCTTCAAAAGGCACTCGTAGGATATAACAAAAAACATCCAATTATAATTGACGCGAAACATCCGTTTACGAAACTTTTATTTAAGCAAGAACACAATCGTCTGTTACACTGTGGACCCACACTGTTACTATCGTTAATTAGGGAAGATTTCTGGCCCATCGGTGGCAGAGTCTTAGCCACACAGACCGTCAATAATTGTGTTCAATGCACGAAATTAAAGGGAAAAACTATTCAACCCATAATGGGTAATTTACCCAGCCCGCGAGTTAACCCAGCTCCTCCCTTTGAGACCTGTGGAACAGATTTTGCGGGTCCGTTTCTTATATCGAGTCGCAAGGGTCGTGGAGCAAAAACTAGTAAATGTTATTTGTGTGTTTTCATCTGTTTCGCCACGAAAGCTTTGCATTTGGAGGTTGTGGGGGAGTTAAGCACTAACGCATTCATACTTTGTTTACGTAGATTCATTTCTAGACGTGGTAAACCACGTACTATTTTTTGCGACAACGGCAAAAACTTTGTAGGGGCGAATAACGAATTAGGCAGAATGCTCAAAGCCGCTAACGAGTCTGTCTCTGATTTCGGTCTCTGTGAAGGTATTGAGTTTAAATTTAGTCCAGCTTATGCACCTAACTTTGGTGGCATTTGGGAAGCTGGCGTAAAGGCGGCTAAATTTCATTTAAAACGTATAGCAGGCAATACAAGTTTAACATTTGAAGAGCTTACTACTCTTTTTACGCAAATTGAGGCAATCTTGAACTCGCGGCCGTTGACCCCATTGTCAGCGGATCCTTCTGATTTGTCACCCATTACACCCGGGCACTTTCTTATCGGGCGTCCTTTGTCGGCACTACCATCTCCGGTCACAGACAAGATCTCTGTTAAGCGATACCAGCAGCTGGAGCAAATGAGACAGCATTTCTGGTCAAGATGGTCACGAGAGTTCTTGTCGGAACTTCAGCAGAGGGTTAAATGGCATCGATCCAGTGGAAGCAATGTAAAGACAGGAGACATGGTCGTAGTAAAGGACGATCAGCTGCCGCCCATGAAATGGATCTTGGGGCGTATCAAGAAGAAGCACTATGGACCTGACGGAGTCTGCAGGGTTGTGGATATTACTACGTCCAAGGGCGTCGTCAAAAGGGCGTTGACAAAAGTCTGCGCTCTGCCTAAGGGAGATTCCCATGAGCTCCTTGGAAACACAGCTTCCAAGGGGGGGGAGGATGTTCATGACAACACTAGAAGCTAATATGAAAGTACTGGCTGTTGAGGCAGTCGCCCGTTTTTGACGTATTGCGTCATTATATAATTTTTGTTTTACTCTTGTCAAAAATATTCTCAATTATAATTTTCATGTTTACGAGTGTATTTATTATTTAATTTACCGACGTCGTAAACATTGGCGTTTAAAATTATTTTATGAGCATTTTAACGTTTTAATTAGGAATGTTGATAGAGTTGAGAACTGCCTCGTTGGCCTAGTGGTGCTAAGCGCAACTGCTACGCTAGAGGTCTTGGGTTCGATTCCCGAGTCGACCTAGGTATTATTGGGTTTTTCTATGAAACTCTCAGTAGCAGGTCACATATCGTCATATCATATCGGTAAACATATCGGCAAACTGTGGGTGTACATTGGTACACCTTTGCCTACCCCTTCGGGGATACAGGCGTGATGATATATTATGTTGATAGAGGATTCGAAAAGAAGAATACCCCAGCGAAATTAAACGAAAATTGCTAATGCCTACAGTACCATATATACTAATATCTAATTATATAGGATTAGGATATTGTTATGTTGTTCTCATTACGATATCAGCACTCAGAATAATAGGAAAGGCTTTAATAACATCTGATGGCGCGATGTCCCCGAGGTCTGAGTGCCTCTTAATAACGAAACAGTCCTTTAATTTAATTTTTAATTAACTCCATCGACCTCCAAAAAGTGTCAACATTTCTACCCTTTGACATTAAAATCACAAACTCACGCATTACCCGGTAAAATAAAGTCTCAAGTATTAAGTACGTATAAATATTTGGCGATGTTTCGTTTGATAAGGGCCCGCCCGCTGTCACACGAACCGACCCCGAACTGTCGCACTGAGATTAAAACGTAGCTCAAGTACAAAAATAGCCCTTATAAATCTCTGGGTAAAACGACCAGAAAGTACCTATCAAAATTTTCCGTATCTATCGGAAAGACTGATCGTATTTTGTTTTGATCAGAAAACGTAGAAAATTAAAATAAATTGGTCTGTTGGCATTGAATCCGACCAATACCTATGTATCGATCAAATATATGGTGGAGGAATTAGGTTTGAGCTCCTAAGACTTTTAAAGGTACCAAATTATATTTTTTTCTGATTTTATTTAATGTTATAAATAGCCACAATGTCATCTTTAAAACGAGCATAAATGTAAAACGAGTCATTGAACGTAACGTATTCGAAATTGAGTTAATGAAAACGATCGCTCGGGACATTATAATGAACGCGGTAACACGTTGACGAAGGATAGACTTTACAAGATATATTACATTCTGAATAAACGACTGATTTCGTTTATGCCTCTGGGACGCTTTATGTAGATAAATGAGATGCTATGCCCGGTTTCCTTTGATTTTAAAATTATTTGCTGGTTTAGATAGTGAGACTGATTCTGTAAGTTTGTCAACAGAAATTACATTGATACATCGAGAAATAAAATAAAGAGTGCTTGAAAAGAATTTGTTTATTATTTACTTAAAAATGTTACGTTCTTTTTAAAGGTTTTGCTGTATTTTTTTCTTTTCTAATATGTTCAAACACAAACATTAAAAAATACATATTGAGACCAAATATGTTAGAAGGTCGCTTGCTTTTTCCAGTTGTTTAACCCCCAAAGAAATGATATACGACCTCAAAGTAAGTTATTCGTTCCATCCCATGACACCAGGGCGTCCCGATAGCAATATCTTAATGCAAATTGTACGGCATTCGCAAAATGTTGGCAATTCAATTTGCCGCGAGCCGCGAGCCGCCCGCCATGCTCGCTTACTTTAAACTTCGGAATTCCCACAATGTTTATACTTACTAAGACATTGTATTGCTAACTTTAAGGACATTATGCTGGCTTTTACACGAATTGATTTAAAAGTTTTAAATAATTGCCTTACTTTAGGCTCTATTTTGTAGAAATAAATTGGCTTAGCTTATGTTTTTACGTTTAATTTATTGCACGTAAGTCTTTTCGTTTCTACCTGTTTTATGAATAATATGTTTAACTAACTTCTAAATTGTACGAGTTTATAAGTTTGAAATATCACGTTACATCATTACGCAAAGTCGTAAAAGCTACTCATAATATTTCATAATTATACATGATACGAATAATTATGATATTAGATACTTAAGATAAGCGAGGTAAACTTTGAAAATAATTCTCTCAAAAAACATAACAATTGTTATAAACGAGAGAATATTGTGCCTAATCTCTTCTATATTAATATTAGTCACCGAAAAATGTTCCGCGCTAGACGATTAAAAACGCTTTAACATAAATGTCCAACAATTTTTCATTAAGCTCGGGCTGAATTCATAAAATGTTCAATAATGACGGAGGGTATTTCGGCGGACAATTAAAACGTTACCATACATATTTATTGCGGGAATCAATGGCTGATGAATAAATGAGCATCGGGTGTGCGGCGCCGATGCTCGCTCTGTGACGTCACGCGAACATGTATTGGAATCCCGTAATTTACCTGATACCCATTTACTGGGTGGGGTTTATTATTTACTTTTTACTTAAATCGGTTATAAAATATTGTTGCTTTACTTTTCTTACATAACATCACCATTTATTTTTTAGGTTTGAAAGGTTTAAACATTACTATTGCTTAAAAAATAAATAAATTTAAAATAAAAATTAAAGTAGCGTTGAAAGCTTGTTTTAATAAGAATCCAATGAATTTCCACTATTTATAATCCAAGATCACCACCGGAGCGTTTTCCATTAAGAAGAAATCGATGTTCAAGTAAAAAATTAAATACATTTCAGATTTCAATGAAAAATATAATCCCGAGGAACTCTCATTGAAAACGGTGAAATGGTTCCTTTTCAGAGCTGAAAGAAACTCCGTACTAGTAATTATCTTTGATATTTCTGAATGAAATGATATCAAAGCTCAATACACGAAATAAATTGATCCTGCGTTTATGTGTGATTAGAACTTTGGAGATTACTAAATTCATCAAAAGAGAAAAATGTTCGAAAGTACCTTTTTATATTTACGAATCATAATGTTACCTAAAGTTTTAAACGGTAAATAAATACTTAGTTTAGAATTTGTTTAATTCAGCCAGAATATTTAATATTCAATATGAAAGATTCTCTGAAAATCAATCAGAAGACATAAATGATGGCGAGAGAGAAGCAGTCAAACGCTTTGTTTCGTTTTATTGTGGACGATAAAAATTTACGCGCACTAAAATATGGCCGTCAAACGTAGCTGCGAAGCTGTTATTACCTGTAAAATTGTTACCTCCGCGGATCCGACTACTATGGACCACTAAAATAACACTATAAATACAGACAATAAATATATAAGACTTCGTCCTACGAACATTCGTTACACTTTTATGTACACGGAAGTGATTTGGCCTTTTTTGCAATGCTTTGAAGATGAAACAAAAAAGAAAAGAAAGTTGGTTATAAGCAATACAGGAATTCTTTATGTAGACTTGTGCTTGTCACATTGTTAAGTAACTTAGTTTATGTTTGTAAAATATCTTAAGAGGGTTGTACGTTGTCGGTCTTTGTTTCCATCTAGGTTTATCAGTTTTTAAATTTTCTGGATATAATATAATTATGGCAAATCAATGAACAATTTGCATCTATATCTAGCTCATCTGCATTGAACACAACAATAACTGAAGGCTTTTATCAGCTTTTTGGTTGAGTTTGCTGTGCTTGAGCAAAATATATAAAACATTTTCATGAAGCATATCGGCAAGACCTCGGCACTTTTAAAAATCCTCAAAACTATCTTCCACCGCTTCTGTTTTGACACATAACATTCTTTCCACAAAGCTTGCGCATTAATATCAGCTGTCATCTGCATCTTTTATCCCTTTCTAGCGCCCACAAAACACAACTCCGTCCTCTTTTTAATTTTTCAACCGTTGCCGAGACTGCAGTGAGCCTTTTTTAAAGAAGTAAGTGATGAATCTAATGAGAAAGTTCCTTAGAAGCGAGGACTGAGAACAAGGTGCGCTGTGAAAGAGAACCTTAGGGTTTCCTTTTTCTTTTCAACTTTATTGTTACTTACCAAGGTGAATGCAAACGTGCGGAAGAATGGAATGAGTTTTATTTTATTACGTCGCCTGTGCGTGTATGGTGGAGAAATGTGTTTTCTACTTTATTTTGTATGAATCGACTAAAGTAAGCAGGCCACTGTTGGTATGAAAGGAAATTAACATTACATTTGTTGAGCTTTGTGTAAAATGTGCTAACATTTATTTTATAGAAAATAAATAGTTCGTGGAGAAACTTCAACGGTTGGAAATTGTATAAAGTGTTTTGATTCTTCTGTGTTTTCTAAATCTTAGTTCTGTTAACTAGGAAGTTTTCGAAATAAGTATGTTGTACTTTTATATACGAATAATTAGAAAATAAGATGTAAAATAAGAAAAGATTTGGATATTTGTTAAATATAAGATAAAAAAAGTTAAATTATGACCATTAGAGGATACAGGTTTTCAAATTCTTTCGTATTCACTAGACTCATCCAGCGTTAATTAAATTTTACAGCAACGAATAATAACAAACGAATAATTTTAAAGTAAAACAACAAAACAAGTCATTAGCCGGTTGTATTAAACAAAGATTTTAAACAACGAAACATATTGGAATAAAATTACCAGATTCATTCCCGAAGCTAATTCGCCTAATTATGGAAATTCGACTTAACCTCAAATTAAATAAAGTCGTTATTTCAATGGCAGTAGGTACTTGCATTCGGCCCGTATCGTACTAATGAGGTGCTTTCATAAAGGAGGAATACACTTTAATTTGCTTTTTGTTGAAAACCCTGGATTCAGTTGAAAGTTTAATTTAACGCGTACTTTTATTCTCAAAGTGATTTGGAACATTAATTTTTATGCAAAATAAAGAAGGAATGAAGGAAAATAGTTTGTACAATTGTGGCTTCGAATTAACTTTGTATTTTGATGTTATGACGCTACTGGATATTGTCTTAAAGGGAAGCCGGGGTCGTTAAATCCCTATAAAGGTTAATCTTATCATTAAATTTAATCCTCTCGGTATTTACGTGTTCGTTTTATGCTTCTCTATAATCCTCATCGTAAATTGTAATTATGCATACATAAGAATAAGAATAAGAATCTTTATTTGCGTGAAACATGGTTTACAATATAGGTGGTAATATTAATACATGGTTCGGCACATTCCGCCATAACATAGGCATGCAAATATTTTCTAAGGTTTAGACCTAAGTACACTACGTTTCTAATTATATAACTATTACATTTAAAATTCTTTAAAATTACAAGATATTAAATAACACTCTAAAATTAAACATTACATCAATAACTCAAACAAAAACTAATACTTTTATACATATTCAAAAACCAAAATAAATAAAAGGTAAAGCAAATAATTATGTACCTTCCGACAATATTTATTATTTATGATTCATGAATTCTGCGATACTATAAAAACATTTTTCAATAAGCCACTTCTTTAGTGCTCTTTTAAACTTGGTAAGTGGCAGTTCCCTTATAGCTTTCGGTAATTTGTTGTATATTTGGATTATCATCCAGGAACAATTTCTCTTGAACAGTGTCGTTGATATCATGGGAACTGCCAACTTAGTTGGATCTCTTGACATGAACTTTTTAGTAGCATTTGCTTTTTTAAATAACATACTATTTTTCTTAACAAATAGTCCAATCTCAGATATATAGAGGCACGTGAGCGTAAGAATTTTGAGGTCTTTAAACAGAGGCCTGCAAGACTCCATGGGACCAATACCTTGTATTGCCCGGATACATTTTTTTTGTGAGATAAATGCTTTATTTATGTCTACTGAGTTTCCCCATAGTAGAAGTCCATATCTAAGAATTGATCCCACATACCCATGATATGCTAGTATAGCGGCCCTATCAGATGCCACTTTCCTTATCTTTCGAAGCGCATACACAAACTTATTTATACGAGAGCAAACACTTTTTATATGCGGTTTCCAGTTACAGTTCTTATCAAGCAAAATACCTAGGAACTTTGTCTCATGAATTTCTTCAATTTCTTGACCGCAGTAACTTAAAGTTAAAGTTTTAGGATTACTATTATAATTTCTGAACTGAATCACTTTAGTTTTTGATATATTTGCTGTTAGATTATTGTGATTGAGCCAGTTTGTTATGTTTTCTACTGTTTGATTGAGTATATTTATGTAACTTGAAAGATCTTTGCTATTATCCGGTATAACTATTGAAATGTCATCTGCAAATAATGTACATTGAAAATCTGTTACTTTAGGGATGTCATTTATATAAATCAAAAATAGGAGAGGCCCTAGAACAATCCCTTGGGGAACTCCAAAACCGTTGTTTATATAAGGAGATCTGTATGTTGTGGAATGTAAATTTTTATCTATGCGATTTATTTCTACGCACTGTGTACGGTTGCTTAAGTAACTTGCCAGCCATTGAAGTGCATTGCCTCTTAAACCATAGAAATCACACTTTTGTAGCAAGATCCGATGATCGACAAAATCAAAAGCACTAGTCATATCAAAAAATATCGCTGATAATCTCTTTCTTTTATCCAGGAACTCAGTTATATTTTTAATTACAGAATATGCAGCATGTGTAGTTGACTTGTTCTTTTGAAACCCATTTTGATAATTTGACAAAATGCTATGTTTATTTAAAAAGCTAGTTATGCGATAGTGCATTAATTTCTCAAAAAATTTAGATATTATACAGATGATATACATTACTTTATTAAAACAAGATATGAAAATTAGAAACCCTGACTGCTAAAAATCTAAGTTCGAAGTAAGTACATAGACGCACACTTGAAAACACATGCAGCCTTTACATGTTGCATGCATGAATCTGTTAAAATAAATATATTGGCAGTATATTTGGTAACACATGCTTTTTCTTTTTATTAGTTTTTGTTTACTTTATTTCTCATATGCTGTCGATTTTGTTTACACAGTGTGAAATTTTATTAAGAATCTTTATTTCACATTCATGAGCTTTCATTCAATAATTATCTGAACACTTACAACTTACACCAAAAGTATTTAACCTCACAGCTGTAATTATTTCGCATGATTGACAGGTTATTTGAAGACAAACCCCCGTAAAATGAATCCATCTTACAACACACGCAAGCCGAAAATGTAATAACAGCCTGTTTATTGATATTAATGATATTTAAGATTTACGCACAATCAGAGGATATTAAACGTTGATAATACCCCCACAGCGGGGGGCTTTCCCGCGCCCATTAAGCTGATCGCTTTTGTTTTCGGTCAGATTAATAAATCAAGCCGCTCACCAGCCGCTCCGTGTAAAAATTATGCGAATATCGAATTAGCTTTGTATGATGTAATCAGGAAGTTTTCAAGGGATCTGAGGGCTTTTAATATTCTGTTCAAATAGATTTACGGTTTAAAGTTTGTTCAAAGGTTTTTGGGTATAACTCGTTCTACATTTCTATCAAGTTGAGATTCAATAATTAAGGTCTACACTTAAGGACACAAACACTTCAGATGACTAACTTTCACACAAAACTACGCCAACTTTTCAAACTTAAAAATAGAAAACACTTACTCTAACAAACCCCTCTTACGTTAGTTCATGAAATAAAAGTAGTGACGTAAAACTTTACTATGTATTCTACCCCTACGTCATAATAATATGATATCGAGACATGCATTACGAGCTACGATAACTAACAAGCAAGCATCTGCTACGAACATGTGTTCGTCGCAACAAAGTTGCAGCGTTATGACTATTTATTAGCTGAACACGATCGTTATAATATCGAACAACTAACTTCGAGAAACTTCTCTCGTATGCAACATGTAATTTCTAGTACTTGTTTGTGAATGGTGTTGAATGAGTTTTTATAATTAACTGGTTCAGCTTTTGTGATGCTTGGTTAGAAATGAAAAGGGAATGAACCGTCTAGTACTCGTAGGTTAAATCAAATCAAAATCAAATCATTTATTGGAACCTAAACCAGTAAGTAATATTAATTATGAGTTAACAACCACATTAGTTACAAAAAACTGTGTCGCAGCTTTTGGCGCCCACCTCCGAAATGCGGATACGGTAAATACTTTTTTACTGAATTAAACTTCTAGCTTGTCTTGCATTCCTATGCTTCAGTACTTTTAATGTAAACAGGCCTTTAATTAAAGCTCAATAAGCTTAAAATTTGTGAGTCTATATTGTACTCATAACAACAAACGCATAATAAACTTGGCTGTCAGTGAACCCTGGTAAAAATGCAGGCGTTAAATTTACTGAATAAATATTCAAACACGTAATTATAACAACAACTTGCAAACGTCAAATTACACCCTGTTTATTACCGAAAATTCCATGAAAACTCCAAAAATCTCAAAAGTACCGCACAATAGAAACAAGTAGAGCCCATAATTACGGGCGTTGTTTAGTAAAGCGTATGCAAAGTTATGCAACAGTTACTTACTACGGAACTACGGAAGCCTTAGTAAAACGTTGGCTTTGCTAAAAATTAGGCGCACTATTTTACAAAATTGCCTGTCGGCTATGCATCACCGGAACTCCTAGCCTACCTAAACTAGCTATAAAATTAAAGCTGCGAATGTGTTAAGGGACGAGCGGAAGCGATTTGATAATAGTTATTGCGATTTTTATTTTCATGTAGGTTAATTTATGCTGCTGGTTTAAATAGCCGTAATAGTTAATGCCTCCATGGATACGTAGGATATGTCCTAGAACATTAAAGAAATGAAATAAGCAGGAATCTTCAAATTACCTAAATATTTGAAAAAAAATTGTAGCAATGTTGATAACTGCTATCTTACTAAATAAATACAAAACTAATCTGGGTTATGCAATAAATAGCGCCAAGATCATAACATTTTCTTGCCACTGTATTTCAAACAGACTATCAATATGTTTATCAACCGCTGCAGCTTATGCCGTAGAGCTCTGCCTATCGTTCAGTGCAAGGTGCAGCGATAGGCTCGGACATGGCGCTGCCACTGCACCTCTGCTTTGCATAACGCTGCAACACCCCGCGAACGCCTTCGCCTCGTAATTACAGGAAATTTAAGACAGCTTCGGTAAATTATTTAGAAATGTTACACCTGAATTACATGTATTATAGGAACACTTTTATAGCATTTATTTCCACGAAGTAATATTAACAGAAAATAAACTAAAGCCAATCTTTATTGTGAGAGTATCTATAGGTAGACATGGATAATAAATCTCTCTAATGCATATTATCTACCTCTTTTATACTTTTATAGTTTGTCTTATTATGTCTGTAAAGATTTTTTGTATGGTAAACCTAAATAGTGTACACGTGCAAAACTAATGTTTCAAATCAAAGTAAATTATAACCCTCGTTGACTTACTATAACAGACTCACGCAATATTTATGAGGGAGTTATTTCCGAACATAAATAAGCCACCATTAATTCCACTTCCCCAACATAATAATCCTCGTTATTCACGTGGCTTTACGTGGGTTACTTACTAGTAAACGTACAAACGGGCCGCATGCCACAAAACTAACTCCACCAAATTTTATTCAAAGAAATGTGCCGTGCCTAAGATATTAACGATCTTCAACCATCAGTAATCCTTCCTTTACCTAACGCGAATAATATTCTTTCCCTTACAACCTTACATTTACAGCCACATCAATCTCTATTACGAGGCAGGAAGGTCCTTTTTTATGTTTTCCCGAACTAAAATAGAGTTTGGTAAATTTTTACGACCAGTACCGTTTACATATGTCTTGGTGAATTGGCATCGTAAAAAGCCTACAGCGGGCACAGCACGGATTCATAATAAACCTTGAATGTACGCAGAATGCGAATGAAGATGGATCCTGCACGTTTTATGTCTATCAAAAGACTGAATTTTAACAGCTATAAAAGGAAAATGTGAAATATGGATTACTTTTCAGCGTTTAAACTTTTGAGGTTGTAGGGTGGAAGGGCTTTCATTAAACAGCCTGGCAAATGCTTAACATTCTGTGAACCGGGATTTATAAGTTTTTTATGCCCTCACAGTCCCCAAATGGTTACGGCAATCGTCAAATAACGCCAAAACTTGAGTTAAGACAACTTTATTACGAAGCTTTTATAATCTGGCCGTACTTTTATACCATGATAACTTAACAGCTACAAAGTGTTTTACAAAATGTCAAGAGCTTGTCTCGTGTTCTGATTGTAACATATTTTTTGCTGTTGTTGTAAGTACATTTACGCCTGTCGGCTTAAATTAAAATAAAATTATCAAATAGTCTTGTCATAAATAGAATATAAACAAGTAATTTAATCCCGTTTTTCAGTATGAACAAATAAACCAATTATAAATTAATTTTGAATAAGTCTGAGTAACAGTATTCTGCGAGCATTACCCTTTCGAAGAAACGAGGATAAAAAAGGCATAATCTGTTCTTCAGCGAAATAAATTCAGTAGAAACGCCTACAAAGGATAATACACCGAAATTGTTTTATATTTTTAATCTAAAACAATATTACTACTTTTATTGTGATGTAGGTCGACGGGGGCTTTTGTTTCAAGTCTGTTCAGGGATCGTATACTTTTTATACGCCCGATATACGTTCAGGTAGCTCTTGCCAAGTAGATGTATTCTGAATCAGTGGCTAAGTAGGATTTTCCTGAAGGCTGACGGAAGGATTTTGAATATAAGATGCCTGTGGGATTGAAGTTTGTTTTTCTTATAAAGACATTGGATCGAATTACATGCCAAAAACTACAGTTTTTGGTTTTAAAGTTTGACACAGAATTGCATCAGTTGCAAAAAATATCAGACTTCTTATACGTCCCTGATCTTGGTCACATCCATTAATTGCTTAAATTTTTTTATTTTAACAGTAGTAATTGTAAGGCAAAACATCCAGGTCAAGAAATAACCAGCATGGATTAGCATGGGATTAAAGCGAACAAGTGGGGTGAACAATAATAATCAGCAGTCGTGTCAGCCGCGGTGCCGGCTTCGACTCCCGCCAGCGTCTAATGAATATTAATGATATTATATTTGTAGCTGTGGACACACGGTGCTGGGGGGAGCGGGTAAACGCTTTTTGGAGGGGTAATTAGTTCGGTGATAAAATGTGGGGCTTATGTTTAAAGTATTTTGTAAATACTATACATTTTCTTTCAGAAGAAATGCACTAAGGGATGCTTCTATTTCAACCAAAAGTGGATTCAGGTCGTCTTGATGATACTCGGGCTTACTTCATTTCGTAAGAAGTTTTTGACCAGGAGTGAGAAACTCATTATTAGCCGGTATTATTTCTATGGATGATATCCATGAAAAAAAAATGTGACACCGATCGGTATAACAACTTAGTGGTCTTGCATCTTTATTGACGGAAAATTATAATGTTGATAAACGAAGTACGAATTTATGAAGATATTCCAAGATTACTAGTTATTTTTCTGTTGTTTCTCCAGAATCGCTGCGTAATAGATCAAAGCTCTGGCCCTTATCTTAGGTATGTATGAGCTCCGCCACAGGTTCCTGTAGCCCGCATGCTCCATACATCTCCACCCTTTTTGTTTGCTCATTCTTACAAGATTACTATCGCTCTTGGCTTCAACTTCGGTTTGGTCTTTTAAGTTTATATTCTTAGAGAATGTACTCTACTGAAGAATATATGCTAGATAAATAATACTTGTTACTATGCGAGGCGAAAAACTATAATTGCTCTTTTTAAATTAAGAAAGATTTCATATTTTGAATTTTTTGGGAAACTGTCTAGTAGTTTCTTCCTCTTGAAATATAGGCATGATAGTGTAGAAGTACAAAACAGAAAATGTTTGATAGGATCCTTTTCGAAACATTTTAAATCGCGATTTCCATGTAGCGTGTTTGTTACACACACGCCACATATTCAATTTAAATTAATTCTCAAAGGTTTTTGCTCACCGAATATGCATTTAAATTGCTTCAAGTGTTTCATGAATTTCAGATTAAGAGACTTGAATATAAATTTCATGTAATTGAAAACCTACGCATTATACTGGGCTGAAACACTGAAATTTTCATGTAGAAATTCTGAAGGATCGTGTCATGGTCGAAGATCGATAGACTTGTGAGGTTAAGTCACGCTTGCTAGGTTCAAGAGATTGATGAATCACTGTTATATGCTGGGAAACTAAAGTAGTTCTTTGTAAGTAAAAACTACGACCTCTTGAATGGATTTCAAAGTGAAACTTTGATTTGACATTACACGTGCAAGCTCAGCTTTGGATATTATTTTTTCCAAATTTCAAAGGTCCAACACAGTTTCATTCTATAAAGACTTACAAATCCTGTAACTTACAAATCATTTTCTTCGTAAGTTGCAAACCGTGACTCAGTCCTCTATAGAAACGTCATGTTAAATGCATGTCAAAACAACCCCCTGTATTTCCTCGATAGCTATTCAGCGTTTAACAACAAAAGACATCCTGTATTTCCATGTCACCTGTACAAGAAATTCAAAGCCTTGTCACTCTACAAGATAATTTAGAAGGCTAGCTACGAATATCGTTGTTTTAACATAACTTTTAACTATTTTGGTGGCATGTCGTGGTTCACCGGTGTACGCACTGGTTTTCAGGGTATCGCTAACTCTGAGGTCCCGGGTTCGATCTCCGGACGAGTCAATGTAGAAAAGGGTGTTTGTGGTACTTTCGTTGTTTTTGAATTCCATAACACAAGTGCTTTAGATACTTACTTTGAGTTCAGAGCAATGTTTGTGACAACGTTTGTTTTTTTTTCGAGTTTTGTGAATTATTCTTTGCGTACAATACTATATGTAGAAAACAGTTTTATACGTTTTGAATACACAGTGTGTGATCACGCCCCAAAGAAAATCACATCTATAAATGAATTTTACACAAATTGTACCTTCTGCATATTTCTTGATAGTGTGAGTACAGTGAGCTCGGAAATGAGTAGGTCTCGTGCGCCGCGGATATTGAGTCGTCTGCAGCAGGCAGCGCCGCGCGCCGGACGAGTGCGTATCTGTTGTTGCTGGCTCCGACAGACAGAGTTATCGCATTATTTATGGGGATGAACGTCCGTGCAATTGGTTTGTACTTTTGATAATTACCTTATTTTCCAAATAGGTTGGTTATCCTGTCAGTTGTCAGAAATGAGGATAAAAGTATTTTAGGGTTTTAAAAATCCATGAGGAAAATTGTTTGTTGTAAAATAGAAAAATTAGGTAAACAATATGTATTCCGAAAAGAAAAGATTTTGGGCTTTTCTTAAAAAGAGTAAAGAAATAAAAAATATTTAATTTATTTATTTCAATAATAAACGTAATTAAGTTCATGCTAGTCGTTAAATATTCAAAGATTATAAAATGTCTTCTTCACATTCCGTCTTAGCTCAGAATACTTCGAATCCAACTACAAATCAGAGGGTCTTTGGAATCAGTAAAATAACGAAGCAGTACAATAAGGCACTTGAGAGGGATAAAGCCTTCGATATCAAAGAATACAAGATAGTGGAGTGCTCCTCATTACACTCGCAGATTTATCCGACCGTTGTCAACGAACGAATGAGAAATAAGTATAGGTTACGACGTACAAACTGCTTGTAGATTCTTTACATAAAAAAACTTTACAAAACGTAGTTTTTTATCCAAATATCGTCAATTGAAAAATACTTAAGTACTCTTTGACCTGCCTGTATTGTTTTGCTGGAAAAATTACATTTAGTTTTCTACTTCTTTTAAAGGACATGCAGTACTGATAACTGATTTCGGTTTTGCTATATTAGTTTCTATTTAGTTAACTGTTTGCCTTATAGATTTAGTGTTTACCTAAAATGTCTAAAAGCAAAAATACGATACACTTGCCCTCGTCGAGAAAAGGAAATAACAGAGTTTATTCATATTTTTTATTTCAAAAATAATAAGTAGCGTTCATAATGAGAGTATGAAAATAAAAACCAAGTTTAATGTTCCCCAAGAGTTTTTGTTGAACAGGATCTGAGGCATATAAATAGGCAACAAACTACGTTAGCGGCACTTAATATCGCCGGTACATTAACGCAATAAACAGGCCAGTTAATAAGCCGGTCATCCCGCTACAGTATCAATTTTAATCTTCGTTTCCAGCCTAAAATTTAATTATGAGCCTATTATTAGGGTAGCCATGCGTTTTTGCTTCTTTCATATCCCGACATGATCGTGATGTAAACCAGTCAATGTCAATATTTTGCTAATTAAAAAAATACAACTTATAAAAATAGATGGATGTCTTAGTTCGATGCTGTAATTTTGGACTTTCCTTTAGCGCTGGAGTTCTTTTAGATTGAGTTCAAACGTATTTTGTTACAGGTATTGAATTACGACTACAGAATTTATATTGTATTATTATTTCATTTGACGATTCAGATAGGTACCCCTCTTTTTTTAGTATACTATGTTGTTCAGACACTTTCTAAGTGTTAACTTAAATATTTCAAATAATCTTTATGCACAGTGCATGTGGGTGTACTCACTTAGCACAAATATGAAGCTCCTTTAAGCAGACAAATAACGTGTTCCAGTGACACAGATGTTTGTGACGTCATCACACAAAGCTATGTTCATTAAAATCGTAATGTATATGTAAATGTTACAAACGCTAATTGTAGACGTTTACTGTGAATGTTGGAACTTCGGTTTGTATGCGTGATCGTTTCCTTCACAGTGCTTATTCTAACTTGTATTTCAGTTTTGTAAGAACAAAAAACCATATTATTACCGCGTATTGGAAATGACCAAAAACATATAATGTCTGCTTTTATTAAGATTTCTTATATTTAGTGGGTCATAATTTATTATGACATGTAAGTAGGTATTTGCAATGAAACAGGAATAGCTTTCTTATTGAAGAATAAAGTAAATAAAATTCAGATATTTATTGAACAATTAATATCTGAATGGTTAATATAAAATTAACCCTTAAATTTTGAATTTAAACTAATAATGTAAGCTTAATTTGGCATCATCACATATCCCGGCAAATCACAGCGATATGGTGTCAGTATTCCCTCCCTAGTGATCGCTGGCTTACCGCGCCGGCGTGTCGGCTTAATACAAACTACGCGATGGAAAGGATCATTATAAATTATTTGCTTCATTAATGTACTACTTTACGTACCGGTATTTGTTGGGTGACTTTTATAGCTAACGTTAAAAGTTAATGTTGGTATTAAAAGAAAACATTTTAAGCATCTAAATTCACTCAACACGGTCGGTTCAGAGTTTGATAAAACATAACATAACACATCATCACGCCTGTATCCCCGAAGGGGTAGTCAGAGGTGTACCAATGTACACCCACATTTCGCCGATATGTTTAGGTCCCATGTAATAGGGGGCGAGCCTATTGCCGGGCACAAATCCAAACTCCGATCTGCTACTGAGAATTTCATAGAAAAACCCAATAACACCTTTGTCGACTTGGGGGAGACCTCTAGCGTAGCAGTCGCGCTTAGCACCACTAGGCCAACGAGGCAGAGTTTGATGTCTATTGTAATTTGTAAATCTGTTGTTTACTTATTTTTATAAACATTTGCTGTTGTATTATATTATCTTTAGGTAGGCAATACGCTTTTTGGTAGTCAAAAATTACGAAATAATATAAAATTCAACAAACCTTATTATATTTAGTGTTTTACCAAAATGAGAGTCGGCTCGAATAGCTGCGTTTCCACTTTTCCCCTTTTATTATAAGATTTACATAATGTAATAAAAAGCTTTTAAAATTCAAATTTAAATAATCTATTCTACAAACAGCCTACAGCCTTTCAAAGAATTAAAATGATTCCGTTCTTTGTTAAAATTTCATGATTTTATTAATAAGCTGTGTTTGGATCAACGAAGTCTGCTGAAAAGAAAACTGGTTTTTACTTGGAAGAGCAATTAATAAATTGTGGTCTCCATCGTTTTTTTCCTTAAACTATTACCGTTTACTAATTAAGACGGACCTGTCTCGTTTAATGGCGGGCGTAGACCAAGTAATTGAATAGCGACTAAGTAGACTAGTTATGAAAAACCACTCGTTGAGTTAATTACAAAAAAGGTGTCAAAAATTGCCCCAGCATTAAGTACTGGGTTATCTCGCTAGGGAATAAGCCTAGAGATTATCTAAAGCCGACTTTTTCGGTGGGTAATGAGATCGCTATCGCTCGGTATTTTTGGCAGCGACTTCCCTTTATTGCGCTTTTTTGGCAAATGCGTCCCGAAGATATCTCCTTCTAATGTGACCTGGCATACTTTCGGCCAACTTGTGAGAGCCAATTGCAGAACAAATTTAGGAAATGAAATACAATTCTAACTGAACTATGTTTGAACATGACTGGAAATTTAAGAAATTGATTATTATTTAAACATTTAGATTTGATGCCACCATATTATTTAAAAAAAAAATTGCAATCCGTATTTTAGTTACTTGTTAATTTTTTTGCTGTAAATATTGGAGAAAATTTCTTTAAGGTTTTGATAAATTATAGTATTTACAAACCATGTTCAAAAATATTTCAAAAGTTTTTATAGCTAGCTTCACAACTGTGGACGACCAAAAGCTCTTAAAAATCCTTTACCGCAAATTCGCCAGTATTGACTAAAATTTCTTTTATTTCGAACTATTATTGATGAAACAGATTGAACATCAGTTTTATTCGCGGAGTAATATTCAGTCACAGAACTTAACAGCGTTAAATGTTTGTAAATATTGACGATGTCCGCCTGTATGTTAATGTGGAGCGCTGTCAACACGATTCAACTTGTTTTTACGATTTCAAAGAGGCTGTCTGAAGTGTATTTAATGGAATATTTTATTATTTAAAGCTTGAGTTTATTTAAATTTGCAAGGATTTGTGAGTTCTACGTAGGAAATGTAATTACTCAGTGGCTTGCTTTATAAGTTGTTCGTTACTTGTATGTCTTGATTAAATATTACGACAATTTCAGATAAGCAATAAAACCTTTTTGTTTACTTACAGCTAATATTTTTCATTTCATCAATCTCTATTTATCTTATCTTTAAACGTCTTCTCCGATTTGTATCGCAAAAGTATATTCACCGAAGAAAACAGCTATAATTTTCGGTACTTTTTACAAACAAGAGATATATCGAGTCGTCAAACTGTCTTGTTCTTTACAAACGTTTTTACTCATCTGAAACAAAGGAATAAACATAAAAAGTATTCGAACAAATCTATTCTGAATATAAATCATTCATCTTTTGTTTTATTTGAATCCGTAAGTTTGCGCCTGATCGGGACGGAGGAACATATGAACCATTGGAACTCTATTTAAACTCGCTTCTATCTCGCGAATGGTACCTATTCATTGACATCGAAGAAAATGTGGCTTTCCCGGATCTACTTCGGATGTCTCGTGCATAATCGTACTAAGTCTTGTGGTAGTTTGCTGGTAGAATTTATAGTGAAACTCGCAATGTACATTTTCTTTTCTGTAAATTGTTGATTGTATCTGTTTAGGAAAGGTAATTATTGATACTCTTAGGTAATGTCGTCTGACATAATTATCATCGAATTTGTTGATAGAAGTTTGGTTCAATAATCTAAACACGAGAAGATGTCCTAGTGCCAACCGTGGATTTCAGTACTTTTTTATTCGAAATCGAATAGGATATTATTCATTATTATCATAATAACATTAAATTATTTAGAAACAGTATCAATGTAAAATATTTCCCTACTATTGGCTCTCTCTCATTTGACTTGTTGTTATTCCAACTCGTTTCTGTTTGTTCATGGTAAAGCTATAAAAAGGTGTCAAACACAGTGGTGTTTATATTTACATCTTTCAAATATTCCAGAATATCGCTACGGTTTGTTTATTTAGGAAACAGCGTTTGGTTTTTACCTTGATAAGGTTACAATTTGTCGTTGTTACTTGAGTCTTGAGGTTCGTATTAGGTACACGACGCAATGTGTCTTTATTTATACTGCCTGTAATGTGTTCAAAAACGAATATTTGGATCTGAAATAAAACTCATTTAATTAAAATAAGTGCCATTTAAGCGTAAACTCCGAAAACACCCTCCTTATTATAATTTTGCTCATATAATTTACAAATTACTTATGTCCTTTTCTACAGCAATAAATGGGCATTATTTTCCTTTTTATTAATATAATTTAATTCACAATACAACAAAGGACAAAGAGGGCCGAGGTGAATTAGTCCACAAATGTCCGGGACAAAAATGGGCGCTTTGAAAAATGGCGACGGCCCTACTATAAATAATTTCCGCGGGAAACTTCTCATACGGCTTTATGTGGCATTAACATATTACTCGAGAGTAATAAGTACTTATAAGTACTTACTTGTACTTACACCCGTATTCACTTATGGCTAAAGTTAAGTGGAATTTATTTCAGTCTGCATACTAATGTCGGTATTCAAGAACATTTCATTTTCTTGTTTCCTTTTTGCTATTTAATGGCGTTTTGTAAAGTTTTACTTTGTTGCTGTTGTTCGAGGTTTCTTGCTGGTTTTCTAAGCTTATGTTGCGTTTGACTTTCTCAAAGCTTTTTAGTTGAATAAACGTGTTGTCAGTTTCTTAATTCTATACAATTGCATAATGACTGTGTTTACTTTTAATTATGAAATCACCTGTAACTAAAACAGGTTTTGCGGTTACACTTGTCATAAACATAATTCACTGACTCATGAAATAAGCATGATGATCAAAATTTACTAGATGAACAGCAACTTCAGTTAGTAGTTGCTGTTCACCTAGTCTACTAATGAATGCATGAATTCTGGCCTCAAATATACGGATAGCAACAATAATTAAATTCCCCGTCCATACTCAAAGCACGACCGTATCCCTACAATTTACATCCACAATGATCCGACTTTAATTCAGTACATTGCTGCAATAACTTTGTTACTATCAATTGGCTGCATGCGGCGGCACGAAACACCGGGCCTTATTAATTTATGGAATAAATTAGGCCTGTCCAGGTGTGGCGATATTACAAGCAAGGATCCCGGACAATTTATATGTTGACCCGGGATGACAACAGAATTACGGAGTTATTGTTTGACGGCGACTGACTTACTGTTTTAGTGTTAGCGTTATGTTTTGATGTTGTAGCTTTGTGGTTGTTCTAATAGCTAAAGGTTTGAGCAATGATAACATGCCTATGAGTATAGTAAATGGGAATTACAGTGTATATTAAATTCAGCGATGTGAGCTTTCGCATTCATTCGCTTGGAATTTAACCAGGGAATTGTATGGTATGGCGTGTAGTGTCGGTTTAAAAAGGTTTTTTTCCTATGGGAAATAATATTTTTATTGGATAATTTCTTGTGTTTTAATGCTCTAAATAATAAACAGTCAATAAAAATAAAACTGAAATACACCAACAATGCTTCAGAATTTCAACATGGTATAGTAGTCCTAGTTATCAAACTGCCCTGCTTCGTAATTTTTTATCTTATATATTGGTATTCTTGAGTTAAAGAATACATTGTAATTCTATGTGCGTAAACACTCTCACGAACATCATGAAAACAGCAGTATAGGAATATCGGTATTGTGTTACAAAGCCACGTCGATACACAACAACTCCTGAAATAGTGCGATAAGAAAATCGTAAAATTAACCATCAAAATATTCTCGCAGACCGCAACTCATTTGCTTACGTTACAATAGGTACCAGCTCTTGCCGTCGAATCTGTTTTAATACAAAAGGGTGGATTGACTTTGAATAAAATTTACTAGCGTCCCCAATGAATATTTATATGAGGATGATATGAATTAATTTTGCAATAAACCTTCTATTTTAGCCGAGTGTTTAATTTTGGGTTCTTGTTCGCTGAAAGTGGTATGTTATTTATTTACACTTTATTTTAATATGTTTTTTGCTTAAATGATATTTGAAATGATGTGTCCATTATCATGGTTTTCATGATAATCGTGAAATTTCTTGCTACAACATATCAAAAGCCCAATAGTTGTCGTGTAACATGTCATACTATGTTTCTTATAATGTCATGTCTTTGTCATAATATAACGCAGGAGACGCGGACAAAAGTGCTTCCATCGGGTTTCCCTTTTCTATTTTACTGTCCTTTTTTAAAAATAATACAAAACACAGTATTTATTTGCTTGCCCCAATTAAGCTCACATATCTAAATAATGCAGAATATAAGATGTGTGTGATTATTTATTACATAATTAATATTGACAATAACGCATACAACGGGCGCTATAAGTTAATAACAATACAATTAGTATTTTAAAAACCCTTTCTCATGGTACAACAACAAATAATTTCCGTAATCAACATCGAGCTGTGTTCGAAGAAACCCCGCCGGGTAATTTATTCTGCAAAACTTTTAACTGATCGGTAGGTACAGCAGTACGGCTAATGAGTTGCAACTTTGACAGATTGGACCTCGATATAGACAGCTTTTATTACACGAAATAAAGTTATAATTAAACATTTTAAGGCCGAAACCTTTTGGGAAGGCGGAGAGAAATGTTTGAAATCTTTATCATTTAAAATGTACGTTAATTACGCTTTCATTCCCGATGGGATTGGCAGAGGTGAGCACTCAGTCATTTAAAGTTCTGCGAAGCAAGTTTATAGCTTTAAATCAAATATTATTTCAAAGTTTAATTTGTTACTGTAGGAATAGGGTATTTTAGGTGGGTATTTTCATTTAGGTTTGGGTAATACATAGTGTCGCCTTAAACACATAAAAAACACAATAGGCATAAACCTTGGTATTCTAAAGTGTTGGTAAAAAGTAACAAAACCACCCAAGATAAAAACAAACACACCATAAAAGTAAAACAAGGAACATTAACAGACCGTACTTTTGTTTAATTTTGTGAAAACTTTATAATCAGCTTTTTAATTTAAATTGGGCTGTTTCTTATCAGCGGTGACCTCAATACGACCGTAATCTTTACTCTAGTGCTCTACATGATGCTTCCGGAACATTCCCTAGACCTTTATTACTCGTTACGGAGATATAATCTTATCTTAGTTAAATTGTGAAGCTCCGTTTCCTTTGTCTATAGCCGAGCTTAACAAACAACGCTTAGGTTTCGGATACCTAACTAACTCTAGCTTTTGTTTCTTAACAGGAAGGCTATTGTTACCTCCTTAATCAAATATTTCTGATAAAGCATTAATTAGGATCTTGTTAACATTACTCAATGAAATAATTATGTTCCCAATCATAAGTCCTAAGACTAATTATTTGGGATTTACGTAGGTGTAGATAATGTTGGTAAAGGCAATGAAGTAGGATGTCTATCTTACATACTGCGTATCTTGAACCTACTTCTATTTATATAAACTTTTTCATAAACCGTAATATCTTAAACAGTGCCACCCAAAATGTCTAAACATGAAAACTGAAAAGTATTAATAAATTGTTATTTACGGCAAAATTATTTATACCTTTAAAGAGATTACCAGTAGTTATAAAATATCTATTTACGCCCACAATTATGTTCTTTCAATGGCTAAATATAACGTCGGTCTAAAGTCGGTCTTTTGTACAGTTTCGACCTATTCATTTTAAAATAAACTTTAAACAACAAGAATAATGCTGTGGCTCTTGTACCTATTTAATTCAATAATTTTCAATACGCCACCCACTCAATCCGCTTACAAACTTACCTTCAATAACATGGTAATCATTTATTTTAATATCTACATAATTTTATATTAAGCGTTAACTCGATACCTACTTCGTTTTAAAATAATAATTATAATACTTTAATCTTGGTTGAAGTCAAACTTGTAACTAAAATCTGCGTTCAACAACAGTAGGTTTCATCAGGCATTATTTAATAGCTAAGCTTTAAAAATAACCAAATAGCCAGAACTGATTCAACAGAAGGTCTCTCAATCCAGGGAGCTTTCAAGTCTCTTTATGATGCAGACGTAACAATAGCAAACAAGTAAATCTTGAAGCACTCACTCCAGACCATCTTTGGATCGTGTAAGTCTATTTAAATGACTACTACGCTATTCCCTTTAGGTTCCCAGGCGAACATCCTTAATGAATAATTCCTGTCCTAAGTATTAAAGCCGAATCCAGCTCGAATAACTACACGTCGAACTGTTCCTAGAATTCACAAACTTTGACGTTTAATAGCGAAACCGGGGAACAAGTTTACTCGTAATTATGGCTAGCCAATATCTACTTCATAATTAACTAATTGACTAACAGACTGTGCTGTACTTGGTTAATATTTAGGAGCAAATTAGGTGGATTCATTGTGTTTATTAATTTGCATAAATGATGCGAATTGAATTATTTTGTAGGCATTGTATTATGCATCATAGTTTTTGGCAAAAGGTTTGTGCATTAGTGAGTTTGTTTCACATGTTTTATAGAGAAGTAAAAAAAAGGGTTTGTAAATGTGACTGTAAAGTATATTTCAAGGAAAAAATAACCAGTTACTAAAATACATCGAGCTTCAAATAAAATTTTTAACGACAAAAAAAAACAATGCTTATTTTAAATTTAATTCTATTGAAAATTGAATTAACGATCACAAAACAGAACGCTAACAGAATCAGTCGCGAAGACAAGAGAAATTCAATTACAGAAGACCGTCTCATAGAAATAGATATCACCAATTTGTTCCCAAATAGTATTCATCAAACAATATTACATCTGAATGTATTCATTATGACAGTTGTAAAGTTTATAGCGCGTAATCTTGGACCACAAAGGGTTGGCATTAGGGCTTTGCTTGAGGTTCAGCCCCCGGGCTAACACAGCCAGTATTAGCAATCTAGTGGAAGTGATTAAGACTAGATGTTGGATTAGAGCGGGTAATGTATGTGTGACTTAGTGTTGGTGCAGTTAAATTTATTGTAGGCATCATTTGTAACTGTACAAGTGAATTATCCTAGATTTATTTTCATACCATCATACCATCACGCCTGTATCCCCGAAGGATTAGGTAGAAGTGTACCAATGTACACCCACAGTTCGCCGGTTTGTTTAGATCCCATGTAATAAGAGGCGAACCTATTGCCACTAACCGGGCACAAATCCAAACTCCGACCTGCAACTGAGAATTTCATAGAAAAACCCAATAACACCTTGGTCGACTTGGGAATCGAACCCAAGACCACTAGCCTAGCTGTCGCACTTACAACCACTAGGCCAACGAGTATGTAATTATCTTATGAACATCATCTAGGTGTTGAAATCTTTGTAATTTTATCGACATTGGCTGAATAATAAATATGGGACACCAATTTACTGCTCCTCAAAAGACAATACTGACCAAGATCGTCCGGCGTAGCTTGGGCAGACCACCTTCTTTGTACACTATGAAATGTATAACAAAGAAAAAAGAGACAATATATTTATTAGTAGTTAAATGCTATTTTATGTGTTTAACACGTTAGGACACTAATAGTTTAGCGGACTTGTAAAATTGTCATAACAATTTTGTCGCCACCTTTGTACCATACCTTTACACTTTTATGTCGGTAATAAACAAGTTAATTATGTCAGCAAATTAGTTTTAGAAACTCATTTAATATCATGTTTGAGTATAACAGGCATATGTGTTGTTTCATCTTTTAACGGACATAATAATATACTTAGATTTATAGTTTCAGGAATAGTAAATTCCAGCAATAAAAAAGAAAATTTTGAGTACTTTCAAAAGCTTTATTTTGTGATCTTTGTAAAGTGGATACAACTTATTATACAAAAAAAAAGCAATTCTAAGTATGGAAGTTTGCTAAACATGAAAATTATATTCTTGCTTTATTTAATCAAATGCTTAGGTATTGAATATAAAATTGTCTGATTCTATAATCTTCAGTTAGTAATTGCAAACCAACCTTAAATATGAATATTTTATTCCTAAAACTACATATCCACATTAATACATTCTAAGTCAGACCCTTTCATAGGTAAACAACTATTCAGGGTTGTTTTAAGTCGGCTACATAAATCCCGAACCTTTGATAGCACGGGGTTTTTATCGTGCGTTGTTTCGATGCCCTTTTGTAGTTTTATATTTGCTTACAGATTAGATACTCGTTCATACGAAAATAGAGTTTCTTACGGTTTTTTCCGTAGTATGCAGTGTACGTACTTTACTTACGAGTATGTCTACACAACTACATAATATTTGCATATCGATTCGTGAAAAAAAAAAATGGTTCGTGAAAAACAATATTATTTATTTAAATGAATAAATTTTCGTTTATCTTCGTAACAGTCAAGAAAATTAACACTCCTAAAATACTCTAAACATTTCTTAAAAAGAAAGTTAACTTTGTTATCTATTCGCTTCGTAACAGGTAAAAAAATAAATGCCCAATTTGAAACAGATAAAAAGAAGTTATCGCCGAACTTGACAGTCAAACGGCAACTTGTATAGTAGCGATAAAAATAAAATTAACGACATTATTTTCTTTTGTAAACAAGAATATGAATATATTAAGGCTGACCCACTGACCTTGTCCATCAAATATTCTGCGAGGGAAAAACATCGGCCAGAAAAATAGGAGTAAATAAAATTATATTGCTTTAGAATTTTTGTTATTCAAGAGGCGTAGGTAGTAGGATTTTTATTGCTTAATATTTATCGTAATAACGTAGATTTCATCTAGATTAGTTTTTAAAGTTTTGATAAAAATATAAAAGTAATGAAAATAAATAAATGATAATTGGTAGCACTTTTAATTGAAATCACTAAATGAAAAGACCCTAAGGCAATGTTCTATAAAATTATACCTTCTGAGTTCCATCGTGACTTAAATATCTTCTTACAAATAAAACGCTTTAGATAAAAAATAATACGTTCCCATTACGTGTACATAACGATAATTATTTTAACTAATAGCTTAATGCACTGGCAGCACTTCGTATCTTCGCATCGCTGTGCAAAATAACAACAGCATCCAAATTAGTTTTGGCGCGAACAGCCGGCACGTGACAACACACTTAACTTTCATTTGTTTTTACATTTTTGCAGAGAATTTTACTGTTTATTATACTAATTAAAATATTGCGATGTACGTGACTTTTTGTAGAAGTTAGTTCCAACATTACTACTTTTGTAACTTGTTTTTCTCAAGTGTTAATTACATTTCTCAGTTTGCATTCAGTTTCTTTTACACTGACATAAATGAATAAGAAAACTTGAACAGCAAAAAACAAATTCATATAAATTTTGTGTCAGTCATGAATCAAGATATTGAATTGTATTCAAAAGACTTTTAACCCTCGAGATTTTAAAAGCATAAAGCTTTTGAGTTCACTAATTCTTTAAATAACTCTGACATTTAGTAAATACTATGTAAAGCAATAGTGTCAACATAATAATATTTATACTTGTTCTTAAGATTTCATATTTCAAGGGAAAATAGTTTTGGAAATCACTATTGTGTACTCCATTATTGTATGAAAATCGTTGCCAAATAAATCGTGCCAAAACTCGTGAGGAGTGTAATGTTATGCTTGGCAGAACTAGCCAGGTAAGCACTTGCATATAGGATGCGAAATTTGCTTACAAGTACCTCTGAGTTTGTAGTACATATAAGGCATTTGGATTCACAAATAAATTTACTCATAATAAAACTCTTAACTATACTAAAATTAAAACTTACATAAATAAAAACTAAACGGCGTCAAAGAACTCATCGTCATCCTTGTCAATGGCGGGGAACGTGCCCAGAAGGCTGGCTGCAATGCCACGTTGAATGGCTATGCCGATTCTCTGTGCAAGGAACAAACCAGCCCTCTGATCACGAGTAGATTCTACCAAACGTTTGGAAAGTTCTTTCTTTCTCATAATAAAATGGTTGTTTTAAACAATCAGTAAAGGAACGCATCTTTGGGAAACCGGGAGTCCAAAATTAAAAGCTGAAATCACCAACCCGTGAAATCTATATGAGTACAGCCTACCTTGCAGTAATACAGGCTTATATGGTTGGATAAAGAAATTCCATCCAAATTAAATACGGATTTCTAGCATAATCCAAAACGAATCCTATGATCCACTTACATATCCAATTCACCGAATACATCGCTCTTAACGCTAGTAATAACCTCGAATATTAATCTACATTTCCACACAAAGACCTAGTATTAATTCAATAACCTTTTTATTGAATTCGCTGAACAAAGTGAACCAGTGGTGCCCAGTGATGTGTAAAATACCGGAGTTTTAAATCGAGTTGTTCAATTTGATGTCGGTACGAACGAATATTTTAAAATCAATCAAACCCTCGACCGCGGCTTTTGGCTCTTCGATGTTGAATGCTTCGTATTCATTTAAAGGTTCTGAATAGTACATGTATTTACTTCAGGTTAAATGAGCATCTCGGTTATGAAACCGGTGTTTATTTCGTCGTAAATAAATGTACCAAATACCATTTTCACGTAAAATAAAATACAAAAAGCTTTTTAAATGTGACTTGAAATACCTATGATTTACACTAAATAAATGTTCGTATTATTCAGAAACTATAATTTCCAGAATTCTGTTCTATTATTGTTCACTTAGAGATTCAGGGTGAAGTTTGTATTGATCTCGATAAGGGCATGAGGTCGAGGTGAAGGTCACCAAAGTTTCTTCCTGTAGGATTATTGTTTACTCGCCGGGAATACCAATTGGTAATCGCTTCGTTGGTCACGTGATCACAGTGCGAAAGTCGGCCGAGGATTATAGCCCCCAGTCAGGACGTGGGCTTGAGATTTTTGGGGAAGGAAATATCTTAAGTAGCCCTTGGTTTGGTATTGTGACATTGGGCTAGTTCAATAATTCATGATCTTGTAGAAGTATTTGTAGCAACATACCACTGATTAGTAGACATTGAAATCTTGTTTTGGCATTGACAGACAGTTTATATACTTCTCTAACAGTCCTAACTCTGCTGGCAAAGAATCTAAAAAGAAGTGTTACAATTCTTGAGTACATATATAAATGAAAAGTAATTTAAAGTTCCAGCAACATAAAACTTAAAATGACAGTTTTAAAAGGTGCGAAAAGAAAAGTGAAACTACAATTCATTTGGACGAGGGCGACAGGAGCTAGTGGCAAATAAATTGAGTTAGGACGACTGCGAGTGGCAGCCGTAAGAAAAGTAGCCAAACTTTTAACACATTCAGAGTACATAGAGTTAGAAAAACTTCTCAGACTAACCAAATCTAGAAAGTTAGAATATTCTGGATTCTCTTGTGGATCCCTCGACTTATGTTTTCTGATGTGAACATAAATATTCAAAGGTAAATCAAAAATTCATGTTATTCCAATAGACTATAGATGCAGTCAGTTGGCTTTGAAAATTTATGATTTTACATAAGGTAATAAAAGTAACATCAAAGATAACAAATAATGAAAGGAGTATTGGTATTTTTACAAAGAATTTAATCCGTTTTTCTGTAACTAACAATAATTCAAGGTATAAAAATACCGTATGTCCAGATTGAAACTCTTTGCACAAAAAGGCTCCTTTAACATAAACAGGAAACTCGCAGTCCAATTAACGAAATAATTGGAGTGCGCCAAAGTATCGAGTTACATTTTCATTTTAATTTGAATACCCGTGGTTTACCATATCACATAGATGATGAAATATTATACCGTAACAGTGGGATTCAAATAGATTTTTCTATTTTTACCCCAGTATTTTCAAAAACATAATACTATTTTCAGCTTACCAAAAATATAGGCTTTGTCTACCTATTAAATAATAAATCTTCTTTAATATTTATTGGGCTTATATTTATAACAAAAACAAAAGTTCTGAGCGTTACGCAGACGTGTTTTATTAAAAGGCAAACATCACAGTCTACAAATTGGCATTATTTATTCTTCGCCCACTTAATAATGGATATACTTGAACGAAATACAAACTGTATTTATATTATGTTTTATTTCTGGGTTGTTAATAATGGGGAATAAATGTATCGCCTTTTAAATATAAAATACTTCAGGTAAATTTAATTAGCCGCCGAGAATGCCTGTATCAGCTGCAGTGACAATTTTGCGGCTTCACCGCGACTGCCAGTTAAAATACCAGGCGCTGGGTGCAGCTCCACAAGTGCAACTCGCAACTTTTCTCCGCAAACATTTTTCTACATAATTATTAATATTCCCGCTACAGCCCCTTATATTTTCCCCATTTAACAGCCTTCTCCGACCACTGAGTAAAAGAAATGAACATGATTACTTTTAAGTGTTCCAATTTTCAACGTAAACGTCTCCATTGCTTGTTAGTCCGCGTCGTGGATTTGCATTCAAATTGAAAAACAGCCATTAGCATAATAAACTATTTGTATTTGTTCGTTGACACGACGCCATTGTAAATAATGTAATGTGACTATTGTATACCGGACCGTATTACTTTTAACTATTCATGATTTTGGGTTGCTCGAAAAGTTGTGTAAAACCCTTATATATTATCAATATTTAATTTAACAAAAGTTGGCGGACGTTAATAAATGATTTATGCTTTTCTATTTTGTCAACTAGCTTTAGCCGGGCCGCAGATTCATCCCTGTAGTAGTCTATTCCCGCGGGACCGTACACCCACGGTCTCGTAAATTTTCAATTTCATCCTCCAAATTGATTTATATTCTATCTAAATTATGTATTAGTTTAACGCGAAACTAGTACACTAAACAATCCCAAAGCCCTAAGAAGCTAAAGTCACTTGAGGATTCCTCTCTCGTACTTTTCACAGAAAAATCAGTACTCAATTTATGGAGCAAACGGTGGAAGTTTCAATTGTTAGTGAAACATAAGTTGGTGAACGAGGAACAACGATTACAAGTTGTGTAAGCCGGCGACTGAGCCGCTTAATCCTGTTTTCTAGTTTGTGCACACGCACCGCGGAATAGACATGAGCGGGGAAATTGATGGGGTTTCGATGTGGGAAGCCAGATTTATCGACCACCTGGGACTGGTAAACGTCAAGTACTCTATGTTCGTTGTCTTTGTTATTGCTGTTCTGATTTCCTGTTATTGCAGTTTTAGGCAAGTTACCTTTAAATCACATTTGGTGTTTCTTTATGTATTTACTTTTGTAGAGATTTTTGATAAGTATATGAGTCATTGCACTTAGTACCGTGGTGGCATGCCTAAAAAAAATACAAGTGCTATTTTAATTACAATGTGTCCACGTTGACCTAAATACTCACCACTGAAATTAAAAAAGAAAAGTTAATATTTTTAATTTAAACCCAACGTAATTTCAAAACTCCAGTCTACACGTACGAACAAAATTAAAGAACAACATCTTTACAATTTGCTTAAATGTTTCGTTTTGTGTACTCACATAGGGTTCTGAAGGTGGCAGGGGGGGTAAGGGAGGGGGGTAAGGTTGGGGGGGGGGGTTACAAAGGAGCTCATCAAGTCGAGTCATCGCCTTAATGCCGGGGTAATGAAGACACGCATAGGATTACTGTTGTATAACCTTTTTTTGCCTGAATAATTAGAAAATGGACCGCTGAAGGTTATGTCATGAGATTGTTGAGATGTTGTTATGATAGCGGTTTTATTGTATTTTAAGTAAGATTGTCACGCGTGTTTTGTTTTTGGTTTAACTTACTTACCACTTTTTGCGGCCTAGATTTACTCATGCCACACGTATAAATGTACAAACAAAAGTAAATTATTTTACTTTTTCATTTTCTTTCAAAATATCCGTAAGGGTAAAAATATTGTAAAACTTAAGTCTTTGCCTATCTGTGAGAGAATGTGAGTTACATAATCATAATGATGCCTATTTATAAATGATATTAAAAAATCACACACAACACATGCAACAACTAAACATTCTGCCCAGTACCGAAGCTTACAACTCAAAGATCCTTCTGACTTTAAATGTTGCTCAGTTCACGAGAACTAAAGATCACAATAAACACGTTTCTCTTTCAATTTCAATCAGAGCCGACGCTCGACAGATGATCGAGTTGTTTCCCTAATAAAGTAAATTGCCTGTCTGTCAACTGTAAACGTTTTAAAACAAATCACGCCGCGATTTGTCTAACCGTTGCAAAGCGAATCATCTAATCCGGCCGGTTTATTCCAGACTTAAGATAAAGACGGAAAAATGTAAGGAAAGACCTCTTAAATAAATGTTTCGCTGTGGAAATATACGGGAAAGTAAATGGGACGGTAACGTGTGAATGAAATATTCATGATGTGACAGTCTAACGTTGTTTAAGTAGTTGTCTAAGAACTTCAATAAAGAAGTTTGTTTAGGGACTCTTTTGTTGAGAATTATCATGTATAAAAAATGAAGCAATTTATATAGCAAAAGTCATTTACTTGATACCTACTAAAAAGAAAAGCCCTATATTTATTTTCCATTTTCTTCTAGTTTTCGTAATTTTTAACTCTTGGAAATAGGTATATTTCCGTGTATGGTACAATTGTCGTTCGGTATGTTTCCAGCTGACTTGATAAAACAACGGTTTAGCAGCCGGCTGTGTTAATGGATTCTACAATTTTATTGTCCTCAAACAGGCGACGCCCACTTCCACGGAATGACGTAAATAAGTTTAAACTTTGCCACTACGAACTTAAGTGCTGTGAAGTGGCCTTTACAGTTTGCATTTGTCAAAAGGCAAATAAGTTTACATCACAGAACATTTGTTAAGGAGGGAAATTCTTTCCTACTATTAAAAAAAACGGAACGTAATTTTAAATTATTAATTAGAAGTTTAAGTCGCATTTATTGCAGCATTATTTACAAGAAATAACGTTATTTATTTGTTAGAAATTAATAAATTGCGCAATATTTGCAGAGATAGAATAAAGTGGCAAAGGCTTAAATTCAAAACTTTTGGGTCTCGACCAACCATTTAAAGTTGTACAAGCGACTGAAGTTAAACTTGTCATATTAATAAGTTAAAACATATTCTATCTAAACGATGTTTAAAATTGAAATAATCACTAGAATTCAAAAATGTGTCAAAATTAAGAGAAATATGTATATTATTAAAAGCATAATGTTTTTAGTTTAAATCAATTCTTCAGCTTACTTTCCTACTTCACAAACTGCCAGCTTTTCCATTAATACTAAAAAGTTAGAGGTAATAACTTTCTTTCAGCGTTTATTTGCTTTAGTAAAAAGGAATTGCTAAGTCACCCTTCAATAAGTACTTTCCTTTCGTACTTTACTAGGCTAAGCCTTAGTGCCGTATATTGCTAGCTATTGTATTGTTATTCTATTATGAGAGGTGAATGCAGGATGTGATTTATTACTTAGTCCCCTGAAGTATATCAAAGGAGTATCAGATAAAGCCGAAAATAGACCTTACTGCCTTGAAGTAAAGCTTCTCAAAAATTTCAAAGTGCTACGTTCAGCAGTCCTCTGTACATACATAGAAGATGAAAAACCTATAAATACGAGTTTATCGTTTGGCAAATTGAACTTTTTTTGATGGATGGTATAATTGAGAAAGCCTAACCTTACATAAAATTTTATGAAGTGAAATATAAAATATATTAATAACCTTTTAAGACGTATATTTTAACGCCTTTTTCAAGCTACATATTTTAGTGAAACCACGGTCATTAACCCCTGTCTTCGTCTAGTGTCCTAGACGTAACATTAAGTGTTCAGACTTACCGCGCTCGTAAAACTTGTACAGCTTCTAGATCGACTTTTTAAGTGGTTCAAACAAATGTAGTATTTTTTATATCGCAGCCATTACACATTCATAGCCAATATACAAGTTAGATCGCAAATACATTTCAACTGCTGTAACTTAAAGTGGTTTTATGAGTGTAGGAGAACTTAAACTTAGATTAGATTAGATTAGAATATTCTTTATTGTACACCATTAAAGTTACATATATTCATATCAAGTACAGTAACTTACATTTAAAATATTTTATTGCTGCTTCTTGATTTTCATGACTATCATTTTAACTGAAATGTTTAAACAATAGCGTATATTGTAATTAAATTTTGAAACTACAGAACACTTACAAAACAAAGCTTATCTGGTAGCGCCATCTATCTGTTTAAGACGGACTACTAGTTGTCTCATCCATATTTCGCAATATTAGTTCCATTCATTCATTTGACCACTTTTGGAATGAGCGATGTGAACCCCGCCACTTCCTTACCAATCCTTTCGCACGCCTGGCGCGTAACGCACGTACGCGCTTTCGCAAACCGCGGAAATAAACGAATCGCCGAGAGGAGACACACGATATCGCGCCCGTGTCGCTCCTGTGCTGCATCGCCTCCTTACTGCTGCTGCCGGATAGCGAACTTTTGTGATAATCCGCCCGCGGGTGTGGACGTGACAGTTTTGTGATCGCATCGGGAAGAACGCCGCCCGCCATCTTGGACTGCCCAACGCTGGAGAGCCAGGTATGCGTGCTTTTTCCCATAGACCTACATCGCTCGCTCACCTCTTGGCGATAATCAGCCATCCTCCAAAAATACAGTCCACTTAAATCTTATACCTCGTTTATTTCCAAACCATTTTTTTGGTCCTTCGAGCCGGATTCATATATCCGTATTCCCGCTCGCGTAGGTATCTTTTATAAGTTCCTACCTAGGTAGTTGTAGCACCTAGCTGCACTCCTAGTTCATAAATATATACCCATTACGTGGTTATTCCCGCACCCCCAGTAGGTAATATACTCAACGTAGCTACCTACTGACTTACAATAATAATTATAAACTAGGTATATAGTCGTTTTGTAAATTCATAATTTCAAGCGCCTTTTACCACCGCCTTTAAAGTCGTTGCCTTATTATTAGGTACAAGTACTTACTTTCCGCATAACATAAAACTACAGCATAATTTTAGGTTATTTACTTCTACCTACATTTGGAATATAAAATGTCGCAACAAAAGAAATATACTTCTGACGAGAATGAATTAGCTATCTTAGAAGCTAAACGCAATGTTTTATTTGAGCGCATACAAAACATTTACGAGCGTTCAAAAACCGCCAAAATTTCCGATGTCAACAAAGAATCATTTCTTAGTTATTGTATGACAGTAGACGATATTCGAACCGATTTTCATAAATTATTAGACGCTTATAACGCACAATTACTTTCTATTAATCCTGAATCTAAACCAAATTATCAGGCATACACCTCATTCGAAGATCTTTATTGTATCATAAAACGTATACAATCGCAGTTGGATAATCAACAGTCCGCGAAGCCCAGCGCCGGACCGGCTGTCCGAGCACCGAAACTGCCCGCGATTGAACTCGTGTCATTCGATGGCGATATACGAAACTGGCCATTATTTTATGCAAGTTTCAAGTCTACAGTGCACGATAACGCCTCGCTGACGGACGCTGTCAGGTTGTACTATTTAATA
The DNA here is from genome assembly GCA_905146925.1 of Autographa gamma. Lineage (NCBI taxonomy): Eukaryota > Metazoa > Arthropoda > Insecta > Lepidoptera > Noctuidae > Autographa > Autographa gamma. The sequence goes on from LR989855.1 coordinate 12,800,348, forward strand.
GGTAAGCTGTCGCCGAAAGCGCAATCTACATTCGCAGGTGTCACACCAAGTGCTGAGAATTATCAGGTCATTTTCCAGTCACTTCTTGATAGGTATCAGGATACTCGCATCCTCGCGTCTACTTACTTTGATCAAGCTTTGAATCTTAAATTGTCTGGTCCCGCGTCAGTTTCGAATTTCCAACTGTTTATTGATAACTTTGTTACCGCAGTAAATTCCCTTAAAAACCTAAAGTTAGAAAACCTTGCAGACTTTATGTTATTGCAACTTGCATTAAAAAAGTTCGACACGGAAACCGTTCGTGCATTCGAGATGACCGAACGTCAAAATAAAATACCTACCCTAAATAGTTTTCTTTCATTCATTAAAGATCAGTGTCGAATATATCAGAATACGCAGCCTAGTTCGTCTAGCTCGTCTAGTAATAATAATACAAGTAAACAAAACTTTAATAAATCGCGAAGTAGTAATAATAAGTCGGTCCCTAACCCACAATCTTACGTAGCATATTCGGATTCCGCAAATAACTCACACAAGTGTCTGTGCGACAATATTGTTCACGACCACCTTTTTAAATGTCCAGCCTTTAATAATTTAAATCCGACTGCTCGTTTTAAATCCGCTAAAGAAAATAAAGCTTGTGTTAATTGTTTGAGTATTAAGCATAAAACAAGCGATTGTTCTAGTAAAACTAAGTGTCACTCATGCAATCAACAACATCATACGTTATTGCATTTTGAGAAAAAATCTCCGTTATTTGACCGCGGTAACCTTAACGTTAACGTAAATCCTAGTCCAGCTGTTTCGTTCTCTGTACCGCAGGCACAGGCCGCTCGTACCACGGCGCCTGTCCTTCCCGCGTCTCAGCCCGGAGTTTCTTTGTGTACGACATCCATTGCGCTCGCACGCCGGCAGTGCGCACGCACTCAACATACTCAGCGCGAAGCAGAGCGTCAATGTAACGCGTCTACTACGATATTACTAGCGACCGCGCAAGTTATTATTTATGACGTGAACAACACACCCCGCGTGGTTCGTTGTTTACTTGATAGTGCATCACAAAGTAGCTTCATTACTTCGGATTGTCTCAAATGTCTTGGACTTTGGAATAACTTTAAAAATACTAACTTAGTAGTTAAAGGGATCGGTGGTTCAGAAAAATCTTGTATGGGTTCCGTCGATATTAAAATACATTCGCGTTTCAATAATGATATTAATTTCAACGTTTCATCGCTTATTGTGGAACGTATTACGGACACGTTGCCTAGCGCTCACGTGGACGTGTCGTTACTCGCGCACCTCGAGACATTGCCGCTCGCTGATGCTCACTTTGCGCAGCCGGGTAATATCGATGTTTTGATCGGTGCTTCAGTTTTTCCGCACTTACTACTACCTAATGTTGTACGTAGTGAGCAATATAATTTACCTCCCGCTATTGAGACGGTATTTGGCTATGTAGTTATGGGTGCCGTACCTACGCTGCATAATACACATTATACTACGTCTTGCTGTTCTGTTCTTCAAGAAAATAATATTAATTCTCTTCTTAAGCGATTTTGGGAGCTTGAAGAGGTCTCCGCACCGCCCTCGTTGAGCCGTAAGGATCTCGAGTGTGAAGAACATTTCCGCGCTACCACTGTTCGCGACGATAGTGGTAGATATATTGTAGCATTGCCGTTCTGTGGCGACCCGTATTCTTTAGGCGACTCGCACGCTGCTGCACTTAGGCGCTTATACTGTTTAGAACGTAAACTCGATGCGTCGCTTAAATTACGCGGTGCTTATAATGACGTCATGCGTGATTACATAAATAAAGGTTTTTTAAGCCCAGTTGTAAACGACGAGGGCAATTCTCTTCCCGCGTATTATATTCCGCATCACGGCGTGGTTCGCGAAGATAAGACCTCCACTAAACTTCGTGTGGTTTTAGATGCTAGTTGCCGAACTACATCGGGTCAGTCGATCAATGACATTTTGCATGCCGGTCCTGATCTACAGGGTGATTTATTCAACATCTTAATTAAATTCCGCCTTTTCAAAATTGCACTTTCAGCTGATTGTAGACAAATGTTTCTCAATATCGGCATTCGCGAATCCGACCGTAGATTTCAACGAATTTTATATCGTTTTGACAATAGTGAGCCTTTAACCGTGTATCAATTTAATCGCGTTTGTTTTGGACTTAAGTCTAGTCCATATCACGCGTTACGAGTTGTCCGCCAGTTGATCGCTGATGAAGGCGACAACTTTCCCGCTGCAGCCGCTGTTGCTGCTTCCGCTTTATACATGGACGACATTGTCTGTAGTGTCGCATCCGCTCCGCAAGCAGTTTCGCTTTGTGAAGAGCTTATTCAGCTTTTCAAACGAGGCCAATTTGACCTTGTCAAATGGACAAGCAATTCCAAAGAGGTTCTCGCGCACATACCTGATTCGCATAAAGCTTCTCCGGACATTGAGTTCGAGAAGTCCGCACATCACAAGGTTCTTGGTTTACGCTGGGACAGACATTGTGATAACTTCCGCTTTGACATCTTATCACCAGGTGATAAGTGTACCAAACGCGCAATGCTATCCACAGTGGCTCGTTTATGGGACATAATGGGTTTTGTGGCTCCTACCATTTTGTATGCCAAGCTCTGGATCAAGGAGCTTTGGTTAGCAAAATGTGATTGGGATGACACTCCTCCCGACCATATTGTCGCTGCTTGGAAACAGTTTTGTGCTGAGCTTCCCGCACTCAATAAAATAATTGTGCCGCGCCATCTAGGTTTAGTAGATGGATGTTTGGTTAACTTAATAGGTTTCGCTGACGCCAGTGAACGCGCTTATGGCGGAGTCATATATTTGCAAGTCCGCATTGGATCTAACTACTCTGTGCAGCTAGTTTGTGCCAAGTCTAAGGTCTCGCCTGTCAAAACCATTTCGGTTGCGAGACTGGAGTTGTGCGCGGCTCTGTTGCTGTCTCGGTTGCTTCGCAAAGTTCAAGACACAATTGCGCCCCATCACTCCATCAATAAGATATATGCATTTTCAGACTCCAAAGTAGTGCTCGCTTGGATTAATTCTTCTCCGCACCGCTGGCAGACCTTTGTCGCCAATCGCATTGATTGGAAGTTTATTCCGCCTGCTTCACCACATTTTGGCGGATGTTGGGAAGGCATGGTCAAAGTAATTAAAACGCATCTCTTCAGAGTCATAGGTCAACAAATCCTTTCTTACGAAGAGCTTTTAACTGTCCTCGTGCAAATCGAGGCACTTGTTAACTCGTGCCCGCTCACAGCACTCAGTAGTGACCCTGCTGAACCATCCGCGTTAACTCCCGCGCATTTTTTAAATACTGTGCCATTGTCGTCACTTCCCGCGCCTGAAGCAGACTCTTCTAGCTTGCTTCAGAGACATACTCTTCTTGACAACCTCGTACAGTCGTTTTGGCGGCGCTGGCGCTCAGAATATCTTCACCAACTTCAGGCTAGATCTAAATGGAATAGTCCTGCATCCCCTATACAGGAGGGTACGTTGGTAATTATTATAAATGATAATTCAGCACCGCTTTCATGGCCGCTGGGCATTGTTGAGAAGTTACATACCGCGAAGGACGGCACAACCCGCGTCGTTACTGTAAAAACCGCTAAGGGTAGCTACGTGCGCCCTGTTGTACGTCTCTGTCCGCTACCGACTCAGTAAGATCTAGCCTGAAGTTGGATCTATGTCTTAGTTTAGGTATTTAGTGTGTAATTCAATTATAATTTGTTCCGCTTTGTTAACGCAATTAATTTAAAATATTTTAACGCTCGCTGTCTTAGACTGTGTATAGGTTATGCGGTAGTACACCTTACATATCTAGATTATTATTATTATATTTCTTTTAAAGGCAACCCTTTAAGGCCGGGGGGAAATGGTAGCGCCATCTATCTGTTTAAGACGGACTACTAGTCGTCTCATCCATATTTCGCAATATTAGTTCCATTCATTCATTTGACCACTTTTGGAATGAGCGATGTGAACCCCGCCACTTCCTTACCAATCCTTTCGCACGCCTGGCGCGTAACGCACGTACGCGCTTTCGCAAACCGCGGAAATAAACGAATCGCCGAGAGGAGACACACGATATCGCGCCCGTGTCGCTCCTGTGCTGCATCGCCTCCTTACTGCTGCTGCCGGATAGCGAACTTTTGTGATAATCCGCCCGCGGGTGTGGACGTGACAGTTTTGTGATCGCATCGGGAAGAACGCCGCCCGCCATCTTGGACTGCCCAACGCTGGAGAGCCAGGTATGCGTGCTTTTTCCCATAGACCTACATCGCTCGCTCACCTCTTGGCGATAATCAGCCATCCTCCAAAAATACAGTCCACTTAAATCTTATACCTCGTTTATTTCCAAACCATTTTTTTTGCGTTACGCGCCAGGCTTTCGCACGCCTGGCGCGTAACGCACGTACGCGCTTTCGCAAACCGCGGAAATAAACGAATCGCCGAGAGGAGACACACGATATCGCGCCCGTGTCGCTCCTGTGCTGCATCGCCTCCTTACTGCTGCTGCCGGATAGCGAACTTTTGTGATAATCCGCCCGCGGGTGTGGACGTGACAGTTTTGTGATCGCATCGGGAAGAACGCCGCCCGCCATCTTGGACTGCCCAACGCTGGAGAGCCAGGTATGCGTGCTTTTTCCCATAGACCTACATCGCTCGCTCACCTCTTGGCGATAATCAGCCATCCTCCAAAAATACAGTCCACTTAAATCTTATACCTCGTTTATTTCCAAACCATTTTTTTGGTCCGAACGACCCGGATTCATATATCCGTATTCCCGCTCGCGTAGGTATCTTTTATAAGTGCCTACCTAGGTAGTTGTAGCACCTAGCTGCACTCCTAGTTCATAAATATATACCCATTACGTGGTTATTCCCGCACCCCCAGTAGGTAATATACTCAACGTAGCTACCTACTGACTTACAATAATAATTATAAACTAGGTATAGTCGTTTTGTAAATTCATAATTTCAAGCGCCTTTTACCACCGCCTTTAAAGTCGTTGCCTTATTATTAGGTACAAGTACTTACTTTCCGCATAACATAAAACTACAGCATAATTTTAGGTTATTTACTTCTACCTACATTAGTTATATAAAATGTCGCAACAAAAGAAATGTACTTCTGACGAGAATGAATTAGCTATCTTGGAAGCTAAACGCAATGTTTTATTTGAGCGCATACAAAACATTTACGAGCGTTCAAAAACCGCCAAAATTTCCGATGTCAACAAAGAATCATTTCTTAGTTATTGTATGACAGTAGACGATATTCGAACCGATTTTCATAAATTATTAGACGCTTATAACGCACAATTACTTTCTATTAATCCTGAATCTAAACCAAATTATCAGGCGTACTCCTCATTCGAAGATCTTTATTGTATCATAAAACGTATACAATCGCAGTTAGATAATCGACAGTCCGCGAAGCCCAGCGCCGGACCGGCTGTCCGAGCACCGAAACTGCCCGCGATTGAACTCGTGTCATTCGATGGCGATATACGAAACTGGCCATTATTTTATGCAAGTTTCAAGTCTACAGTGCACGATAACGCCTCGCTGACGGACGCTGACAGGTTGTACTATTTAATAGGTAAGCTGTCGCCGAAAGCGCAATCTACATTTGCAGGTGTCACACCAAGTGCTGAGAATTATCAGGTCATTTTCCAGTCACTTCTTGATAGGTATCAGGATACTCGCATCCTCGCGTCTACTTACTTTGATCAAGCTTTGAATCTTAAATTGTCTGGTCCCGCGTCAGTTTCGAATTTCCAACTGTTTATTGATAACTTTGTTACCGCAGTAAATTCCCTTAAAAACCTAAAGTTAGAAAACCTTGCAGACTTTATGTTATTGCAACTCGCATTAAAAAAGTTCGACACGGAAACCGTTCGTGCATTCGAGATGACCGAACGTCAAAATAAATTACCTACCCTAAATAGTTTTCTTTCATTCATTAAGGATCAGTGTCGAATATATCAGAATACGCAGCCTAGTTCGTCTAGCTCGTTTAGTAATAATAATACAAGTAAACAAAGCTTTAATAAATCGCGAAATAGTAATAATAAGTCGGTCCCTAACCCACAATCTTACGTAGCATGTTCGGATTCCGCAAATAACTCACACAAGTGTCTGTGCGACAATATTGTTCACGACCACCTTTTTAAATGTCCAGCCTTTAATAATTTAAATCCGACTGCTCGTTTTAAATCCGCTAAAGAAAATAAAGCTTGTGTTAATTGTTTGAGTATTAAGCATAAAACAAGCGATTGTTCTAGTAAAACTAAGTGTCGCTCATGCAATCAACAACATCATACGTTATTGCATTTTGAGAAAAAATCTCCGTTATTTGACCGCGGTAACCTTAACGTTAACGTAAATCCTAGTCCAGCTGTTTCGTTCTCTGTACCGCAGGCACAGGCCGCTCGTACCACGGCGCCTGTCCTTCCCGCGTCTCAGCCCGGAGTTTCTTTGTGTACGACATCCATTGCGCTCGCACGCCGGCAGTGCGCACGCACTCAACATACTCAGCGCGAAGCAGAGCGTCAATGTAACGCGTCTACTACGATATTATTAGCGACCGCGCAAGTTATTATTTATGACGTGAACAACACACCCCGCGTGGTTCGTTGTTTACTTGATAGTGCATCACAAAGTAGCTTCATTACTTCGGATTGTTTAAAATGTCTTGGACTTTGGAATAACTTTAAAAATACTAACTTAGTAGTTAAAGGGATCGGTGGTTCAGAAAAATCTTGTATGGGTTCCGTCGATATTAAAATACATTCGCGTTTCAATAATGATATTAATTTCAACGTTTCATCGCTTATTGTGGAACGTATTACGGACACGTTGCCTAGCGCTCACGTGGACGTGTCGTTACTCGCGCACCTCGAGACATTGCCGCTCGCTGATGCTCACTTTGCGCAGCCGGGTAATATCGATGTTTTGATCGGTGCTTCAGTTTTTCCGCACTTACTACTACCTAATGTTGTACGTAGTGAGCAATATAATTTACCTCCCGCTATTGAGACGGTATTTGGCTATGTAGTTATGGGTGCCGTACCTACGCTGCATAATACACATTATACTACGTCTTGCTGTTCTGTTCTTCAAGAAAATAATATTAATTCTCTTCTTAAGCGATTTTGGGAGCTTGAAGAGGTCTCCGCACCGCCCTCGTTGAGCCGTAAGGATCTCGAGTGTGAAGAACATTTCCGCGCTACCACTGTTCGCGACGATAGTGGTAGATATGTTGTAGCATTGCCGTTCTGTGGCGACCCGTATTCTTTAGGCGACTCGCACGCTGCTGCACTTAGGCGCTTATACTGTTTAGAACGTAAACTCGATGCGTCGCTTAAATTACGCGGTGCTTATAATGACGTCATGCGTGATTACATAAATAAAGGTTTTTTAAGCCCAGTTGTAAACGACGAGGGCAATTCTCTTCCCGCGTATTATATTCCGCATCACGGCGTGGTTCGCGAAGATAAGACCTCCACTAAACTTCGTGTGGTTTTAGATGCTAGTTGCCGAACTACATCGGGTCAGTCGATCAATGACATTTTGCATGCCGGTCCTGATCTACAGGGTGATTTATTTAACATCTTAATTAAATTCCGCCTTTTCAAAATTGCACTTTCAGCTGATTGTAGACAAATGTTTCTCAATATCGGCATTCGCGAATCCGACCGTAGATTTCAACGAATTTTATATCGTTTTGACAATAGTGAGCCTTTAACCGTGTATCAATTTAATCGCGTTTGTTTTGGACTTAAGTCTAGTCCATATCACGCGTTACGAGTTGTCCGCCAGTTGATCGCTGATGAAGGCGACAACTTTCCCGCTGCAGCCGCTGTTGCTGCTTCCGCTTTATACATGGACGACATTGTCTGTAGTGTCGCATCCGCTCCGCAAGCAGTTTCGCTTTGTGAAGAGCTTATTCAGCTTTTCAAACGAGGCCAATTTGACCTTGTCAAATGGACAAGCAATTCCAAAGAGGTTCTCGCGCACATACCTGATTCGCATAAAGCTTCTCCGGACATTGAGTTCGAGAAGTCCGCACATCACAAGGTTCTTGGTTTACGCTGGGACAGACATTGTGATAACTTCCGCTTTGACATCTTATCACCAGGTGATAAGTGTACCAAACGCGCAATGCTATCCACAGTGGCTCGTTTATGGGACATAATGGGTTTTGTGGCTCCTACCATTTTGTCTGCCAAGCTCTTGATCAAAGAGCTTTGGTTAACAAAATGTGATTGGGATGACACTCCTCCCGACCATATTGTCGCTGCTTGGAAACAGTTTTGTGCTGAGCTTCCCGCACTCAATAAAATAATTGTGCCGCGCCATCTAGGTTTAGTAGATGGATGTTTTGTTAACTTAATAGGTTTCGCTGACGCCAGTGAACGCGCTTACGGCGGAGTCATATATTTGCAAGTCCGCATTGGATCTAACTACTCTGTGCAGCTAGTTTGTGCCAAGTCTAAGGTCTCGCCTGTCAAAACCATTTCGGTTGCGAGACTGGAGTTGTGCGCGGCTCTGTTGCTGTCTCGGTTGCTTCGCAAAGTTCAAGACACAATTGCGCCCCATCACTCCATCAATAAGATATATGCATTTTCAGACTCCAAAGTAGTGCTCGCTTGGATTAATTCTTCTCCGCACCGCTGGCAGACCTTTGTCGCCAATCGCATTGATTGGAAATTTATTCCGCCTGCTTCACCACATTTTGGCGGATGTTGGGAAAGCATGGTCAAAGTAATTAAAACGCATCTCTTCAGAGTCATAGGTCAACAAATCCTTTCTTACGAAGAGCTTTTAACTGTCCTCGTGCAAATCGAGGCACTTGTTAACTCGCGCCCGCTCACAGCACTCAGTAGTGACCCTGCTGAACCATCCGCGTTAACTCCCGCGCATTTTTTAAATACTGTGCCATTGTCGTCACTTCCCACGCCTGAAGCAGACTCTTCTAGCTTGCTTCAGAGACATACTCTTCTTGACAACCTCGTACAGTCGTTTTGGCGGCGCTGGCGCTCAGAATATCTTCACCAACTTCAGGCTAGATCTAAATGGAATAGTCCTGCATCCCCTATACAGGAGGGTACGTTGGTAATTATTATAAATGATAATTCAGCACCGCTTTCATGGCCACTGGGCATTGTTGAGAAGTTACATACCGCGAAGGACGGCACAACCCGCGTCGTTACTGTAAAAACCGCTAAGGGTAGCTACGTGCGCCCTGTTGTACGTCTCTGTCCGCTACCGACTCAGTAAGATCTAGCTTGAAGTTGGATCTCTTTCTTAGTTTAGGTATTTAGTTTGTAATTCAATTATAATTTGTTCCGCTTTGTTAACGCAATTAATTTAAAATATTTTAACGCTCGCTGTCTTAGACTGTGTATAGGTTATGCGATAGTACACCTTACATATCTAGATTTTTATTATTATATTTCTTTTAAAGGCAATCCTTTAAGGCCGGGGGGAAATGGTAGCGCCATCTATCTGTTTAAGACGGACTACTAGTCGTCTCATCCATATTTCGCAATATTAGTTCCATTCATTCATTTGATCACTTTTGGAATGAGCGATGTGAACCCCGCCGCTTCCTTACCAATCCTTCCGCATGCCTGGCGCGTAACGCACGTACGCGCTGCCCGCAAATCTCTGGAAATAAACGAATCGCCGAGAGGAGGCACACGATACCGCGCCCGTGTCGCTCCTGTGTTGCATCGCCTCCTTACTGCTGCTGCCGGATAGCGAACTTTTGTGATAATCCGCCCGCGGGTGTGAACGTGACAGTTTTGTGATCGCATCGGGAAGAACGCCGCCCGCCATCTTGGACTGCCCAACGCTGGAGAGCCAGGTATGCGTGCTTTTTCCCATAGACCTACATCGCTCGCTCACCTCTTGGCGATAATCAGCCATCCTCCAAAAATACAGTCCACTTAAATCTTATACCTCGTTTATTTCCAAACCACTTATCAATTACACAAAACATTATGCACTTAAAAAATAAGTATTATAAAAACTACGAACAGAAAAATTCATAGCAGTCCCACATTCTTTTAAAAGAATTTGAACTGAAATTTCCTTTCCAACTGCTACGGAAATCCACGATATCACATTCGGCCTCCGACAAACCAAATTTTCAACAATATTCCAACAATATAAATTACATATCGCTCCAAAATCGAGTATCGACGCGAGCCTCCACAGTTATGATTTATTTCCACATGTAAATGTGTTTTGAGCAGATCAATCTTGAATTTCCCCATGTATTATTTATCAGTCGCCTTTGAATTTGAGGATTATTTTTTCACGATTTCTAAGTGACGTGTATTGTTGGTACTCGATTTGGGGATAACGTGTCGTTGTTGTTAATACGACACAATGCTGACAGATTATTCCTGAATAAGTATTAGCTCTTGTGGTATTCCATTTCGCTTTTTAGGTTGTGCAACATTTTTTTATTTATTTATTGTTCACAAGGTTTTTGCATCAAAAACCTACACTTTTATCTTTATTTTATCGATCCTCAGCATTGAGGGAACTACCAGAAAGAAAGAAGAATTCGAAGATAAAAATAATGGACCGAGATCACACATTTTTTGCGACGGATTTTCATGCAAACTCCTAGTGGTCCAAAACAGTCGGAATAATCATCATTGTTAATCGAAATCATCATTTTAACCTTTGGAATATGTGGCTCTACTTTAAACACACTACACCAATACCAATAAATTTGAACAAATCCTTCTAGATGTAATCTCCGTATCACCTCAAAGACAGATTTAGTCCGCCTTACGTCTTATCACACACATATCTCAGAGCCAGCAGCACAGGTCGCAAATCAGGCGGAGCTCCTGAGCTAAGGCGCGGTCTTAGGGTAATGCCGTTAATGGCGCTTCGGACGGTAAATCAGAACCTCCTGTATTTATCACCAACAACTGGTGATTACGAAGGCTGTTCTGAAGCTAGTCGAGAGCTCAGAAGAGGGTATGTAAGATATTAATTGTATTATAAGGTAGTACATGGTTCTTAATAAAGGGTAATTTTTTTTTAAACGTAGGCTTAAAAGTATAATATATTTTTGTACTTCCTTTTCTTTATTTTTATCTCGAGTTTCGGCAGAGGCTTTAGTCTAAATTCGTGTTCATATACCTAGTCTAAAAATGAGCACGAATTCCTCACTCATCAATAACAATATCAATTCCGATACACTAATTAAATAAACGAAGCAAATAAAAAGACAATTTCCTGAGACAACGATAAGTGATTGGTGTAACGATCTCTAAATAAATAAAGGACGAGACTGAAGTCTAAACGACAATCGTATTTGTTGGACAAGTTAATCGGGACTGCCTCGGATTTTCTACTTCTACGAGAGTCGGGATAACAAAAGAACAATGAGTCCACTATACTCGCTTCCATCTAAATATCGATCGCTATTTTGGAATAAAGGACCACGAACGTACAACAATAAATAAGAATGGCTTTGATCGGGACTCCACGAATATGTTTCTTTAGGATATTGGAGAAATAACTTCTTCAAAGACGGAAGCTTACAGTATTGCCATTATTGATCGCAAACAAAAGGTATGTTTTACTTTGTTTACCTGGGTGATAGAAAATCACTTACATTATAAAAAAGTCGCTTGTTCACCTGGCTGGTATCACTAACATTAATGGAACATACCAAAAAAATGTATCAGGAATGTACCTGTATTAATTTAACAAAAAAACCTTTACATGTAAAATTAAAGGATAATTTTTCTTCTGAAACATGAACGGCTTTAAGTCTTTAAATGTTATATCACGTGCCTTTAAATTAATAGTGTTAAATGATTGGCATTTAACAAAACTACATAAATGATAAGTCTTGTATTAGCAAAATAATCTCTAAAAAGCATTATCGAGGTAAAAGTAACTAAGTAAGGATTTTTTAAGATCAGACTTATATTAAATTTAATGTGAGCTGCGTCTACGACGGGCTTCGTAGTACGTGATGCATCAAACGATGAACATTTTTAGAAAAATATAAATCAAGTATAAATATTTATACTACCACACCGTTACACTGCCATCACACTTTTTGACAAAATAACTATGATTATGGTGATAAAACTAAGGTAACTTGAAATATCTTTCACAATTTGATATCTGATCTATCGACATTACCGAAACAAAAATAGGGAATAGCAGAAGAATGCAATAATATTCATATTGCAGGTTGAAGCGAATGCCAGGGAACGCTCACAAAGCGTCGATTTGTATCGAGCCGGCGATTATGCGCGCTTCACCGTAAATGTTTTATGACTGCGCCAATATAAGTTACAATGCAAAATATTACGCGGGATATCACATTTAGTCAGGCTTAACTATAGTAGGAACAGACAAACCAATGCACTGCATATGAATCGTACATGTATTTATCACTAACTCAATTACGATTTTATTACACATAATAAAGTTAGTAGGACCGCGTTTGCTCAATACAACCACAAATTGATATGAAGAAATTACCTACGGATATGATACTTCACTTTTGACCCTTCTTTCTTTAAAGCAATGTTGTTTGCAGGAACTTCATTTAGTAATTAGATTTTTTAAACTCTGTAGGACAAATATGTTAAGGAATAAATTTAATTTTAAACATACTTTTTTTAAAAAGTAAAGCCAGCTAAAGTCGACTACTATCAATATTCAAGCGGTCCCATTAGGATAAAAGGATTAATGTTAATTTTATTGGTACTCCTAAAATAAAATTCTTAATGATATTTGCTCTAAAGTATACTACGCTATAAATACTATTATAGTACATTACGGGAAACACTAGAGTATGTGACATTAAATGGCCAGTAAAATCAAGCTGTAAAATTCAAACAATAGCAATAAAATAAAAATTGTGGAAGAAAAAACTCGATAGAAAACTCTTGCTAAAATAAACTCGAAATCCTAAGAAATTGTCTCATTCATTATACTTATCTAAAAGTTAACAATTAAATTCGTAGAATACGAGATAGAGAAGCACTTTATTCTATTTAGGTAAAACCGAAGAGGCTGTAAATAATTTCCGACGTCAATCATTTGCCACATTTTGGTTCGTACATTTTTAGAATTGTAACAATATTTCTCTTTTAGATTGTCTGAAGTTATTTTAGGTGTTGGGACTTTTAGGTGACCTGTTGAATAACTTACTTATTTCTATTAATGGTAAAGAATCTGTTTTTATTTATGACTTCTCGGTATTTTTCGTTCTTTTATACTTTCTTAAGATTTGTATCACATTTTAAACGTTTTACTATTATAAGACCTATTGATAGAATTTCGTGGTACAACACTACTTTTTTGTAATTGAATTGACGATCTCTTTTGTCGTCTCGGTACAGTTTACATCAGCTTGTTTGACTTCCTCAAACTTAGACGGAATGCACTCAAAATAATGCCATTAAATTCTTCGTCGTAAAACTGCCACCGGATAATCTATCGAAACAGGTGTGAGGAAAACTGCATTACGAAAGCGATCCGAGTATATTGCAAATACAAAGTCGGCGGAAGTATCTCAAACTTGCCACTTCCCGCCTTCCTGCGACATGTCGCACGTATCGAACTGCACCGAATACATTACCGAGGCTTTAACGATCAAATACGACACTACTACACTTTCTTATCCAAAGCTCACTCCGGTTTATATTTGTCGTAAAATCTTTCATTTGCTTTTCTTTCAGTTACTTTTATTTATTTGAACAAATAAAATATTGCTATTGAGATGTGGAATAAAAAGAAAAGAGGTTATCTCAAAGTTTGTGTGAGTTTTTTACTAGTTTTGCATAGGCGTCAAAAGTTATATAAAACAATATTGTTCGAGATTAACATCGAATACTATAAAAAAGAAAGCACTAAAAATAAAAAGGCCTGTTATCCGCTAGTTCTCTCGCAGGAAAATCTTAAGAAATATGCAATCTCTTTACACATTGGTGTCTTACCATCCTACAACAGATTCATTTAAAAGTTGGTATTTTTAATATATTTTTACTTGTATACTTTTAAACATTTGAAGCTGTGTAGTATATATTGTTTTCACACGTTCTATTTCGAGCGTCATTTGCGACCATAGTTTAGTTCGCAGCTTAACACAAGCACAAGATGGCAGCACTGAATATTTGAGCAGCACTACCTCGCCGACAAACGGCGTGAATAAATAACGCGTCACTGAAGCTATCCTGTTTTTTAATGTTCCTTTTATTCTCTCTACTTTAACTTTAGAAGACTTTCCTGATAAGTTTTTAGATTAAGGAAGAATTTTTTCTACTTTCTTACATTTGCTGTGGAATTTGGAATTAAACTTCTTGCTGTTTTAGGTCCAGATGCTTTGCATTGACCGACTAGATAAAATGTAGGTACTCTATACATTCGTAAGTTATGACACTGTAAATTAGCCATAGTAATAAACTTATTTTTCTGTTTAAAGACACAACTGTAAATCTCGAAAGCAAAAAGCCCACCTGAAAACTTCTCAAAGTATTTTCCAGTCAAGAGCTGTTCTTCCTCCAAATATAACAAAGTTGTATGTTTGAAAACTTTGAAATAATATTATAAGTTTCGTTGGTAACTGCCAAAACAGATCCCTGGCGCAAGCCTGCTGGTTGCAAATCAAATGAAACTTTCCGCAAACTAAAATGTGGACCGTATTGAAATGTTTGACTAAAGAAAACGTAAATAGAACGTGGACGAGGCGGTTTAAATATTAGTTTGAACTAAAGATGTAATATTAAATAAGTTTTTGGTATTTTAAAACATTAAAATAACATTATTTCCGGTAACAAACAAGTCGCACGGAAATGAATCATTATTGTCATTAATCTAGTCGTCCCAACTATTTCGGGTCCAGTTTCCGGGTTTAACCAGATGCGACCAAAACTCCAATTAATTTGAAAATAGGATTTCTACAATGCGACTGTTTGTTTTCCGTGTACTCAATTATGGGTAACCAAATTAAATGAAAATAAATCATCAGCCGGGGAATGTTAAATTATTGTGACATAAATAATTGCTATCGCAGAACGTTGATCTAAATCCCTCGTATTTATATTATATACATTATATTATATTATATTATATATTTCAATAGACTGGTTGTTTGTGTTTTATATTCGTTTATAACAGTAGTACTACCCCAACTTTTGATCTGTTTTACTCTGTTCAAGCAAAGTAAATTAGAACTCCTACCCCATTTACACTTGTGCTAACAAAATAAAACTATTCCCACTAAATAAATAGTAAAAGAGCATTTCTAACTGAATAATTATTCGAGGACCCCAGTCCATCTCTTTCTGCTAATGCAAGAGCATTTCAAGCTCGATTTATTTCGCAGCACCACTGCATCTTTTATCTAGGGATACACGCCCGACGCTCCATATATTCCGTACATACAAATCGTAGGTCGCGCAACGTTAACAAAACACAGTGACGATTTAGAAGAAAATATCGCCGACAGCCGTGTGGGGTAGCGACGCAATTTATTGTGGAGCACAATGAGGTCGCGGCACGGACAATTGCAAGGATATGGACGGAGTTTTATGAATCGGTGAACAGACAATGATAATGGATCTATTGACTTTTATGTCTACCTTTATGTTACAAAATGTCTCCGGTGAGATGGAATTTTTAGACAACGTTCGTGCAAAACTCTTTTATATTTTTCTGTACATTTCTATTGTCTCTTTCATCTAAGTTTTAATTGTGTGTAATGAAGAGAAATTCTTGAAAATATACCTGAAAAGTACTAGTTATTTTTTGTAAATCTCATAAGCAATTGTTTTTAATGAAATCATAATAATACGACGATTTCCAATCACCAGTCCGAGCGCCAAATGTGGTGATTACGGAAATATGCAGCAATAATTATGATCGTCCCTGTAGCAGTGTGTATTGGGGCTTATATCCAGCAGCGAACATTTACAGGCCTGTGGCTGATAATAACATGATGGACGACAACGTTATGCGTTCTTTAAAGCGCATTTGGCTTTACATTTGGAGCACCGTTGCCAAATCCCAAGTAATAAGCAGTAACAACTCAATGGTCCAATTTTCGTCGATTTCTTCGTAAAAATAAAGTTGCAGTTTCGAATGTTTAACTTTAAGTCTAGCTTCTCAACTATGCAATAGAAATATCAAGTATCAGTTTGTATGTATCAGTATGTATCAGTCT
Organism: Autographa gamma; assembly: GCA_905146925.1. Classification (NCBI taxonomy): domain Eukaryota; kingdom Metazoa; phylum Arthropoda; class Insecta; order Lepidoptera; family Noctuidae; genus Autographa; species Autographa gamma. Next base: position 12,816,594 of record LR989855.1, read on the forward strand.
GGTTACCATAACACAAGCTCTCTTAGAGCTTAGCTTGGGATCAGATAACCGTGTGTGAATTGTCCAGGAGTATTATTATTATTATTATTCTTATGCTTATACACATATGTTTTTTTCTGAAAACTAAACCACTTTCTTACTTTCCTCGGTGTCTCCATAATCATAAAACTATTTCAAGAAAGTTGCAGGTGTTGTAATTCGTGATGAGGTTCGCTAAGTTTGCTTGATTTATTTACAAGACTTGTGACGTCACGGTGCGGGTAGGAACGTATATTTTATGTAGCCACTTTGTTTAGTGTCATACTTACGTAACGGAGATGGATGGCGGTATAAAAGTTAGGTTTTATGCCCTCACGAGATTGCTCTGATGCGGTATTATGAAGTACTAATATTTCTGACATATTTTCTAACTCAATCAGGCAAAAATTCCCTTCCCCTTGGTTTCCGTATCCATATATTTCTGGTTTCCCCTTTAGGCCGGAATTCTTGATCATTTAACACCTATCCGATTGGTTAGGGATCCGAAAATGGTGCCACCATTATTTAGTCTAGTAATAATGGTATTAACAGTGCTTTTTTCAAACTTGGATGTTTTTTCGGAAGAAAAAGAAAAGTCTACAACACTACATCTATTTCGAACAAAAAGTCCAAGAAACAATTTAAACATGTTCTGAAGGAGAATAAAGAAACAAGTTTCCGTCCATCCGTTCCGTCGTGAGAAAGTAGCCGCTGTAAACAATTAGAAACTCCATTAGGAAACATTTAACACAATCACTAAGATGTAACTAAAACTGAAAGGGTCAAACTCTGGACAACAAACAACCCGACTTGACAGCCCGGAATCTATAACAATATTCTAATGGCTCTAACAATATTATTGAATAAACACAATCTTCCCGAAATTAGTTTTAAATGTCCTTAGAAACTCGGAACACAAAACCTCAATTTGAATAGTGGGGAAATTACCATTCAATTTACTTAGGCTTAAGATCTCTATTGGTGGCGCAAATAATCCAATTAGTATTAATGCTGAAGTCGTGTTTTGTTTATGGCTCATTGACTTCTGCTATTAGCGGAGATAAGAAATAATGGCAGAGCTATATTGTCCTTAAGTACTTAAAGAAAATTATCTTTTTAAATACTACATTTAGATAATTTAATTTATGCTAAGTTTGTAATTAAAAATATTCAGTAATTTTATTCATTTTTTAAAGAAAGTATTTTCTGTAGCACATAGATAGATTGCAAAAAAAAACTTTTACCTAATTTAATAAAATTATTATTACATGATTTTAATATTTTCCACACTTGTCATGCTCTGGCTGGTCATAACTTCAAAGTTACTTATATACTTCGAACTTCGAGAAACAGAAACATAAATAAATGCGTTCAAAACAAATGTAACAAAGATTTGTGGTGGAAGTAAACACGATTGTTAGCGCAGCAGCAAGCACTGCTTACCCACTGCGTCAATATTGGCGCAACTTTAAACTTCCCCAAGTAAGCATGACGCTGCCAACTCCACGCGAAGTTCTGCGAAGTTGTTACAAACTTCATATATCATAATGCTGTATTTATTACTTTTGTACTATGGGGAGGTCACCTATGCAGTTACAGAAAACATTTCCTAGAGGATTAAATTTTCACCACAGAAACTTGCGAACAAAAGTATGCAAAACTAGTTTATAAAAAAGTTATGAGGGCTGTCAGTCTCAATAAATTGCGGTGAATGTCTTTTTAAACATGATTAACATAAAACCCTTCTTTAAAATAAACTTAACAACTTGTCAAATTTTTGTTATATTAGTGACATAATCATCACCATAATCACTATCAGTAAGAGTACGAATGTTGAAGTAAAACTAAAATATAATATAGCCGATCTGCATCCTATGATCATAATTTTGAAAATTATTGCTTACCTCCATCCAGACAATTATTATTCTCCCATTGCTCATCAATCACTTGGTGGAACCCAGCCTCCATGCTTGCATGCACGTTAGTTGCCACTAAACTGCGGCGACTAGCCACAGAGCGATCGTCCCGCACCAGATGAGCGGCACATCAGCCTCTTGAATTAATAGACTGCATCTCAGCCAGATCTAATGAATATTAATTGTTGCTTACCAATTATCATGAAGTGAGAGGTGTACTGATGGTTTTCGATGCGGGGTCTTGTGCAATCACTTGGAAAAACAAATTGAGATGAGCTATGTGATAAAATATTAATAAATAAAAGGATTAAAAATTCTCTATAATTTAGAGATAACTTTTTAACCCAGATTGTGACCAATGTGCCTTTCATAAAGTGGGGTCCTAATTTAAATAGGTATACCACTTTATAAAAAGAATTTCTGCAGGCATTTATGCTATTTACCTGCAACACTTTAATATAAAAGTAAGTTACTTGAATAACGAACTAACCTCCTTTTATCTGATATCGATTTTGACTGATATCTTCTGCAATTTTTTGCAGAACATTTTTAATTCCTCATTAATTGAATAAACACATCAACATGGTATAATAAATACCATTAAACGCTCGCTTTTAAATGCAAAAGTCGTAAAACAATATGCAGTTTTATCTCGACGAGACTTCACTAAAGCGGTCATAACTCGCGATCCAATAGTAATAGCCGGCCAGCGTCCGTCGAGACACAATTTATATCAATTTATAATACAAGCCCCATTAATTTATACGCCACGTCTGCTCTATTATACGTTTATGATACAATTATTTTATTTTCACGTTCATCCGCTGGGTATTGCTTAATATAATGTGGATATTTAAAGTTTGGGCAAATTAATTCACTGCTGTCAATTTCCTCTTTTAACCAAATAGTAGTAATAATTATTATGTTAATGTTCTAAATTGTGGCGAGTTTTGTTTATTTAACAAAAAATCAACATTTATTATAATTATTGTCAACTCTATTAAAAAAGACAAAAACATATTTTAAGTTGATAGATAACATCTAAATAAAACAGTTTACATAAAACTATTACTTAAACAAACATTTTCAGGGTCTATAAAACCTAGCTAAATGAAAGTCGAAATCAAACATACAAAAAAGACTTTTAGTCACAAAATTCACCTGAGAATATTTGAGTGCGTCAACTCCACTATTTCCCGGAAAGCTATTGATGAAAAAAGTTGTGTATCATGAATCCAGTAGGTCACGCCGCTGGGGATGTGTGCTTGCTGCTTCAAAATACGGAACTTTCAAATGAAACAAACTTTGCACTGCTTTCGCGGTTATCGTTTAGACGTTTTGTGTACGTTTTCTATTTGGTTTCACTTCGATATGAGTTGTAGGTATACGTTTAACTGCTATTGACTTTTCATTTGTGTTTGTTTAAGTAACAAACTTTACTAAAGTTATCATTGTGCCCTAAGCGACGCTTTGAAACTATAATTACATTCTGCTGATGTTATTTTGGAATGTACTTAATTCTATCATTATCTTGACATAATATATACCCGTTGACCACATTACGCAATTACTAAAAGCAGCCCACATACGTTATCAATAGTCTTAGTAGATTCGAATATAGTAAAGTAGAAGGGCGAGTACATTAGGACGGAAAACAGAATCCTTTTACGTGATCGATTCAAGTTCGTAGTGAATAAATAACGAGCCTCTAATGGTCTCTACAAAGCTTAAATTCGTCGTGGGTTGAATTGGATCACTAACAAACTCGATTGGCCTCAGTTACAGAAAGGAAGATCAATCACAGCCATGTATCTATGTCCCATTCACAACCAGTATCAAAATCTGCTGCAAAAACATTGGCTATCAAAACATTACGCCAATGTTTGGGCAAACTTTGTTTTATGTAAATCAATGGAACTTGGAGAGCGTTGGCGTTCTATTTTGGATGCAAACATTGGTCCAACACCAATTCTAGCTCTAGTTTTCATCACGTACTCGAGAAATACCCTTGTGGGTTTGCGTTAAGGAAATATAATATAATTTGGTTTGTCTTTATTAGCTACTGTTTCAAGCAACATAATGAATAAGACCTGCTTTCCTTTTAAAAACAGAGGATCCTGGAAACAATGTCACGTTTGTCAAGGAACAAGTTAAACATTAAATAGGTGTATTGTTTACAGAAATTAATTTATTGGTAGTAAGTTATATTTATTTAATCCGGATTATACTCAATGCAAATTAAGCTTGATAATTTACATATTTGATTGAGTCATTATTAGTAATGTAGTGTCGTAATTTAAGGTTAACCATTTGTTTATTTTATAACACTCGGTGTTGCGTTAAAACCTATTAAAAATTATAAAAACAAGCAAATAAGAAAACAAAATATGATTTGATTAAATAATTTAAGGAATTTATATTATTATATTATTAATTACTTGTAAATTAAAGCTATAAAATAGAAACAAATATAAGATGTTATTTAATTCTCGTATTAGATTTAAGTATCCAATAATTGTAAATCGTGAAAGTTGAAAAAAAAGTAATAAAAACCTTTTAGCACTCAGTCGGCTATCAAAGTTGTGCAAGGCAATAAATTAGCCACGAGCCACAATCATTGTATTTTAAAACAATGCTACATGTTTATATTAATATTTTTATTTAAACTTATAATATTTATTCTACGAATACATGTTTCAAAAACATTGCGATAAGTTGACACGTGTCATTTAATATTATTATATAAAGTGTGTAACTTATTATATAACAACGCCTTATTGATGATTATAGTTTTATGTGTGTTTATAACGACTGAGTGAAAATATTTGTGTGAAATGATTATGAATTTAATTGTATGTTGTGTGGAAGAGTTTTAAAGTTAAGTAAGCTAATAAACAACTTTAAACAGACATGATTAACTAAACTGCAAATTAATTTCTTTCCTCATTATAGACAACATATTCTAGTGCAATTTAATCAGATTAAATAAAAAGCCGGTACATTAACCCCTGACACCCTCAACCCACAGCATGCAACTTTATTAAGTCTTAATGTACGTTTAAATGCAGAGTGTTCGCATTCCGTCACGCGACTCTGATACAAGTGCAGGAATGCTCGGAACTCTTTCATAAAGCGGGATTAGTTGGTATCGTAATGCGGAGGAGCGTGACTCTAGTAGGGACCATAGAGGAGATAAAACTTAAAACTATAGAGTGCGAAAATCACTTAAAGCGCTTCCTTGCTCGCTCGTCCTCGTGGCGGTACCAACGGAATCTTGAGTTTATTAGCAGATAGATGGAAGTCTCCAATGCTGCGACAGTGGATGAAACTCTACAAATAATAAAACATGTACCTAGATATACTAACACTAATATTTAACAATGTTACTAACACTATGGGCGTTGCCTGAAATAAATGCATTATTATTATTATACACATTATAAAAGTCAGTACCGAGTGTAAATACATTTTTGGCTATATGGACATCCATTTACGCGAAAATATCGTTGGTTCCGATACAATTAGTGTAATATTAGGTTTTCATTTCAGATAGTTTTATTAAAACAGCGCGCTCGGTTTTCATTCCATTTTAAGACAAAACTAGTTCATACCCTGATAAGCTCACTCTATAATTTCTTATCTATCCTCTAAGGTAGGGACCAATACTCTCTGTAATCTGTAAAGGGGTAGCTATTGACGTTTGTAAGCGCGTCACGTTCGCTGATTTGTATTTTAGTTTTAGATCCATTGGTGATATTAGGATTTGTGTCCGAGTAACTTTTTAATTGAGATTATAGTTTGAAGGTCCCTTTTTGTGTCTATATAGCAATTTATTGAAGTCACCTATTTACTAGTTAATATTTTAACACAAACAGAGTGGAAACTTATTATTGGCTTAGGTTCCACTGCTCTTCTTAGGTTCTTCAAATTGATTGGCTTTTACTAGATTGCGTGACGGTGAATCTGTGTTACTGACTATTTTTCTATACCTATAACACAAGGACCTTTTTTATTCTTCTATATGTTTTATCATGTATTGTTTCAGCTGCAATGTCTCGGACAATGTGCCTCAAATCACAAACTAATGGTCTACTACTAATGGTAACTTACTCATAGTCTTGCCAACAGGAGTGCAATTAGCAATGTTATTGATTGTTCCTGCAATTAGCTGACCGCGTGCCAAGCAACAAGTAAGTACATGTCCATCAATTATTATGTCGATCTGAATAACAGATTGTTGGTAATTGTACGACATTAGCTTCGCTGCACAATCGCTATTGAAGACTGACTGTTTGAGATTAGGAGCTTAAACCCTGACCGGAGCTATTGTTCATTAATTATTTGTATGTGTACATATCAAGTACTGTTGTATAGGTCAAATCTTGCAAGCTAAATAGATCAAATTGTAGACATCCGCTTGGAGTTGCTAAAGGTAATTTGAAACGAATGAGTCATCTTTCAGATTAAAGAGTTAAAAGTTATGAATAAATATTAAAACATGTAATTAAAAGCAATTGACAAAGTGAATTTTAGGACAAATTAAAATAACTTACGAACCTACGCCAACATCTAAGTGGCACTTGAAACAGCTACAAAATGTACGTGCCTTAATAATGGTCATGACAAGTGTAGCGTGCCGACAGCCATAACGATATGATACAGCACTTTGTATTCCTTGCCGGGGATTAAACAAACTTAATTAATTCAAATTCTATGGGACGCCGTAATAAATAAACTATGCCACATTAAACCACCATAAATTATTTATTCAGCGCTCTAAATTTCTTTATCGTATAAATAACTGTATTACCTAGGTATGCTAATTAATGCTACAGTACTGCCGACTCCTATTTATTTTCGTTCGCGAAGAATTATGCGACACACGAACTTATTATTCAGTAAAAACTACATTTAAATAAACGGTTCGAAAAGTATTTGTGTGACTTAAAAAGTTTGGGTAAGCAACCTTTTTTGATTGGAAAACGTTGGAATTACGGTTTTATTCGAAAAAAGTTTTATGTTAGTTAATGAGGTTCTATTTTGTAAAAACATTTCAAGGAAGCATATTTTACATAGCCTATGTAATGAAATAGTCTTTATTTCTTCCTTAAAGTAACACTTCAGCAACAGTATTATGATAAGAATATTTCTGTCCCAAAACCCGTGTCCTAAATCACCCTTTATCCTTAATTTGGGAATAAACAGCACAATCTTGAACAAGTACAATAAATCCTTTCGCGTTGATCTATCGTCGACTAAGAGCCGGATCCGCGGGAAGATCCATTACTTAAATTTATGCCAAAACCAGCGCTGATGAAATAAAATATTAACGACTTGGAAAATTCCTAATCTGAATAAAGAAAAATTGGAAGATTTACTGAATAATGAGGAGTACATTATCAAGATATAGGGATGAGAAAGTTTCGGGTGTCTAATGATGTGACGTTAATGTTATTCAACGACGTCGTGCCGGGATTATCTGAGGCCGGTTACTGTTTTATGTGGCAAAAAGTGGTTCCTTGTCTATTCTAATGTAATAAATAATAATGAGCGTTGCCGGGGAGTTTCGAGGGATTTCTCAATTTCTTTTCGCAGAGACGCGACGGTGACGAAAACAGATAAAGCTGTGTTAATCTGGAAACTGCCGTTTTGATTTAATTAATTTTGATATTTAATTATGAAACAAAACGTTTCTTGGAGACAGTGAACTTATATTAAGAAGTCATAATATCGTTTCCCTGGTGACTCATAAATCCACTTCACGGACCGAACAACTGACTAACAGTTTCAAACTTCAAACCGTTTTAAACGACACCTTGAAAGTTTCACCTTCGACCGAAGTAGGACACTTTCACTAACAAATAAAATATGAAGGAGATGGAAATTGTACTTTTTTTGGAAGGCTTTTTTGTAGTTAAATCTTGTGTTGAGGCAAGTTATCTGTCCCGGGACATCGCGTAATTTATTTCTCCGTCGTGAGAGCCATTCAGAAACACGTGAGCGAGGAATTGTGAACTGCGCGGAAATATATTGTAGGAAATGTGACTCAAAGTCACCGCGGGACTCTCGTTACTATTTTTTTGACAGTGATTTGAAAAGGCTATAAATTCTAAGTTATTTATTTATTGACAAAACAAGTCCTATTTAGTCGTAAATAAACGTCCAGGTACGTAATTTTGTAAATGTTGGTCCGGATGTAATTTGAACGATTACGAGAATAACGAAACAGTTTGATGACCTATATAGATTTCAATAAAATGGTTCCGTATACCGCATTGCTACACAGCGGAACTATTTCCAATGAACTCTGTGATTACAGCAATCAAAAGAAACTCCCCTATTATTGTCGCAGGTTTGCCTAATTCAAATTAGTACAAAAGAATTTACCAAAACAAATTATTCAAAGTGAATCAAATTTTAATTTAATTGCTGGTAACCACTAGTTTCGTGGCATGGTATTGTATTTACGTAAGTCGTATCAAGAAAATTGTTACTTATTAATACAAAAAAGTATTTAAATAATAATGATATGGCGAAATCTTTCCGCTAAGTCTTCATTTGGTTTAGTTCTTAAAGTATTCTCTTCTGAATTCATTCTTTTTCGTTTTTAAAATAGTAATATTTAAGCACCGGCTTTACTGGCCTGTTAGCAAGATTTAATGAGATTTAAGCTAAGGTACTGCATTATATGCTAAGCTATTTAAAGTAATGTATATTGCCTCATTAGTTCTCTTACTATGTAAGCTCGAGCTTAGGAGTTATGTTACAATAAAATGTGTTTCGTTAAAAAGTATTAAATTAATCAAACGAAAATTAATGAAGTAAGTAAGAAAAAACCTAGTTAAGTCCAGAAATTATATGAATTTTGTAACTTATAACATGCTATTTCAATCTTAACGAGACTTCATAAATTCCAAGTCTGCAAATTGAATTATCAATTGTTCTATAAAATGTGTCAACTTGATATAAAAATAAAAGCAAACTTACTTTTTAACTTTATTGAGAGCGTAATTGTGTAACATTATACAAATCAGGACAGCAAACAAGGCACGCTTACACTGAAGATCCCAGCATAAATAAAGTCTACCTTCATCGTTTACATTGCAAATTGTATCCTAAATCAAAACATACCTAAGTAAGTTCAAAGAAATATTTTTATCCTCGAAATAAAGAAAATTCCTTTTATGATCGGTAGCCAAATGTAAGGCATATCGTATGAATATGAGGGAGGATGTGGAACGGAGGCCTTTGCGTAAAACTCAGATATTTGGAACAAATATGTTCGATCCGCAATCGTGAGTGATGTTCTTCTGATGTGGAATTTTGACCTCAATTATGAATGTTTTTGTTTAATATCGAGATAAATAAAAAAAATAACAACACATATTCATTTGATGTAAATAAAATAGTGTGTATAAAGGTAGTCTGTTAGTAAACACAAATGTTGAATGTATATTTTCAAATGATTTTTATAAAAAGAATTTTGCGCGCGTTTTATGTCCTTCTAGATTTCTAGATTCTTCTAGATTGTGGAACAAAATACAGAGGAGAAAAAACGGCAATTCAAAATTAAATGGCCTTATAATTAAGATACACTGAGATGATATACTAGTTAGACGGAACAAGAAGCTAATCAATAGAAAGTATTGTCTTCCAATCTGGAGCGAGTCTGAGACACCTTTCAGTAATAAATAAGGCTCGTTTCACGGACAGGCTTCGAGGCGTCTCCGGCATAATGGAACAATGGCCTTAAGTAAACGAGCTTTCAAACAATCGGTGACACTATTATAATGTTTTAATTGTTTCTGAAGCCAAGTTCTAGCCTTACTATCTGGTTAAAATTACGTAAGAGAGAAATTGCTCGATTTTCTGGGAATTACAAAATGAATTTTGAATTTTTCTAGCTTTATATAGAAATAAATAAAGATTGGTTTTATAAAACACAAAAGCAAGAATCTTGCTTTTGTGTTTTATAAAACCAATCTAACCATAGTTTAAGAAAATGTCATTGGAGGTGTTAATATAAAAGCAAGTGAAGCAATGAAGCGAAAAATTAAAACATTTATTCAATGCTTTTATTTACATTATTTGATATTCATGACGTCTGAAACAGAAGTCATTGTTGTCTCGACATTTTGTTTTCAATAAAATCATGTGCCGTATTGAAAAGGGATTTGTTAGAGATCCGTTTATCGGATAATATCTCAAGAGGCTCAATCGTACTCACCGTAGGATCGTTAAGTCCTTACACGTGTTGCTAGCCCTTTTGGCTGCAACCACTTCTCTCCTCTCTTTCACAAATATAGGGTTAGAATGAGATAGAGGTACGTGAGTTCGCGGTATGACGATGAAAAATGATTGCATGTGAAAAACACGTAAATTTCGCTGTGAATGGATGGGTTGACGTCAATAGCTATTCTGCGGCTCGGGAAGAGATTTTTGAAGTCAATCAGAGTTCTGTGCGGTTATGAATGGGCACTTTTAATTTTGCTACGGTTTTCATTCCATGATTTGTGAGTTTTGTGATGTAACATGTGGAGTGTGTAGATGTAATGAATGAACATGTATGTACACAACAGATACGAGGAACTCATCGAAACTCCAATTACTAATAAAAATAAACTAAATGTAACATTACATTCATATTTTTACAGAAAAATAATTTAATATAAAGTTAAATGAAACGTTAAATTATATTTTTCATGAAGTAGAATAAGCGTCGGCACAAACATTTTGCAGTAATTTCACGTTTCATGAACAATTTTACTAACGAGAGAACTTTCTGGAACACTTTCTTTTTTTAGCAAAATTTGCGTCTTTTTGTGTAAAAAAGGACTAAAATTAAAGTTGGATGATTTAGCTTTTTATTCTTTCTGTGAGCCTATTGCTGTAATGGTTACAATGAGTTTTCTTGTCGATCTATGGCGTCGTTTAGGATATAAAATTATTTTGAGAAGAATTTAAAAATTCCCTCTGAGGTTTTGCTTGGTATTGTAGTATTCAGATTATTATAAAAGACATCGTTCTAATAGGTGGAAAAAAAGGTCTTCTATATCACATTTACGATTTCGCCAGACTATCACAACACCACGTAATAGGACGCAAGCCTATAACATATAACAAGGGTGTTGCCCAAAATGATAAAACCAAATCATTTGAATACATATCGTCGTGAGGTCCCCTAAACCGCGATCTCAAATAAAATATCCCCGTGTCTTTTTAGGCCATTTCATTGCTCAATTTAGTCGAAAAGATTCATAGCATTTTATGTATACAGAGTAATGTGCGCCATCGATCTTTTAAGCTTTTATTTAGTTAATTCCGTAGCATCTGATAAGATGTAACAAAGTACGGACATATCTTTTCCGTAACAATGTCGAGATGTTTTTGAGACGATTTACTGAAGCGTTAACTGTACTCTGAGGATTAAACTCATATCATTATGTAGAAGATGCTGTGCTTGGGATGTGGAATGGTTGGTTTGTACGGTTATGGTGATACGGGACTACCATAGCGGTGTACTTGTTATAAAATACGATTAACTTACCTTTGGAACATAAAACTTAGATGATAACGCGAAAAAATGTAACTGCAAATTGGGCATATAATTAACAGTAAAATAAAAGTAGCTTAAACGCAATTTTATCAAACAAACATCAAATTCATCAGTGGAAAAAATTGTTTCATGTTTTAAATGTAATAAATTACTTTAAATATTTTGTAATAATATAAAAGTTAACCAACCAAAAAAATTATTAAATCTCATACCGACTGTCAGACATTACAAGGTCATCAGGTAATTAACTCGGGCTCACGTGACGAACGCCTCCTGTTTAAGGATTCCCCACATTGCTTCAGTTTTGTTTGACTCCGAACGCCGCATACAAACAACGTCGTGTGGAAATCACGGTTCACAAGTAATGCTTCTTTACGCGAGCGTTATTGTGCTCAGAAATATTGTTATGTTCCGGAGAATACGTGTAATTGATTATACTGGCTCTTATTGTACTTTATGCTGTAGGTCTGTAAATGTTTTGTCTAACCTTATTTTTCGAAAACATTTTTTGTGTACCTAGATTTTATTTATGAATCGAATGTGTAGCTTGCGTCATATTGTCGATTAAATAATAAATTTAGTACTTAAACTGGGTGTAGTGAAAGAAAACTAGCTCTATTTCTGACTCATTAAGTCAATAATTTATTTCTCATTTCTTTATATTACATTATGCTTCTTTAACAAAATCAATAGAAACAACAGAAATAAGCAATCTATTTGGGAGATTACGAGGGCCAATCATAATGCTCGGTGGACCCTACACTAATGCTACAAATAGAAACCACATAATATCCAGCCCAGATCTGCTATAAGAAAGGATTTGTGGAGCTAAGAAGACCTTTTCGCAGAATCATAATATGAATCCATTTGCCGAATTCCTAACGGTCTGGCTAGTCTAGTAGAAATGAATGTCAGATTCCTATTTTATGCTGTTGTGCGTTTTGCACCAAAGTGAACTGCTTTTTAAAATTATGTCATCTGTCTGGTAAGAATCATCTATATGTATTTATACAATATCTATATAGAAAAACTTTCAAATTCATAAATATTAATTCGTTTTTTCGTAACCCATTCATACTATGATTCAGCTAAAGCGCCATTTTATCGGCACAGCGACGCAGTTTGTTAGCTCGCGGGTCTCACGCAGCCTTGTCCGGATTTACAAGCTTACTCACTTATACCCTCTGTCCTGGCTCAGGTATTTCTTATTCGTTACATAAAGGTGATATAGATTCCTCTGGACATACTTTGTCTTGTGTGTGGTAAGTGAATATTTCTCAGATGAAATGAGATTTGAGAAATAAAAAGTAATATTCCGGGACATCTCACACACGGTTATATTCTGATCCCAAGCTAAGCAAAAAAAACACTGGTCACGTTGACATTTTTGTGTCTGTTCTTAAAAAAAGTAGATAATCTCACCTTAATTTTAAGGTAATTGCATAAAAAAGTATTCACTACATTAAAAAGTGTTTACAAAAATGAAGGGTTGTCTATAAGAGGAAAGTAAATAATTTACAGCTGCTCAACTTCGCCAGTCAACAAGTAGCGAAGGCAAGTGGTAGAGGTGAGTGGCGGTGGCGAGTGGCGGTGGCGAGTGGCGGTGGCGAGTGGCGAGCGCGAGTGGCGAGTGCGAGTTGAGCGGTTTATGAGACAAGCGGCGACAAACTTGTTATGATCGCTAATCGTGACGAATGGCTAGCTTATGCTGTCCGTTTGTTTTGTTACTGTATCTTATTAATGTAGTTTCAGAGAGCAAGCTGAAAGAAATACTATACTAGGCTTCTATGAATAGAGATTTGTAGATTAATTTTGTTTTGTATTTGGTGTTTATCAGACATACTTGCTAAAGTACTTGGAAGGTTGAGTAATACTGCAATAATTTGGGTCAGTAGGGTTTCCTGGAACCTTTTAACAGATCAATAATGCTGTTAATGCGTTTAATATCCCCGGGGGTTAGCGAGAGGTCTGCTGTAATGATTTCCCTTTGTGCCGTGTGCACGTGAGAAATTCTAGATAGATTAGAGATTCTAGACTCTAAAGGTAATTTAAAAAAAAAACATCCATACACGATTTCTTATTTTTTTTTAACAAAATTCAATTTGAAATAGTAACAAAATAATCAAGCTGATTAATAAACGAGAGTGCTCTACAAATCTCATATACTTTTACGTAAGACACATTTACCACATACACATCTTGACTTTAAGCACTCGCTACACTGTTGCAAACAAAAACAATAATTAAACACAGTCTTGCAATAAATTCTAATAACAAGTAGCCTCACAGCCGTACCGCCGTAGAGCCGTAGAGTCGTACATTCATCGCTTAATACAAGTAAAGTGTGACACACACCGCAGGCAAAGTCGCAGCTCGCGTGTTCATTACCAAGATGAGAAAACTTCGCAACTCGTTACACACGGCTTGGGAACTTCGCACGATGACGTCATCATTTAGTCAGCTTTTATACGCAAACTGTATCAAATGGTTTACGAGTTAACTTCCTAAGTTTTATGTGGTCGCTGTTTGCTGTTACGGGTTTGTTTGAAACAGTATTCTTTTATAAATGTGAAACCCATATTCGGCATGGATGATCAACTGCCATAAGGTTCGATAACCTACTGGAAAAATAAAGTTTTAATTAAAGGTTTGTAAACCCCCACGCTACCACCTTAATTTACGTCTCTGGCATTCCTCTGAAATATAATGAGTATATTATTCTACAAAAAAAGAGGATTTATGTAACGAATTATTCAGATTTCTTATCGACTCTCTCACTTTCCCTCAGCTCTGTAAATAAACAAACCAAATTGAAACAATATTTACCCTTGATAATTTCCTCATCTTCAATTTACTGTTAATTTATAAATTTCAAGTCATGCATTACTTATAGCTTAACATTTTCGGAGGTATTTTACTAGCTAAGGGTTTCAGAAGTTTTACAAAGCTCGCCTTAAACTCGAGGGAGGTTTCGTCCGGAAACTTGCTCCCCACAAGTATTCTCTTAACAAATACAATTCTGAAGGATTTAGGTCATACTATATTTAGATCACCGCCTGTTCCTTTTAGCGACAAGACTCCTTTGGTTTGTAGTTGCGCGGTAGATAGTTGGTGAAATGTTTTATTAAATTGCGGTTCTAAAAATAAATAAAACCTATTACTTTACGTAGAAAGGAGTTTTCTAAACCATTTTGATTGAATATAGAAAGAGTATCAATTTTGTTTTATACAAAGAACATGGTTAGTTGAGCCTTAACAATTAAATGATAAACTTTTATGGTTTATCGGCTCACTTCAACTTGATTAGCGGATGACCTTTTAGGCTTTGAATAAACAACCACAAGGTCGTGCAGTCGTTAGAAATGGCGCAGTGTTTCCTAAGGTAGTGTAGACGCCAAAGAAATTTCACATCTCCTAAAATAAAGACAATAATTTAAAATTGATATCAAAAGTTGTTGAGGAAATTTCTTCAAAAAAAAGTAAAGGCTAGTAAAATACCAAACGACGACTAATTTAATTAATACTTAATATTATCAACCCATTTATTGCCACACGCTCTTTCAAGTCCATACATTACTATAAATAAGCATTAAATAGTCATAGTCAAGCAGTCCGCATAAAGCACCAACAAAGGCCACAAAACATATATGCAATTAACGTTTTATTCTGTTTTTAACGATACCCTAAATTAATACTCGGCTCTTTATTCTCGCCGAGATATTTTCGGCCTCGTTGTCGGCGAACGAAGCCGTCGTAGATAATTAATTTATATTACGTACCACCCCTATAAACAAAGCTCAATGGCCGAGCGAATCCGAACTAAATGTACTGGACGAACATTGATCTGAATCCGGACATTTTTTCGGCAAATACTTGATTTTTATTCGGCTTTCGGACACCAGACTTACGGATTGGCGCGGAATATGCTTTTTGTTCGAGCTACATTTTGTTAGGATTCCTGCTTTTTATGTGCAATTGTTTTAAAAGTTTTATGCGAAATATCAGCGTTACTCTTTCTGTTATCTGCTTGTGTTCGTTTTTGTTACCGTTACAAATATACATTTGTGTATTGCAAAAAGATTGGTTCAAACAATACCTATTCTATTTTCTATTGAAGCTTGAATTGCATAAGATAAATACGTGGCTCTTATCGCAAAAGTCAGGTTTCGAGAAATGGTCGAGGTCGATATTGTTTGTATTTTTGTGTTTTTTCCTCTCTAAACACAATGGTTCTGTGCATAACGATAAACTTAATATTATTAAAAACTTAAATCTGATAAGCTTACGTCCTTGCAAATAAAAAATGTAAAATGAAAACCACACGTCTCAAAAAAACCAACACGCAAGAAAAAGTGTCTCCATGCTCTTTTCAGTTACAAAGTAAACGAAACTAAAGCGGAACGAAAGGCACATTAACGGTAAAAAGACTGAAAAAGTCGTTTCAAAAAGGATTAACATTCACTCCCAAACCTCAAACAGCTCTCAAAATATTGACACGGAGTTGGCAAAGCAACAGAACAAATAAGAAGTCTTCAGCCGAACTCGTCTCGTGCGGAGAGTGCCTTATTTTTCATGCAAATTACTTTAGCACCGTGCTTTGGATGAGAACCATCGCAGTAACATTTGTTTTGGTAAATAATTAAAAATTTTATTAATATAATGTTGTTTTTGGTGCAAAAAGTAGTTTTTTTTTTACGTAAATTTGGTCGAAAGCTTAAACTTAATCATGAACCACATGAAAAAGAGCGTTTATTACCATTTTATCGAAAAAGCGTCGATTTCGATGAGCGTCTGTTTTTAATATCGTCGGTCTTCATAAGCGTCGGTTTCGATAAGCTTCGGTTTCGAAGAGCGTCGGTCTCGACAAGCGTCAGTTTTGATAAGCGTCAGTCTCGTAAAGCGTCGGTCTCAAAAAGCGTCGGTTTCGATGAGCGTCTGTTTTTAATATCGTCGGTCTTCATAAGCGTCGGTTTCGATAAGCTTCGGTTTCGAAGAGCGTCGGTCTCGACAAGCGTCAGTTTTGATAAGCGTCAGTCTCGTAAAGCGTCGGTCTCAAAAAGCGTCGGTTTCGATGAGCGTCTGTTTTTAATATCGTCGGTCTTCATAAGCGTCGGTTTCGATAAGCTTCGGTTTCGAAGAGCGTCGGTCTCGACAAGCGTCAGTCTCGTAAAGCGTCGGTCTCAAAAAGCGTCGGTTTCGATGAGCGTCTGTTTTTAATATCGTCGGTCTTGATAAGCGTCGGTTTCGATAAGCGTCGGTTTCGATGAGCGTCTGTTTTTAATATCGTCGGTCTTGATAAGCGTCGGTTTCGATAAGCGTCGGTTTCGATGAGCGTCTGTTTTTGATATCGTCGGTCTTGATAAGCGTCGTTCTCGATAAGCGTCTGTTTTGATAAGCATCGGTTTTGGGAAGCGTTGGTCTTGATAAGCGTCTGTTTTGATAAGCATCGGTTTTGGGAAGCGTCGGCCTTGATAAGCGGCGGCTTTAAGAAGCATTGGGCTTGAAAAGCTTCGGGCTCGATAAGTGTTGGTTTCGGTCATCGTCGGTCTCGGTGAGCATTGGTCTCGATGACCGTCGGTCTCGGTGAGCGTCGGTCTCGTTAAGCGTTAGTCTCGATAAGTGTCAGTCTCGTTGATCCAAATCTATTTTTTTACCGGGCCAACGATGGTATCATCCAGCGCAGCAAGTGTCTTCTGCTAAATATTAAGAGAAATATGACTAAACATTGTTTTGATTTAATAGATACTGACAGAATAATACACCAATTAAGTGTTAAATAGACATTAATAACTACATCTATACAGGTCAGTGTATAGCCCGCGGTTAGTTAGGAGCACTCGAAACATAATTATGGTCCCCTTGAGCCAAACTCCGCACAATCTAACGATGATTGAATCACTGACCAGTTACTGTAGTGCCTGTATTAATAATTATCTTAGTTGGACTAAGAGGGAGATAATTATGGATATTGTGTACAGCTGTATGTGAGATATAGGAATTCAAAGATAAAATTCTCATTTAGTGACTGGCTATCTAATCTTATAAGTCCGAATTGTGCCAAACTAAGAAACGGCCAGGCTGGGTTGTGGAATTTAGTGATTTTGTTTTTAATTGGAGTATTATAAGTTTATAAAAAAACTACGAAATCTCTTTTTGTAAGTCAGTAAATAAAATATAATTATTAATAACAAGTTTAAATGTCACTTTAATAATGTTAACACACGAGTTGTCGGTTTAAGTGTGTAATAACGTTGTTATCGAGCGTTGTCTCAACTTATATTCTACATGACTTAACTTAATGAGCCTGTTCTTTACAAGTTTCCCTTTATACTTGAGCTACAAAAGAACATTCCAGAAACCCTAGCTAGGCTCCCGCGCTTGTGGGTACTAATAGATTCCGTGAGAATGCTTTCCTAAGTGATTTGCCTGGAAATAACAGGTTAGCTACCTTGTTGTTTGTTATTCTCAACTGTTGTTCACTTATTTACGTAAGTACCAATGTTGTTTATTAAGATGTTTTTTCTTCATTTATAAAGTAAATTTTAAGCTTTCTGTAAATACAATTAATTTTCATAAAGTACAAAAAATGCTTGTTTTGCACAAACAACACAACCACGAACAAGTGAAAAATTATTTAAACATCCCGTTTTAACAGTAATTATTTGCTTCATTTTCTGCAACCCATATCCTGTAACGCCATTACGTAGGGTACAACAGGTTACACAATAATTTAGTCCCTAAATCATAACGCATAAGCACCATAATCACGGGTATCACGTTAAAATAATAACACAAGAAAGATAAATGGAATCATTCAAGCATCGTTACAAGGGTCTACCTTCGCAGAAACCCTCGTTTATAGAGAAGGAAAATAAAAAATCAACTTTATTACAATGTAAACAAAGTTATAATTCTAATTTGTAGGTGGTCAGGTGTTGGTGACGTAGCGACGTAGGCGTCGTAGACGCGTAGCGCCGTAGCCCCGTAGGCATACAATTATTTGGGTTACAATGGCGAGAGTGATGTTATTCATCTTCCGTTTTCTGTCGCATTGTGTCCAGCTCACGAAGTGATAAGAATTTCATTTATTAATTTTAAATTGAATGAATCAAAATCATATTTTATGCTAGATATGGTTTGAATAATGGTGTAATTAAAACCGTGATAACTTTATTACATTCTGCAGACATTTCAATGAGTTATTTCAACTGTGCTCAGGTTTTCCAGTTTGTTAATTATATACAGTCTGAAAAAGCTAAGAACGTTTGCTGAATGAAGTTTGTTTTAGGGTACTCTATATGTAAATGATGTCATTTGTATCAGGCGCTAGTATGTCTAAACAGCGTCTCTGAAATAATAACGCGTCTGCGTCACTTACGAGCTGTCTTGTTGACTGTTTGTAGATAATATGTTTTATTTTAACCAAAGTTTTAGTATTATTCTAGAAATTATTATTCTTATTTTTTATTTAATTAAAATGCTAGTTGCTTGATTCTCTTTGCCTTAAGCCCTAATTACCTGGGTAGAATGAGATCAGGTTGGATGCGCGAGCCGTGACTGATTACCATCTGAAGCAAGCCGCACTCTACTTCCCTGTAATTGGTTTGCGGTAACTCCTCAAATTGACAGCTAAAGGGAAGACTGAGCTCTTTGAACAAAACATCCATTTATACGCCTTTAAAGAACTATTTCAAAAAATAGAAATATTGTTCTTTTAAAATTTGTTATATGTTTTTTTCCTTGAATAATCATCATCCTTATCTGTTCCTTTGAGATGATGATTATTCAAGAGGAAAAACTAGAACAATATACTACTATAATATGGGATCGTTTTTTTCCACAAACACGTGTATTATTTAGATGTTCTAACATTAGGCTTAAATAATAATATTTATTCAGATCAGGACTTCGAAACAGCACAAATGCCGACTTTTAATGAGAATCGTGACACCGTTAGACGCACGTGTAATTTTCATGTATTTTATTATAATTTGTGTAGAAATATAAATTAATATAATATTTATTTTGAGCCAAACCTAAAGCTAGACCATACGGAAAATTACGAAAATATTCTGAATATGCAAATATTATCTTTACCAAAATAAATATTGTGGGAAAGAAAATATTTGCTGTATTTCTTGGTTACTCCACATATACGAGTATGTTTGTCTATATAGTCAATAACTTATTTTTGATGTCTAATTTATTTATTTAATAATTTATGTATAGACACAATAGTTTATAGAAAAATATATTAGATGATTACAGATGATGTACAAATGTACTGCTTATTTCTAAAGAATTTCCTCCCGGCAGACCCGCGGAAGGAGATGTCGTCAGTCGTCTTAGTTTAATGATAAAGAATTTATTTATAATATTGTGTTTAATTCTAATTCTTTTAATTATGTATAGTTTTCGCTTATAATAATGACATGATTTCTTCATCTTATGCCTTAATCTCGAAGGTTTCAGTTTGCTTTCGCTGTTTATTTTGAGGTATGCTATTCAAACAATGGGTGTATTAGATAACTAAACAGAGGTTTAAACGGATAGCTTTGAATGGCTTAACCGCCATAAATCTGGTCGATAAGGACTGGAGGGAAAAGATAAAAATATAAATCTTGGTTCTCGTTTAGTAAAGTCAAAGATATTTTAGTTAAGAAATTTAAATAATTTAAAGCTGTTCATTGCACATTACTTAATTAGTACTAAAAATATTGTTAGTCTACGTGATCCATAGAAATATTTAGTCTATGATTATCCTTAAAAACGTTAGAACATATTTCTTTTTCTCACTTTCTGTCAAATTTGTAATAAAAAGTATTGAATTTAGAACAAAAATTATTACTGTCACATATCACTTATTTTATATTATGCTTATTTAGTAAAACTGTCATCTACAGTACTCGTTTAGCTATAAATAGCAATAGTCGCATGCACCCGCACTGCACTCTGCAATATTGGTGCACGTTAGCGGCGCGAGTAAATCTTGTGGCGAACGAGGCTTGCTTAATTAAACGGCCGCGTTTGATTCATACAGCCGGGAGACACGGAATTAGAGGGTGACGTAGTATAATTAATACTATTTACTGGAGAGGAAAGCGTGTAAACTGCAAACATTAGTTTGTCGTATTATAATTGTTGCACAAAGCATTAATATGCAAATAATTAAAATATAATTGTATCTCTCTTGACCAGACATGGAAACTGAAGCTACAAAAAAATATAATTTGGTATAAGAAATCCGGGACTTTATAATTATGTAAAGATAAATTAATGTTTTGGTAATGGTCTAAATTAATTATACATTCAAATATATCACTCTAAAATGACTATCAATTTAATACAATTTGACTCTTGCATAGTAGTGTAAATATTTAAACAGAGTTCACGACAGGTCAACTCGACACGTATAGTATTCATGAACTGAGTCAGTTTAAAACACCTCATATTTGAACAGAACGTAAAACTAGACAAGTATAAATATACTTTTAGCTAGAAACGCTGACAGCTATATACTAAAAGGAAAATTCAAATTTCACACCAACTCCTAAAATATCGCTGCTCGGGGAACATTTTTTCATACGTAGTTATAAAATGGTAAACGAAAAGGAAGCGAGAGAATCGCTAAAACAACGTTTATTTGGTAATAAACAAACGTAAAGGAATTGCTTCAATAAAATTGCTCTATAAATAAGTGAATCATAAGAATGGGGCTATTTTCTCTCTTTTTTCGTACAATACTTCTGTATACTAACACGATGTGAAGCAAAAAATGTTCATTCATTACAAATTTTAATAATACGTGTTAATTTCAACAGTAAAACACACAATTTGAGTTTCCAAAAAACTTCTTTGTGCAGTTATTTTAAACCATAGAACACTGCAACATAATTAATTTACAGAATGTATAATGAATAAGGATATTAAGTAAACCAAAATCGCTGCAGAACTGAGCTCCGTTTCTGAGAATTGATTTTATCGTTCATTTGGGAAACACGTGTAGTCCAAATAAACTTAAAACTCTCAGCCTGAATATTCAGTATTCAGCTAAAGTTACGCTTCACATTAATAAGATAAATATTACTCGTTGCAATATTAAGCAGTCTTGTTATAATGCTTAATTGGGATTAAATCGTGTGACTGTAACGTTATGTATGTCATCACATAGGTATTTGAAATTAATTGTGAATTAGTTTAAATAAGGTATACAAATGTTTCAGGTTTGTAATTATGTTTGTAAAAGAAACTGTATCAAAGGTAAAAGTTCAGAAGCCTTTGCTTTGTCATTGAGAACTTATAAGGTAAGTTCGAAACGTCTTACGTATGCGACGTTTAATAAAACTGTAATAACCCAAGAGTTATTGGAGAAGAATCAATCATTATAAACGTTTAATATTGAATATTAGCATCGAACAAAATCCTTGATTTCCATAAAAGTGGAGCGAGCCGATAATGTCCTAATTGCTCGGGTCGGGCCACAATGGATGCTGAATAATAGTCGCTCATTAGTTTAGCTATAGAAAAATCTGTAGAATAGAAGAATTGCTTCATAAATGAGGTGGGAGCGCTAGGACCTGTTATACAGGCTATGTATTTATAATGGCTCTTATTGAGATGGTAATTGAGTGGGCAATTGGATTTTGAAAATAAGAAAATTGAGAAAACGTCCAATTTTATAATTGCTTTATTTGAAATTTGACATGAATAATAATCTTTACCTAATATAAATAGGGAGCATCCCCTATTTATATTAGGTAAAAAGGTTTAAAAACGTGCATTATACGACGCGAGCACTCTATCGTTACCGACACGCATTATCATCTTGAACAATAAAGCAAAAGGACTCTCTCGCTAACACAATTACGATGAGATCAAAGTCAGTAGTGTCTGTCACATTCCCACCTTCACTAAGTTCTATGAACGCCAGGAACAGCAAACAAAGTAATTTCAATTAGTGGCAAAGTTCCCGCGCGAACTCGAACCTTCTTAACGATCGAGCCATAAAATTAAAGTTTTAACTAGAGCTGATTCAGAAAAGCATTCAACTGTGACAAAATGTAATTGCAACTAGCACTAAGCGCATACCACTGTGGAGGGCACACAGTAAGATAAGATTTATATTTATTAATTATATGATGTAGTGATGCTGGCTGGTTTTAATAATTTTAGAGGTTTTTTTCTTTTTTACATGAGTTTTGCTCGAAACAAAGTATTTTTATTTATCTTTAAATAAAATTTCTGATATCTTTAAAATCTAGTTGAGCACCTACAATATCTTCGAATGGAAAGCCTAAAGTGGTGTATTTCTTTTCCTTATAATGTGTTTTTATTATTATATTATATCTATTCGTGCATAAGATGGTTCCACATAAAGGCTAACATAATATAACAGGGACATAATGTACGAGAGCCCTGTTAATTCGCTGTCGCATGAAGCCTCCTTGTTTGGATACTCACTTAAGCTTACTTTCCTATATCTTATATCATCCGAAAATATTTGCTTTGGTTCTGTCCACTTCCTTATGCAGGATTTATGTTCATTTATGGCTACTCATTTATCATGAAGACTAGACACAGCGACTTATTTAACATTTATATTCCAAAGTATTGTACCAATGTATGATAAATAAAATGAAGAACAGCTATAGAAAAAAAAAAAAAACGTATATAACTTTTTCATTTTTAAATACATTAACGCTGAATGCAAAAATCTCGTATACAAATCTTAAATGTGTATTTACTATATCCTAGAAAATGTCCATAGCATTTTCCACAAAATAACCTCTCCATTTCCCTATAAATCAAAGACAATTTTGATCAGAAACCCAATCATTACAAATAAGCCCGAATATAATTCGGAGCTGCTATACTGAGCACCGACATCCGACTGTGACATCTTGGGTCGTCTTTGTGCGCCGAACAATGCACTCTTCCGTAATCCCGTGAAAGTCCTTCTCTAATGAAAACCCGCGTCGCGTGCCGTCAGCATCTTCGTAATCTGCGTATTATGCGACTCACAAATGAACTGGAACCTACTGTGTATTGTTGATGTTCTAGCTATTACGAATACGATGTCAGCAGGTTTATTGTTGGACTCACAATGCGCCGATACTTCAGTTCAGAAAATGTTTTTACCTAGTCTTCAATAGTCTCTTTAAGTTTTTTTTTTTAATAATATTTTAACAATATTTTGATTAGAGTTAATAATTATATGACAGTTATTTGCTTTAGGTATTTTATTAATATTTCGCATAATTATTCAATAAGTTTTTACAATTATCAGTTAATTTTAAGACTATTGTTAAAAGTGTATTAATTCAAATGAAACTCCAATATGGTTACATAATTAAATAACGACCTAATTGGAACTTCTTAAGAAAGTTCTCTTTACCCACGAACTCAATAAAGTTCCAGTTCATTCGATTTCATACGTAACAAAACACATTCCGAACCCATTTAATATAAAGGCGGCTCTCCGATGTCAGTATATTTATCTTTAGCTTGTCCCTACATCAAAATAACAAGTCAAAAGAGTAACCAGGTGAAAAGGTCAGCTCTTCATTAAGGTACCTTCACAACCCTTGAACCGCCCTTCACAAAAATTATCCCATATTTGAAAAAAGGTTAATAATATAACCTTATTTTGATCGGCGCTGATAAAAGGTCTCTCGGTTTTAGAAATAAACTTCCTAATTTAGTTTAACGCTGGTATTATTATCATCATTAAAAGCTAAATAAAGTAAGTTAAAATCAAAGTTCAAATTTATATAAACCCAATTAAAATGTTGTTTATGGATTAATATTTACTCGCTTTAAAACTCATCTTCGTAAACATATTTTATTTTAAAGTTGTTTTGAGTGCTTACTTATTGGATAATGTAATCAAATTAAACATTTAGCAACAACTTCAAAGAGTAATACAAACTCTATAAAGCAGTTATCTCATCTAGTTGGTTTCCGACATCAAACGGGGCCGGGTTTGTTAGATCACAGATTATGTTTCATTGCTGGCACGGTTACCTTAAGTACAAATATGTTTTACTTTTATTTATAGGAAAAGTTTACAGTTATTTTCTAGATTTTGTTAGGGTGCTTCCAGATCTGACTGATGAGCACCTAACGAGCATTACACGAACCGCTTGTGAGCTGCTCGCGAGCTTTTCGTGTAATGCTCGTTCGGTGCGCATTCGTCCTATCTGGACCCACCCTTAGATAGTATGAAAAATAAGCATCAAAAAATTCAGTCCTGGCTTATATTGTCCTGTCGCTTAAACTATAAGCGTATTTGAAGTGTACACAAAGCTAGCAATCATAATGAAAGCGTCACGTTAATATGCAATACCTGGTGCACGGTCCGCACTCCGTATAATATTCGTGCCCGCTTTATATTTCGTGCAATCAAAATTGCAAGTGGTACTCAATTGTGCATAGTGATTCCGGTGCTACTAAAATATGCCGTTCACCCGGCATCCGGTTGCCGGCTCCGGTCCGGTCCGGTTTAATCGCATCGATCTGACGCCAGTTGCTTGCCACTGATTACTCGCTCGTGATTTCCAGTTGGAACACGATCCGCGATATGAAATGCCTGATTTCAAACTGCATTGTGAATTATGGAGCATTATGCATGTGGAATAGTCTTTAGGTAATACTAGGGTGGAGTCCAACAGAATAAATAAAGACGGTCATGTGTGGTAGATAGCCGCTGAATATTTACTGTAATGTTGTTATTATATTAGTATTAGAGTAGTTCAAAAAAAAAGATAAAGAATGCGTCTAGATACATTTATGACATCCATTCTATTGGTCAATTTACTATCTATTATATTAACAATTAAAGGTAAAAAAAAACTGACAATTAAAACGATATAATTATGCAAAGCATGTATCATTTTCAAAACAAACACAAATGACAAACTAAATCAGGTTCTAAAAGACGAAAATAAGCACAACAATAGTAACACGATCCATGACGTCACACTTATGAGGCAACTCCACAATAACGCGTGTAGTAATAGCGGCAATTTGGCTTAGATAATGATGCGGCGCCACCTACCTTCACCAACTACAGATAATAGACCATTTTACCCAATGAACTACTATTACGCTATTACTAATACGCTTTGTGTTACTTAATTATGCTTATTATTGACGTGATTTTGTTGATTGAGAATTTAAATTTAATATTTTAAGGGTAAAGTTTGAGAATGTTCACTTTCAGGAGGGCTTGGTGTCAATCGTAGGTTTTTTAAATACCAACAAAAAATTATCTGACATCTTCTATGTACCTGAAACAAATTGGATTGGTTTAAAAGAAACCTTATTTTCAAAACTTTTCCACACACTGAAAACCAGAATAATTACGGTCAATCCTACAAAAAAATATCAAATATAAGTGTATTTTGAAGGTGTTCAATTCTTACTACCCACAAACATGAAACACACGGAAATCCGTGTGCAAAAGAAGTGCTATAAATAATTTTCAATTAAGATTACACCCATTCCGCAGATAGAATAAAAATAAATGATAACCCTATTATGAAATTGTCGCAACTTCCCGTTTCATACATTGGCCTTATTTATTTTGATCATGAGGGAACGGGGACGGAATTGTAATCCACAGCGGATCGTGCGGTACTTATAAGGGTTTAGTCACATATACTACACCGCAAACGGTAACCGATACGATTGACTGAATCACTACTGACTTCGGTTACTGAGTGTAATCGTATGTTTTAATTTGTTTCCTTCCGAGTTATCAAATCAACAATTAATATCAGTAAAATGGTATTGGTAAAAAAGTTTCTTTTTCGTAGCCAGCCATATTCACTAGAAAAAAGTATGGTGAAGTTTAAAAGAAAAAGACTCAAAAAAAAAAAAGTTTTACCTGAGGTGGATTTAAGTGCAATTAAATATTTCTTTACAATATTATCTACGTGTACGCCCAGTATTGGCGACCAATACGACAGAGGCCTTATACAAGTACCAACCCAATATGTTTTCTTTGTTTTTTTGTCCGAAATAGATATTCCATTACATTCGCTTAGAATTTTAATGAAAATATGCTTATTAAAAACCCAATATTGTATTAAATACAGAATGTCTTTATTACATTACCTTAATTAATATATTCTGACATAACCTTTCTGAGAATTAGTCGTTGCTATGAAAGAAAACACAATTTAAATTTTAGTAAGTAACTATGTCAACCTTATTATTTTCAGTTCGGACACACCTATTATAATGCTGTATCTAAATAACGAAGTTCGAGATTAACGAAGAACTAAGTAAGACTGGTATGTAACACCCACAAAAAAGTAAATCATGCAAAATTAACAAGCTGTACGTAGAACATACTTGCATTATTAAGAATTATCATCGAACCATCTTAACGTGACTTAACATTTATATAGCAATAAAAAAACAGTTATAGATAACATACTAAAGCACTTATTTTATTCTGATTAAAATTCTACACAGAACCCCTCTGCGATTTGAGAAGCCTAGAAGTGCTTTATAAATAGCCATTTACGTTCGAGAGCGTAGCTTGGAATATATCTTATTTGTTTTACGACAATCATAAATATGAGTTATAAAAGCAACGCTTACGTGAAGAATTGCCGTTGTACCGTATCTATACGATATTGTGTCTGTGGAAAAAACCTGAGTAACTGTCGCTTGTCATTTATGTGCGCTACGTGTATCACGGCTTATTGCTGGAGGCATTTGTTTTATGCATGCGTTGTTCATGTTAGGCTTGCTGAACAAAAACACATTTACAACTATGAAAAACCTAGCCTAATTTAGATCCGGGGCGTGCCATACAGGAGGGTTTTAGGTAGAATTGGAAAACACTGAACCAAAATCCTACGGCATAAAGTTAACCATTTTTGAAAGTGAAGTCATTACAATTGTAAGCTTTATTAATGATTTCCATTTGGCGACGATTTAAAGCAATTTAAATAATTGAGATTACATCTTTGTTTATCGTTGTGTTGTATTTTTGATATTATTTTCGGTAGACATTTGTCAGTACACACTGAATTCCATATACTATTAAAAAAAACATGTTTATTTAAAAAAGTATAATTACTAAGATTTTGCTAAACATTTATGTAGAAATATAAATTATGGCAGCGCAAATGTAATGAGCTAAAAACTTTATTATTAATATATTTTAATGCATAAAACCTTAAGGAAGAATTAGCTGGCTATGCAACTAAAAACCTCTAATCACCGTGATAATACCGTCGGGAAGAGGAAAGTAAGCGCATTCTTTGATCATAAAGTGCACTAATTAAATTACGTGCATTTTCTTCGAGATACTTGCGGTATTTAACTGTAAGGAACTATTTCTGTACTCTTTTATCAACATATAGGTTTATTATTAAATATTATTATTTTTAAAGCCGCAACTCGAGGATTAAATTTATTAGGAATGTGTTTTATATAATGATCATAAATTGTTGTATAATTTACACTCTTTATCCTAAATTGTATAGAGATAGAATTTATGTATCATGTATGACCTTTTAAAATAGTTTAAAGTAACTTGCAAAGTTCGGTTCCGTAAATATTTTGTCCTATTAAAATACATACTATATACGGAATCTGAAAATCAGCTCAACATTAACCTATTTAGTTCGTCGTATAAATTGGGTTTTAGTTTGGAAGCCGTGTTAAACTGCAAGGTGGTGTGGGGCTTAGCACGGCTCCGTCTAAATTTGTTAAGCAGTTGTTCCGAGCTGTTTGCTGTACGGCCATCCTTGTGATGTTTGGTTAGCGAAGGAACGCTGGCTTGAGGCGAGCTCATACGAACATGTTTTACGTAAGTTGATTTAGAACATTTAGAGGGAGCTAGATTTATGAAGCGGTACTCAAAGTATTTAGATGATGAACTTTACAAGTTATTTATTGGTTAGCGGTTCATGCTACTACAAATAACAAGTATATTAAACAAACTTAGTAAAGTAAATTAGGAATCTCTCTGATACGTGGTGCGAGTGTTTATATACCCATTTTCCTAATCATCCTACACTATGTGACCACAACTCATCATTAAAACTAAATATTTTTTGATTAAAGTTACCTTGACACTCTTAAATGGTACTTGTTCAATTGAAAAGCATTATACTTTAGTAAACGAAAAATTAGTAATTTAAAATGATGCCACCAAAATAAAATGTACAAAAATATCTCTGAAACCAAATAGAAACTGAATTTAGCTGAGAATATTATGTCAGAAACATTTGAATTTCTAAATAAATTTAATGTCAGTTACAAAATTAACGTCTACTTTTAGCGAACTGGCCGTCGGCTTAAAGTTATATGAGTACATCAAAGTGTTTTCTCGGGGCCTCAATAACAAATTCACTTTAGAGAAAACTATTACACTTAATAGAAGGGCAAGTAAAGCTTCATCCATCAAAGATGAAAAACCATTAAATAAACAAACGTGGAGTATAGTGAGGTATATTGTAAAAGTTTGTACAAAGGAAAGATGTCGAGTATTTAGACCTCTTGCAACCTTTCCGCGGAAAGGTCCGACTACTCTGTTACCAATAAAAGTTTCTATTTTAGTTTCAGTCGCTCTTCTTGAAAGATCAATATCGTCGTCGTCGTGTCGTATTGGGAGATGTTATGTTCGTCGTCTGTGATTTAAATGTGTTTACGTAATAAAAAAACAAGATAGTGTAATAAGTGCAATAAAAAATTGATATGACCTGGCAAAGGATTCCGGGGTTATATTTACATTTTCATTTTGATAAACGTCCAAGTTCACCTGTCAGTAGACTTCATTTGTAGACAATATGGTATACTTAGATGTAATTGGTGCCAGCCATTACAGAGATTTAACCTCACGAGTAATAATTTAGTCATTATCTCTTTTTCTATTATCAGTCATTATAATACGTGTGACCGATAACAACGAGCTTTTAAACTATTTAAATAATTATTTTCTTCAATACTTTTTCCGTCGCGCAACTGTCATGGCAAAATTAAATCAACAAAGATTAATATATTAGAATGGTGACATACTTATCATTGTTTTAACATGAGTGTTCCGAGAAAAGTAATACTTTGGTTGACTTTGTATTTGAATAAGTTGGATTACGTCAATGAATACTTCGCATAATTTCCGTTGTCAGGCTGGTAACATTCCCATTACAGCCTAGCAACTGCAATTCTTACTATGATTTTTCTTAATATTTCCCTGCTATTTTACTACTATACCATAATTTGATTTAACTATCAGCTTTTTACACTAATAATTTCTGCAACTCAACTTTATGTAGTACAAATGTGAAAATAAGCAGACAAAACCCCGGTCTCTGAAAGGCTGATACTATAAAACAAACAGCATTAAACACCATTCAACTGAAGTAACATGACACCTTAACCCTTGCATAAAATTATTTCCGTTTTAGATGTTAGCTCTTCATAAATATGAGTGCAGTGAAGAGCTGCGTCTAGACGGGGGAGACAGAGTAAATACCGCGTGGAGTGGCCGCGAGCCGGCAGCCGGCAGCCGCGAGCCGCGACAATGTTCACATGCCGCGCGAAGCCAACCTCATTGAATTTGTTGAATGCAATCATTTGTGCACAACATTTATGTCGAGTATTTATGAGGACCTTACATTTTGTAGGTGTTAAGTAATATTACTAAGAGAGCCTGAAATAATGTGTAGGGGCTGTGTAGAGAATTTTATCTAATGGTGATAAATTATTTTTTTAAATAAAACTTTAGGGTTAAAGAATAAATACTTAAAGCTTTTAAAATATTTATTTTTCTAAATAAACATTTTGCTTGTTCATGTCTATGTCAACGTTATTTTTACTTGTGATGTTAATTTAACTTCTTAGAACGAACAAGCGACATTTTTACGATAAAAACAAGATACAGTTGCGATAGAGAAATGTGGCAAAGTTTTCTAGTCTGACATGAAAAGAGCATCAGTACATTATGACGGGGTGACGGTCCGGTCTAATTGGGCTATTACCTGCGACACTCTGATGAACGCTTTCTGGATTCACATCCAGATTTCCAATTGTTCATTTATGAATGAATGGCTTTCGATGTTTGAAGTTTTTGTAAAAGAATGGAGGACTATTTTACATGCAGAACTACGAAATGCTTAGCTTGGTTTTTGTAGTTTTAGCATATTTACGAAGAATTGAAAGCACAAATTACAGTAATATTTGGTCAGATTTTGAAAGAACGAAATTACGAAAAAATAACTCAATCATTTCAGGAACAAGTAATTTTCTAATTGTTAAAATCCAAAGAAATTTTGATAGAAATCAATTAAAGAACATTCAATTGTACCATTGTTTATAAATTGGTTCCAGCGAAGTTAATAAAATATTGATCTAATTTAGCTTTCCCTTTTCTATAAAAACACCAATGATTGGACTCGGCGGAAACATGGAAATTCAATTTAGAAAAATAATGCACCGGCCATAACTGGGGTAACTCGGGTTGGATCCCATTGATTCCGCGTTGATGTATGTCCGCCATTGATCCTGACACTTTTATTGATGCCTCCAACCTTCCACTTGGCAGCTGAAGCACTCGTCAATGTTATTAAATATTTTGCCTTTTTCATGTAAGACGCGCGACGTTGCCGCTCTGTTACCTGTGAGGGGGGTTTCTTAATGGTGTTATTTATTTTCACTGACTGAAATTGATACTGACTGCGGAAATGAATGTAGTATAAATAATATCATAGGTATTTTTAACCCTATAGATATTAAGATTTAATGACAAACATGTACCTGTTATTTCGTGTTAATAGGTCAACCGATTAGTTAAAAAAACATGAGTTTTTTAACGAAGTTCTGGCCAAGACTTGGCGTAATATATAGGGACATACAACATAAATTAAAAATCGATATCATCGGTCAAATTAAATTGAATTTCATCACGCCTGTACCCCCGAACGGGTAGGCAGAGGTGTACTAATGTACACCCACAGTTCGCCGATATGTTTAGGTCCCATGTAATAGGAGGCAAGCCTATTGCCAATAACCGGGCACAAATCCAAACTCCGACCTGCTACTGAGAATTTCATAGAAAAACCCAATAACACCTTGGTCGACTCGGGAATCGAACCCAAGACCTCTAGCGTAGCAGTCGCACTTAGCACGACTAGGCCAACGAGGCTGTTAAAACATGTTGTTTTATTTTCAAATGTAACTTGCATTATCTTTCAGTTTAACGTTTATACACAACACACTCGTGATAATATCGCAACGTAGCGCAGAAAATACCGCCCTTATTACCATCTAACGTCCGAACAACATTAAATATTACAGAAATAATAACTGAACCAGTCTACTCCATATTATTATAACCGCGCTATATTTTAATGAAACACGAACTTTACGTTAATTGGAACCAATTTATGCAACAATCAATTAGTTTTATGTTTGTTACTTGACATTTCGTGCTTTACAACCAAACGTAATTATGATAAATAGGCGTCGTAAACTATGAGCATGGGTTTTGGTGAGCTTATTATAGCCCAAATGTTGTATTGCTTCAATACACGAGCTTCTTAAAAAGCGGCAAATTGTGAATACATTATACAATTTAGCAGTCATTTTTAACCATATATTGAAGCTTTTAAAGGAAAAGTTACAAACGTTAAATCCGTAGCAAGCGAGTATCTCAAATAGTCAGCAACGTGTATTTCGAGTGTGTTTTGAAACCCTTTTAAGGCGTAACAGAATGGTCGTCTAAAAAGGTTTGTTTGAAGCGAGTAAACTATATTTAGAGCTCTCACGTCTCGCGGCCGCAGTTGTTAGTAAGATAGATGAATGCAAAATGAAATACGAATGGATGCAGTCTCAACCAGCTGCTACCACACTTTTATTTCACAAACACTTTTGTACCTTTTGTTTAGAGTAAATAAACGTATAGGGTGAAGATTCTGAACATTTATTAGTAAGCTTGAAGCCCGGCAGTATACGCAGACAGGTTACTTGAAGACTACAGAAAATGCGCGCTATGTAATTGGGGTGATTCAGATTCACCATACATCTAGACGCCCGATCTTTCATAGCGTCTGGGAAACTCCGTATAGTGCAAAAAGAAACTCATTGGTTTGTTTTTATAAAATACTTTAGTATTTTTATCAAACTATCTTAAAAACCGGGATTGTGACACAGTTTTTTTTTTTTAAATAAATAAATAAATAATAAATGTGGACAACATCACATACATTGCTCTGAACCTAAAGTAAGTTGCTAAAGCACTTGTGTTATGGAATTCAGAAACAACGAAGGTACCACAAACACCCAGACCCGAGACAATGTAGAAAAGTGACTTTCTACATTGACCCGTCCGGGGATCGAACCCGGGACCTCAGAGCTAGCGACACCTTGAAAACCGGTGCGTACGCCACTCGACCACGGAGGTCGTCTTAAGTTACGAGCTGTTACTTTTATTTTCAGGCTAGACTTAAAGTTTCTTTAGTTTCGAGATGTTTATAACTGGTAGGAAACCAATACTTTTTCCTTGGTTAAAATGAAACTTTTTAGTATCAGAATAATGACACGATATCGTTAAAAACTGATAAAGTAACTGGCAATCAGGTACTATTGCGGACCTTAAGTACAGCAATGAAAATTCTTCAAGGGAAATGGTGACACTATATTATCTCGAAAGAGCGAGTTGCTGATAAAACAACTGAGGCTTCAAAAACACTCGTTCTACAATAAATCTCAAGAAAAGTATCAATTAAGACGTCCCAGCACGGCTCGGCCACTCGGCATCCAGTCACTTCTCTTGTAAATAATCTCTTATCGAGCTCTCTTCTGACGACCCATTGTTCGGGCCCGCGACGTAATCAGCTGGTACCATCGCTTTGTTGCCCTGACCTTTTGTATGTATATTTGAGGCTCTTTGTAGAGGTATCTGTCTAAATAATTCAATGTCGGCCTGTCTTGTTCGAGAAGGGTCGCGATTGGAGAACGTGAGCCGAGTCTCTAGGTTGCTACCGATTGTGCGATATTGTTCCAGCATTACCTACTTTGATGACATTCAAACAATGGACGAATACAAAGTGTTTGTTTTCATAGTTATTTTATATTAGCTGTTGCCCGCGGATCCGCCGCCGTTGTTTCCGGTTATTTCGGCAAAGATGGGAATGTTGTTTTTTGTGTTTAGCCATGAAATAGTGTCAGACAGACAGTTGCAAATCTAAGATATTTAATTAACAATGTTTATGGGTTTGACTCTATATTATTTCCCAGTAAACTTATTTAAAACCTTTCTCAACTTAATCAAAGCCAATCCCATGTAAACTCCTCATCTGAATGAACAAACTCAATAAAACAATCTGGTTCGAGAACAAACAGTCGGGTACGGGCAGACAGTTGTATCAACACGGCCGACATCAAACGGTTATGCCGCTCAAAGGGAACCACTCATTTTTACGAGAACTTCCGCCAACAAAAGATGCAATTAACATTTTATCACTTCAGCCTGTAGATTTTTTGGGGTTTTGTATTCAAAAGAAGTCAATGTTCTGCTACTAAACCTCTGGAGACTCCGGAGACCGACTGCTTGTCTGCCAAAAAGTTGAATTAATGTCTGCAGTATGTGTATTTATATCGCAAGAACTAAAATTACAGAGAGAGTGTTTTTCTATTACCGCTCCGCAACAACGAATAGTAAAATGTATTAATAAACTTCAAATTCTGACTCACACTTGTCTATTTTTTTTTAGTTGTTGATGAATCAGGGAGTATCGTAGTTTCTGTTTAGTGGTGAGGATGTAGTATGGTGAAGCTTCGTAATGTGTGGTTGAGCTTCCGACGCGCGTGGTGCACTCTGTTACGTGTTCTGTGGTTACCGCTAACATTTGTTGCTGCACTTTTTATAGGCGAACGATACGGTGAGTTGTGTGTGGTCTTACAATAAAAACCCTTAACCTTTTTTTTACAATAAATAAATGAAGTTTTATTTAACTAAGAGCCGGTTTTTCCGACACCAGTTTTTTTTTTTAACATGATATTCACATACATATTTTGTACTGAAGAACTGTTAAAAACTCCAAATGATTCCTCGGGTAAATTTATCTGGCGTTGGAAATTACGAAAGTTGAAAATCTTTTACTTAGAAAACAGCAGCCTTAATAATATAATCCAAAAAAGGGCTCATGATGTCATTACTTGTCAGAATATTACCAAAGACACTTCACACGCAATTATTTGAATACCGAGAAACAAATAAGACTCTCACTCATATGGATTTTGTTTGGCGGTCTGAGAGTAGGAATTGTACTAAGATATGTTTAACGAAAACATAAAACTACAGTCATAAAATTTGTCATGAATGTTTGTATTTTGCTTTTGTGTTGTATACTTGAATGGTATCAGAATTAAGTTTTTTTTTTTCACACACAAAAGTTAAGCAAAATTCTATGTTATGGAGAGTGTCAGCTATGTTACCGACAAAAAACCTTATAACATCAAGATAAAATGACTGTTACATTTATTATTTTTGTCATAAGGTAAACAGAACAAAACAGTTTCATAAATACATATAGTCCTCTTCACCGTATCCGGTAACAGCGACCCGAACTAATTCTAATATCTTAAATGTGCTCTGTTGGCTAGCAAAGGCTAACATGGTTTAAAAAAACTGAATGTTTGTCAGATTACTACTCAATGTCCCTACACACTGCCATCGAAGCACCTGTCCTCTACAATTCAATCAAAGCTGGCTGCTTTATTCCGAATACGCTTTAAAAGAAAATCTTATTCTGGAGACGTAAGGGATTACGCAACGCCCTACATTCGTGTTTATTTCAATTATTCCTTCTTTTTCTATTAAACAAATTTCTAAGGACATTCGTTTAGTCCCCCAAATGTAGGTAAACCAATTTTAAGGTAAATTCTGATTTAATCTGTATGTGGAATGTGATTTATTTTATCATCCCGAAATTATTTGTTTTCTTGTCTCCATTTCGAAAGATGCGAAATTGATTAAAAGTAACACATATAAAATATTTGCTTATTGCCTAATTTTCAAAGAAACTTTGCAGTTTTTTATGATAGGATGCTATGTCAACAATACTTTATTATAAAATCTGTATTATTCGCATTGATATTAGAGTAGATTGTCAAACTGTTTCCACCTCAAACAATTCCTATTTAGAACTATTAAATAGACTAAATCCATATACAGTTCAAACATAGAACAATTAATTATTGTAGGTCGTGCAAATATTGATATGGGAATCTTACTCCGTACTAACGGGCAAACAATCCGTTCGTCAAATATTAGCTAACGACACAGCCTGAAGAATTCCAATAGGATGTAACGTTTATGGAGCGGCGGGAGATATAACATAAGTGGTTGTAACCGTGAAGGATTCCAGTCGAGAGCCACCTACATCACTGACCTATTGTTATGATACCACGGGGCCGGGGTAACTGCATAGCGGAAGCGACGCTATGGATGAAATTGTACGGTTTTATTTTATACTTGTCTCAGTATATAGCAGTTGATTGTTTATGTCAGAGTTTTTCTGTTTAGAAATCTCTATTGAAGGCGTCTTCCTAATTAATAAATTGTAAATCATTCCATCTCAGCCAAACCCAACGTAGATGGGAAGGCTAGGCAGATGGCGATGACGAAATAAATCTAGTCTCAGATGTTATATTATTCTATGTTATCTGCTTATAAATGTTCAAACTAATGAATTAATTGACAGTGCTATGTTGCTACAAAGAGCTAATGAGATTGCTTACCAATAAAGATATCAATTCTTGGTTCGCAGACATCCGGTCTTCAAAAGTTAGTATTTTATACATTCGATTTACTTATTTGTGTTTGCCATACTTTGTTTCTTCTAAAAGTCTGCAGAAATAATATATAATTCATCTGTTATTTTATATAACGTCAACTGACCGTAACGTTTACAAACAAACCTACATAAATGACTATTAAAATAGAATGTAACGTTCCGTGATGAGTGGCCGTCACCGGCAGCAGTCAGCTGTTTGTGTCCCACGGAAACTGTCAATAGAGTTAAATAGGTCATTGTAGCGAGGGCTCGGCTACTTGTTGCGTCACTTATCAAAATAATATCCCCTCCCTATTAACGCGCTGTTTAGAATAGAACCCTCGCTCCGGTTAGGGTAAACTTTGTATTAAAATAGCTTCAATGATATTCCCCCGGTCACGGAATCGCACCTTTTATTTGTGGTGCATAGTTTGTTGACACCTTGAACTTTAGCACTAGAATTTTATAAGAAACTAGCAATCCCGGAGAACTCCGTTTCGCCACCAGAGTAAAAAAAGATTTTCCCGCTTTTCTGTTGAAATTTTTCCTGAATTTTCTTTGCTATAAACCTCACGGAGCCTGAGACCTTTCCAACGAATGCAAAACCGTTCATGCGAAATCGGTTCATGCGTTTCGGAGTTTTAGCGTTAGGAAAGAAAACCTGACTTATTTTTATATAGTAGACAATTGTGGTAAAAAATGTGTTTTACAAGTTATTTCTTATTTAAATCTTTGAATATTTAAGTATCAGACATTATCAAGTAACACTAAATTACCTAACATTGTTAATTTCATTTTAAACATGATATCTTTTTGAGTTGCTACTGTGAAAATTTGCATAATATCAGTTCATTATTTCGTAATCATCTCGATTTCATTTGGAACAACATTATAATCTGCTCATAAATATTTACAAAATAAATTCTTTTTTAATTACCTACCCCCGTAAAATATTTTTTTACTTCGATCACCCAAAAAATCAATATGAAAAACGGTAATGATCGCAAGCTACCCTCGTATATTTCGCTCACCATAGCTTAGCTTTCCAGTGTAGCATGATCGTTATACAGGGTGGGGACACTAATCGCGGGCTCTGCGGGTCTAACGCGAGTGGTTGACCCTTCCGGCGCGTTGTTCTAATTGCCGACTTTTATACAGCGCGTTACATTATTGTTACTTCGCGCCGTGGAATGATTGCCTCTCTGCTTTATTGTGTTTTGTTTTGTAAGAGTTCTCTATTGGCTCTCGTATCGGTTATGGGTTTGTTCTTGTTTCTCATCACACGTATTGTTTTCAAGTGTGTTTCTTTCTTTTGTTGGAATTGTGTTTTATTTAATGTATTCTTTAAGCTTTTGTGTTCCGGTTCTTTAATTGTCATTTATTGAGTAGAATAAATGTCTAAGTAAAATTGTTGTAGATATTACGCAAGTTTACTCGCAGAGGTCTGGCTCATTGCCTGTGTATTCGATGTGCATGTTCAATGGTGTATGTTTGAGCACAACGACATAGGTATTCTTAAGGGCCGATTAAAAACAGAAATCATTGCATTAAAATTATAACAACATGTGTTAAGGAAATTTTATACAAAGGAGCTTTGACCCACTGTTTATTCGCGTAACATCAACAGTTAGCAGAAAAGAAATGCAGACACTATCTTGTTTATTTATACCACATAAACAAACAAATAAATCCTATTTACATAATATAATACGCACGACACAGCACTTCAGGTAAATAACATTATTTACATAAGTTCGAGTATTATCTGATCGTAAGATATCAAGAACAAATAGACTGCTTGTTTTACTACTTATTACGCAAGTAGATATAATAATAGAATCATATGAACTTTGCGAGTGTGTTGTGTGATAACACGTTTGAACCCGACACGCTCTTCACGTGTTGTGTTGCTAAGGAGAGATGTAAATATTGCCTAACATAATAAAGTGACTGACTAATGTTATGTGAATGTGTTTCTTGTTTAACATTTTTAATAAATGACGTTTTGGAGCAATTTTTGGTGTAATTTTACCCGGCTTTCTTTTCAGTTATTGATTAAGTAGATTGATTGACAGCTTCTTATCCTAAAACTCACGAATTTGTTCTGATATTTGTGTAAAATTTAAGTAAGGTTTTGTAAAATAATCAGTATTATGTTTGGTACATACAATTGAAACGCTGTAGTAACATTTTGAATGCGATCATAATAATTATTAAGTGTTAAAATAATACACTATTTAGCATTATAACGTTTGTACGAAAAAATATTATCTGCCTTGTTGGCCTAGTGGTTCTAAACGCAACTGCTACGCTAGAGGTATTGGGTTCGATTCTCAAATCGACCAAGGTGTTATTGGATTTTTCTTTGAAATTCTTAGTAGCAGGTCGGAGGGTTTTTGCCCTACCTAAAGATACCGGCGAAATGTGGGTGTACATTGGGACACCTCTGCCTTAGCCTTTGGGAATACAGGCGTGATGGTATGTTTTGTTATGTTATGTGCAAAAATAATAGTCACTCTCAGTATATACTGGGCTATTGTAAATTCAATTCATGATCAAAACGGTACTGAAATAGTTATATCAAAAGGCGCATCAGATTACCGCGATACTATCCATGCGTTCATAAAATCTATCAGATTACAACTGACTATGATTTTTGATAACTTTTGTGTAGGCAACTCGATCGGTGCCGCGATTGCGGCGATTAATGTTATTTGTTATTAACTACGTATATGTGGCTTTCTGTCATAGACTCCGGTATTGTTTATTTTAGAATGGAAAATGTTTGGGAAATGTTACGTTTATATAAAACAAAGCTATCATAGTATCGTGTATGTTCAGCCATCGCTTTAATAAGTAAGCATCAAGTAATTTTCGTAATACCGACTCAAACTTTAAATTGAAACACTCAGATATACATTAAAATAAGCGTTTGTTTGAGCCAGGTAAGGCGAAACTTTTCATTGGTATTTATTCAGTATCCCTATACAAACAATTCTTAAGTAAGTAGTCAACTTTAAATTGTTCAAGTGCTGAAATTGCATGGTAATCTTATCTCTTGTATAAACTTGAACATTCAAGCACTTTTATTCAAGAGCTAATTATTATTTAAAAACTTTAAGTTTGTTTCTTTTCTTATAAGGATCAGACTAAGTGTTTTAACTTAAAGTCAGCTTACAATATTATTCTTAGTTTGTTCACTTTATTTAATAGAGTTGTGATTTAGATATTGGTAGAGAAAGATAGATATTTGGAAATAGTAAACAGACATTAATTTATTATTTACTTTTATCATCACATTGTAAACGTACTTGTATACGAAACCAATTGACATTTGGACTCGCACTTAAATAAATTGAAAATACCTTTGAGTAACATTTAAGTTAAAATCTAAACAACTATTCAATATTCCGGATACAGTATTATACTTTAAAGTTGACTAAAAGTTGTTGAAGCCATTGTCGCTCCGTCTGGAAATATTGTCGCAATGCAGTTAGCAGACACAGCGGCCCAGCGACCCAGCGGCCCAGCGGACTTCATCCTTATTAATTTACCCAAACTCCACAACTCCCTGTTGTGCAAAACTCGATATTATACCTCGATGTTTTAGATATCTAATCAATATTCCGTTTACAGTTGCTCTCCTTGGAGTTATAATATTATTTTGGAGAGTAAGTTACGTATAATGTCATAACGGTCTGTAATTCAATTTGATTCCACTATTAGGAAAAGGCGTATAAGTTACGTAAACCAGTGGAACTTTTTACTAGGGCTCAAATGTATGAAGTGATGTAATATTTAGGTCCTGTTATAAAGAAGGAATAAAATCCGTATTGCTCTCTACTTGTTAAATATTTTAATTTAATTTTCTTTTTGTGAAATTTGTTAAAAAAGTCAATTTTAAGGCCGTAATTGTCAACCACTCATCAGGATCTCATGAAAATGAGAAATACGGGTCTTTATGGAAATCTCCAACCGCTTGAGTAGATGTATGGTACCTGGAAAACGTGACGTTCATGATATCCGGCACACGTCTGCAATATGTGACTTCAGTGCCGGAAATTATGAGGGAAATCGCTGAAAGCAGGATATTGGCGGCGGCGCAGCGCCAGCTGTGCGCGCGCTGCATACTCATGCAGCGATTGATGCTGAAATCATAATTACTATCGAACGGCCACTGAATTTTGAATGATTTGATCTATGGAAATAACCAAAACTGACTACCAGCATGCTATACTACATACATACCTACGCCATTGAACAAATATACAACCAATCTATATCTTGTCGTATTATAGTTCACATTTCTTAAAAAAACATGACAAACTGAACACGGCTACCAGCATTCCATTCTTTTTGACTATGGAGATCTCAGAACATAAAGCTTTGTTTAGGAAAAACTAAAATAACGTTCATTGAGTCATAGCCTTTGATCTATCGTCACACTGCATTTTTGTGATATCCTATGACTTCATCAAAGGTGTTCTGACTATAGCTGTAGTATTTTGTAAGATCACAAATGTTTATTCTTTTGTTTTATCAATTAGGTAACTAAGAATAACGTTTTTGTATGCCTGAATTATACGGCTATAAGATATTAAACAATAAAATAAGACACGATACATTTTATTAATTTTTAATCAAATAATGATGAAACCGACATTCCGCAATGTCATGAAAAATAAGCAAAATATTTTTTTGCTTTGTCAAAATAATTATAGGTAAGTTGTTTGTTAGTTGTATCATTGATAAA
This sequence comes from Autographa gamma, assembly GCA_905146925.1. Lineage (NCBI taxonomy): Eukaryota > Metazoa > Arthropoda > Insecta > Lepidoptera > Noctuidae > Autographa > Autographa gamma. The sequence goes on from LR989855.1 coordinate 12,857,634, forward strand.
TACCATTGCAGGCATTTACTGAATATTATGTATATAACAAAATAAACCGAAGACTAATATTGGAATACATCTCACCTTGTGAGGTTATCTTTGTTCATACATTCGAATGGAAAATTATAGGTTAAACCAGACGTTGCATAAATATACAAGAATACCCGGTCATCATTCACTTATGCACTAACTCTTCGAGGATGTATTGAATAAGTTATATTTAATGGAACCAAATAATGAACAATGTACGTGATGACCGCATGATGTTCTGTTTCCAACAATACGAGTACTCTACAACCCTATTTCACCAGACTTTTCCATTAAAAGCATAGGTAAACAAAAATCTAGCTGAGTATGAACCCCATTTAAATGTAAGTAAACAGTATATCAAGAATAACGAATGCTAAGCCAAAATATATTTATCCTGTTCTAAACCAAAAAGCGTTCGGCAGAAGCACTTAAGGACCATTTAATATCTCTTTAGAGGTTGGTTATTCTCGAGGGCACAATTACTATTTATTTTCCTGTCTAACTATCTAACAATTTAGGGATATAGACACTGTAGATTTAGACAGTCTTTTTTCAGCCTAAACGTTGTGTGTTTAAACACAATTTCAATTACACCGTCAAGTTTCGAAAAGATTAAAACAAGCAAAACAAAACATTCTACACTATATTATACAACATGAAAACTTAAGTAAAATTCACAAGTATTTTCGATAAGACAAAATATTGTACTACAGTAAGCAAGCCTGTTTAGTCATCACGTTATAGCAAAATAAATACTATCCCATAATTTTCCAAAGTTTTTCAAATAAATCATGCACGTGTTTGAAATTCAAACAAAAGCTTAGGAGCATACAAACTGATCAAACATACACCTATTACGAAAACCAAAACATCTCTTACATAATCTAAGCAAACAAAATAGTACTATTTGTTGATAACGCTATGATAAGTGTCTGAAACTTAATTCACTGTCACGGCTAAGTAAATGCAAAGAAAAACATTTTCTATTTTGGGCGTGTCACTTTATCTGTACCGTTATGTAAATATTTTAGGTTATCTAAGTACATGTACTAACAATGACACTGATCTTATACTTCATATAAACAGAAATGCAACTTTCCAGGTTAATGGCCAAGGGTTTCCTTTTTATACTGAATTTTGGATAAATCTTAAATCAGTATAAACAGAAGGTTCTAGGAGCAGCAGGCTGCATCTGCATCATATAATGCAAAACAATAAACGCATTTTAAACATGACCATGTTTTAGCTTTTTTAAATGTACCTTTGAGGCAGCTTAATACGAACGTAAAGAGGCGAGGCATCAGGTTGTCTGATGCAAAATTGCGGTTACTGAGAGGCAAACCCGATGACGATGTTTTGAGTATTACGATCAGTACATTGACTATACGGAACGTAATAAATATCCATTTCCCCGGTGCATTGTGTAACCCGATTAATTTCTGGACAATAACTTTTTAGAAGACAAAAATTTGTTTTCGTTGTTCGATCAGTCGAGTCTAAACCAGTAGAATCTTTGCCATATTTAGAATGAAATTCAAACAATGGAATTTTACGAAAACCGGTGGAATAACTGTTGCTGATGTAACATTTTTCGTTATTTTAACAATCGTCACGTGTATTTGAAGTAAATTCCAAAAAGCAACACCAGGGCGGCAATGTTACGAAATACTATATAAATATTATATATAGTGATCATTTACTGTGCTTTTATTCAGTCTTAATTGTCTCGTGTGAGAGAGTGTTTCATATTGTCTCAGTTAGAAGAAACAATATATTATATTTCCGCAAAATGAAAGTGAGTGCAACATCGCAGTCTAAAGGACATACAAGAGTGCAATGGGCGGTCACAATCTTATGTAAGTATAGATTGCTATGTTAAATGGCATAATTACTTGAAAAGTAATTTATTTTCATTAATCGCCTAAACTTTTAAATATTTTGAAAGTATGCTCCTAAACTAAAGAGTAACTTTTGAATATTACGTCCCTCAATTGCTCTGAATTTGAGCCGGACAAAATGGATATAGCCCGTTTTTATGTGGAATAACAAAATTTACGAAATATATTTTTTAGGTAACTTTGCAAATTTCACATACGGTCTCCAAGCGGGATGGGTATCGCCCATGACGAAACTACTACAGTCTGAACATTCTCCCACTGGTAGACCGCTGACTGACACTGAAATATCTTGGATCGCCAGCATACCGTCATTGGCGGGAGTTTTCGGAGTCCTCCTATTCGTACAGATAGTGGATAGATATGGACGAAAACTAGGAATTTTGCTGACAATACTTCTGCAAACGGTAAGGAAATTGAAAATACGCAACGACTAGAAGAAAATTAAGTCTCGATAGTCGAGGTGCATTTTTCATTCTATATTTTGCAGGTTACGTGGATCATCAAAATGCTTCCGGCTTCCACATTCAGTCTGATGTCAGCCAGGGCGGCGTGTGGCCTGGCCGGGGCAGGTTGCTTCCATGTGATTCCCATGTATATCAAAGAGATAGCTCAGGACAATATCAGAGGCGCTCTCTCATCCCTATTTGTATTGGCGCAAAGTGCAGGAATCCTCATAATGTATGCCATAGGAGGGTACTTAGACTACCACACAGTGCTGTGGGTCGTTATTGGAATCCCAATATTGGCATTCGGATTGTTTCTAAAAGCTCCTGAGTCACCTGCCTATCTAGTCAAGGAGGGAAAGGCTGACGTAAGTTTTGACTTAAAAAACATAATATAAATTACATTTGCTTTCTTTGAACTCAACTCATATATATCATAATGTATTTACTTGTTTCTTCAGGAGGCAGTTAGAACTTTGGCACTTCTAAGAGGAATGAACGTTGACGACAAAGAAATCCAAGCGGAAATTAGCGCGATACAAAAGGATGATGAGTACTTTAGATCTATACCGGAACTGTCTATGTTAACTATCAGTAAGTATTCTAATATGTTTGTCGATACTATAGTATTGCTTAGTTTCCCCCACAAGCTACCAAAAAAAAAATATATAATATATAATCTGTTTTATATCGAGCTCTTTACATTTAATTTTTATGGTCACTATCTTATTGACAGGAAATTCTTTACAATCTGATTATGTTGTCATGCGATAATGCAGGAATGTAATTTTACTTATTTTTTGACCAAGTAAATGAAAAGTAGATAGATTATTACTAGATTTTATTTATTTAAAGATTTACACGGCTTGAATTCAATTACATAAATCACAAACTATGCACAACAGCTAACAGTTTAATTTTTATTTAAACAATAAACTGGTCCTGATTAGACGGTTATGAAAAACAATCCAGGCTTCCTACCATTACAAAGAAGGGTAATCAAATGTTACTCATATAATAAAACAATTGCAGTGAAAAACAAGGCTTGGAGAAAGTCTTTCATCATCATGATCCTGGTTATTCTCACACACGCGACGAATGGCGCCTTCTCCATCTTGAGCTATGCGGCGACGATACTGTCCACCTCTGGAGTGGCGATGAGCCCTGAAATGCAATCCCTCAGCATACCTGTGTGCATGGCAGTTGGCTTTCTGATCACATTTGGGACTGTTGACAGACTTGGAAGAAAAGTAAGAGAGCAAAACAAAAATTATGATAAAAATATTTTACAAAATTTCTAAGTATAAATCAAAATAATCAGGATGTTATTTCTCTAACGTTTTGTTTGATTTTTTCTAGCCGATCCTGGCAACGTCCTTCGGTGTTTCTGCCCTAGCCTTCACCTGCATAGCAACGACAGGTGTACTCCAATTGCATGGCTGGGCCACTCCTGGTTGGCTGAACGTTTTGATGCTGATGCTAATCGTCTGCTGCTATGGCAGTGGAGTCTCTCCAATCCCATTCATTGTTATGCCAGAAATCTTCAATTTTCAGGTAAGTTATGTTTAGCGTATTGTACCTCAAAATGAGGAGACGGTCTTTGAAACGTCTGTATTTACTTCTTGTTTTTACAAAACATGCTAACAAGGATATCCCATATAAATTTTATCAAATCGATTGTGTCCTTTAGTTGTTGCAAATTTTGTCTAAGTATGTCATTTGAATAAACGAAACATGGTATATTTTCAAATTTTGATTTTACTGCTTAACTTTTAACCCATATTTTTTATTTTTTCTACTATTTCTAGATAAGAGCAAAGTTGATGGGCTATTTGGTGATGCTGGCATGGTTCATGTGTTTCCTGCAGCTCCTGGCCTTCAGCGCCATCTCCAGCACCTTCGGAGCGCATTACAGCTTCTACACGTTCACAGCCATCAACTTGTGCGGGGCTGTCGTGACCGTTGTTCTGCTGCCTGAAACAAAAGGCAAGAGCGTGGAAGAAATAGAGACCAAACTGAAAGGAGATAACAGTTAACTTGTCGAATGCAAGAGACAAGACATTAGTATTAAGGAATAAGTTATGACAATATGTGTAAAATAAAACAGTTATTGGATATGAAACATGTTAAATAATGGATGTTAAAATAGGACGTTTTAAATATTTGTTAAATACAAAATGCCTATTTTAGATCTAGATGCCATTTTTACATTGATACCGATTAGCCGTTATGATTAAAATAATACTTTGATCCAAACGGATATTGTCTTTTCATTCCTACAGATACCCCAACAACGAATACGTAACAATCAATGAATTGTTTATTGTACGAAACTAAAATTAGAATACATTATCAGCAAGTGATAGTTATGTAAATCGTAGGAAATTCCTGTCATGCAACGTAAAGACGGATACATAATTATTGGCAAACATAAATAAATTCTTCGCAGAACATCCTTTCAGTTGTGTGGGTGTTGTGTAAGGGTATGGGAGGCATCTAAGTTCCCAAATTTATATCTCGTTAATTTTGATCTTTAGTTGTAGTGAGAGTTCGATGACAATGAGTGTTGACAAAACTTCAACGGAGTCAAAAGGACATACTAAAATCCAATGGGCGCTCACGTTTTTAAGTAAGTTATATTGCAACTTGGACTCCAAATATATTTCGTGTCGAATAGCGACATTACCGTTTTTAAGTAAATATTTTGTAAACAAACAGTTTGCAATAAATTAGAATTATTGGACTTCAAGATTTACCTTTTAGTTTTTTTATCTCTAATTCAATGTGGGTTAACTCTGCCGCTGTACTTTATTTATTTATGGTTTACCAACAGTTCCTACGGAGTTGTATGAGCATGTTTATGCATTAAATAGGCCTTAGAGTATACTGTATAACCATTGACAGGCAAACACCTTATGGACTCTTGTTTAACTCTAGTTAAACTGCTAAAAAAACAAGTTTTAATTAAAAGTAATGAATAAAAAGCGAACGGCAATAAAAACGAAAACACTACGGTACTTCATGTTCTTTAGTAAATAAATAAATAGGCCCATCTTGTTTTTGCAGGCAATCTTACAAATTTAACGTACGGTCTCCAATGCGGGTGGATATCACCAGTGACAAAACTTCTGCAGTCAGATCACTCCCCGACTGGCAGACCGCTGACTGACAGTGAAATATCATGGATTGCTAGTGCACCGTCACTGGCAGGAGTGCTAGGAGTAATATTCTTCGTACCTTTAGTAGAAAGGTTCGGGAGAAAACCGGGAATTTTAGTATTAATAGTACTGCAAGCGGTAAGAACAATTCCATTTACAACCTCTCCACAATTAAACATATTTAGTTATTGTTCTTTTTTCCATGTTTCAGTTGACATGGATCCTCAAAATGTTTCCATCCTCCATGGTCACGTTGATCCTGGCCAGAGTGGCGTGCGGCATGGCTGGAGCAGGCTGCTTCCACGTGGTCCCCATGTATATCAAAGAGATCGCTCAGGATAGCATCCGAGGCACATTGCTATCCATATTTGTGTTGGCTCAAAGTGCGGGAATCTTTATAATATACACGTTAGGAGGGTACTTGGACTATTACACAGTGCTATGGATTGTTGGTGGAATCCCAATATTAGCTTTTGGATTGTTTTTAAAAGCTCCAGAGTCACCGGCGCATTTAGTGAAAGAGGGAAAGATCGAAGTAAGTTCCTCATACAAATTGTAATTTATTAAAACATATTTTTATCATGTGTATATTAGGTCAGAAATACTTTTTATTGTTGTCACCCAAATTAATTATAATAAAGAATTAATTCCCTTGGTTGTACAATTTTGTGTTAAGCATTTTTATTTATATTTGTAGGAGACCGCCAAAACTCTTGCATTTTTAAGGGGAATGGATGTTGACGACAAACAGATTCAGAGCGAGGTGGATGCAATCAAGAAAGATGATGATTACTTTAAATCTATACCGAATGTATCTATGATCACTGTTTGTAAGTAAATTGACATGTCATAAAAATCAATTTACCCTTACTAGTCTATCACAATAATCCGCCGATAAAATATGGATGTAAAACATGAATTTCATTTTTCATTAATTCACTTTGATGTGTCTTTTTTGATAACACCAGTTTATTATTTTAGGCAAAACCAAGGCATGGAGAAAAGCCTTCACTATCATGTTTCTAATAGTCATGATGGGTGCTTCAAGCGGTGGTTTCTCCATATTGAACTACGCGGCTACTATACTCTCCACCTCTGGCGTAGGAATGAGTCCAGAACTGCAGTCCCTCAGCATACCTATCTGTATGACTATTGGCTCTCTCTTCACATTTGCAACTGTCGACAAATTAGGGAGAAAGGTCAGTGAAAAAACAAACTTTTTTTTTCTTTATGAAATACTAATGACTGAATTTGAACTATAATCCGTCTACTTAACTACTGGATAAATCACCTAGTTATTTTCTTCTGTTATTGTGTTTTTCAGCCAATTCTAGCGGCGGCCCACATTTTTTCTTCTCTAGCTTTCTTTGGCATAGCAACAACGGGGCTATTGCAACAACAAGGGTGGGTCACGCCTGGCTGGCTGAATGTTCTGATGTTGATGATAGTCATCTGTTGCTATGGAGGTGGAATCACTCCTATACCGTTCATCGTGATGCCAGAGCTGTTCAATTTTCAAGTAAGCATATTTTTCTAAAATTGTAATATAACATATCATCACGCCTGTAACCCCAAAGGGGTAGGCAGAGGTGTACCAATGTACACCCACAGTTCGCCGATATGTTTAGATCCCCTGTAACAGGGGACAAGCCTATTGCCACTTACCGGGCACAATTCCAAACTCCGACCTGCTACTGAGTATTTCATAGAAAACCCCAATAACACCTTGGTCGACTCGGGAATCGAACCCAAGATCTCAAGAGTCTAATAATTTGCATTATTGTTTTGTTACATAAAAGAGAGGATAGAAGACTTTTTGGGTTTCATTAAATTTCTATTGTTTTCTGTTATAGATTCGTGCAAAACTGATGGGTTATTTAGTAATGTTGGCATGGTTCATGGCTTTTCTTCAACTCCTGGCATTCAGTGCCCTCACCAGCAACTACGGAGCCCACATAAGCTTCTACATGTTCACTGTCATCAACTTGTTAGGCGCCATCAATACTATAGTACTCTTGCCTGAAACAAACGGTAAAACTATAGAACAACTAGAAAGCAAACTCAATGGAAAAGATATCAGCAGCAAAAGTGAAAAAAGTGAAAATCCTTGAAATGAAATGATTGTTTTGTTTAAAAAAACATGGCTGTGTGCAATTAAACTCCTTGATTAAGATATAAAATTGACAGAAGAAAATACAATGTTAATAAGCAAAATGCCTACTGCCTTCAGTATAAAGAAAGATGTCTGCTCTGGTATTAATTAAAATTTGAAATTAATTAAATTACTACAATAATTCAACGTTATTTCATTTAGATATCATTTAAACTTGGTCCTTGAATTAAGATGTTTGGAGTTATTAAGTAATTTATAAATCTTGAATATCAAAGAACAGTTGGTAAGTTTGAGTCATATCGTAATGAAGCTGACACAAAGCTCAGTCTCGTCTGAGTTGTAGTAAAGTTGTTCACCGCGGCTCATCATCTGCCCTCAGTAGTTCAAGCTACTCGTTAAACTGTCCAAACTTGTGAACGCTTTATCTCTCACTTTGATAGATGGAGATTTTTACGAATCTTCCACGAACTTTTAAATATGGTGTAAATCAAAGTTTATGAAGTTCCTTTATATCTTTGTATCCGGAAACACATTTATTTCAACAATTCTGTCACCTACAGAAACTAGTGAAAGAGCTCTTATTTAAAGTTTGTGAACAGATTAATAACTTTCATAAAACATAACTATTTTTTTTAAATCTTCATGAACTACAACTTAGTCCTTATTCCAAACCATAGTTTAGGTAGTGAGGATTATTTTTTAACACACATTAATAATAATGCTACTTTACTTACAAAGTTTTCATTTACGATCCTACTTTAAGGCAACAGGTGACCAATCACATCTACAATAAACGAAGAAACCACAAAGAATAGTTTTATATGATAATCTACAAAACAGACTGTTGGTAATAATGCGGAGAAATAAAGTGTTCGTAGAACGGCGATAAATCTGTTCGGGGAGGCCGGCCGGTTGGACGTAAATCACGGGCCAAAAATGAGGCCTCGCCTATTTTACCCTAAGTGTGTATTGTCAAATATGCTATTTATTATTCTCGTTACGGTACAATACAAGCACTTAGCTTTTGAGTTCCTTTTTGGGGTCGTAAATTAAAATCCGAATTAAGGTTGTAGTTGGACGAAATTAAAAGCGCTTGGTTAGGGTTTTCTTTGAAATATTTGTAAGGTTATGATCAACGATTACAAAGGAAAAGTTTCTATTACGTATTCATAAGGACATGTATCCGAGCACTTATTTATAACAACTTTCCGTAGAAATAATAAAAACTTAACGTTCACGGCTTACGTCACCAGGATTTCCATTAAAAAGAAAATTTACAACGCAAGCATAAACCGCTTATGGTACAATACGGAAATTAAATGAGCACGTGAGCATACATCCATGATCGTATCCATATTTCATAGGGATGATATCGTCCAAATATTTGATATGTGGCGTAACAGCCGCGAGAACGGCAGATCAAAGACGATACAATATGAGGATATCGCAGTAATGGCGGAGTTTGCGACTCTCATACATGTTGACCCAGTTTCTGACATGTACTGGTTTTAGAGAATTTTATATAGGATGATGCAACCGCTTAGACTGGTTATTGATATGGTAGTTTGAGTTAAATCTTCAATAATAATACTTGCAGTAATGAAAAATCTACTATTAGTTGTTAAACTGCTCCTAAAAACTCAAATAATATGTTCTATCGATGTTGTTTTATGTAACATTTTGCTAAACATAACAAAATTAAGTAATATTACTTACAAATAAATACTAACTATATCTATACAATTTTACATACGTTTGTTACAACCAATGTGACAAATATCGACACTCCGAAACGAAACCAAAACAAATTATTATTCAGTTACTCCGCACAGAACAAATGGATTCCCCTAAATTCGACATTACCAAAGATCTTTCGGCATTATTCAGAGTGGGTAACAAGATCCATTATATCGTACCAAAGGACCAGAACTTTCCCGCGCTCGCTCGATGCACTGTAATTTCCTACATAAAGGTAAATTGACGTACTCCAATTGGAAAGAAAAGACAAAAAGTGGTTCAGTATGGCGTTACGTTTGCCATAATATTTTCCTTCGATGTTTTCCTTGTGTGCTTATCTTATAAGGCGATGGTTTATTGTTCAACGAAATCGTTTTGTGGTACTTTTAGAGTCGTTACCCGTTCGAAATTTTATGGCGCGTTCGAAATTAATTTATATAATAAATTGGAATGGAAAGCTTGAGTTCATCGCGTTTTAAACATGCAGCTTGGATAAATTACTTATAAACCTACTTAGGTACAATATATCTATAGCATGTACTGATACTCTCACAAGTTTCAAAGTTTCTTCGTGACGAAAACCACGCTTAGATAACTTGGATATTATTTCAATAATGTTCCAAATAGTGTACGTGAGCTCTCCTCAGTTCACTTCACTTTGATATTTTATATTTTCTGCGAAACCCAAAACTTTATCCATAATAGTGTATAGGGGAACGTGTCACGTGTTACAAATAAAGAACCACGCGGTGCGAGATCTGTGACGTCACCGAGTCTCTGAATTACAAGCTATCTATAATTCAATCTAAGTGACTACATTTTGTTTGACTTTTCGGTAATGTGTTTATTGATTTTGTATTACGAGCTAACGATGTGTGTTTTATCCAGACAAGGTTACCTGGAGACTAGTTCTAAAATAACGCTTGTTAAGTTAGAAAATTATCGAAAAATAAGTTAGTAAAAGTCTCGATTTTTTTGAGTAGTTTTTTCTTATGATTCCATTTTTAAAAGGGAAGATATTGCTGCATTGATAGCAAGATCTCCCGGAACAAATATAGACTAACTAACAGTATCAAGTCATACATAAATGTTCTCGTACGATTAGCATTAATATCGTTCTGCTGTAAGCGCCGACAAATCCTCACGGACGTTTAACAAAATGTACGACTTAATTCGACAAAAGCTGCGGGTTTCAATGAATACCAATTTAATGCTCTGTCTAACACGACGGATTTCTGTTATGTTTTACTGAAGCATACAGGATACTGTTTATTCCCGGTTGGTATTGGTTGAGTACCGACAGTCGACAATTTTAGAAGCCCCATTAAGATTAAACCAAGAAGGTGCGATATCTTATCTAAAATTTTATTTTATATTATTATATTTGGGAAAAAAAAAATCTTTATTACTTGACTGGAATAGACTAGAATAGAAGGTTCTTAAAAAAAGCCCCTAAAGAAGCAACAATGTATTGAAACTCTATTGTATTTACTTTATAGTAATTTAATTTACTTTAGTATTATAAGGTCACGAAGGAGCGAAGCCTTCCTCGGATCTGTTGTCAAGAGACAGATTTATACCATTTTATTCTCCAACACGAACATGCAAATTATGGAGCTACATCACAAAAGCCTCCGTTAACACCGATTTAGGAAATATTAATACGTACTGACGGCGCTGCATACATTATAAATTGTATAGAATTCAGTTTTATGAACGATTCTTGATAGTTCAAATAATAGTTTCGCAGATTCATGTTTTACTGTCAATTCCCTGCAGTTCTTTTTTATTTTAAAATAATTCAAAAGTTATTATTTCTTTACTAAGAAAACTGTTACTAATTGGATTTGCTGAACGTAACGTGTAATCAAAACGTACCTTGAATTCAGTTTATGATTTTTAATAATATTACAAAAGGAGCACTTCAGCCGTCCTGAATGCAAGAGCAATATGAGTTTTATGAAAACGTTTATTGAATATTCCTAAGTAAGGCAGTAGTTTATATTTCTTGGAACTATTAAGTTCGGATAAATTCCATACAGGAAGTCAATTTGCCTTGACTTACCGAGAACACTTCACTGGGTCACTGTTCTCAGATCGTAAATGTAAAACTTACATAATTATTTCTTTTCCACTTACTTTTAACTGCTTAACAAATAAATTACATATAATCCCAAAGTAATATTTTCATTTTTTTTTTCATCTTCTCTTACAATTTTTTTATGTATAAAACCAACTCTTCCAAAAACCATCAGGCATAGTACATAGGTGTGATTGCATCATAATCGATATCTGCGTATAATATCCTCATCCGTATTCAGTGGTGGCGATGGGGTCCATGCATCAATCCATCTCAGTCAGTTGTAGTGATAACATCGGGGCGCGGACGTGTGTCGACGTCGCTATGTTTTATTCCTGCAGTGACGTCGCAAATAGATGGCCAAAAATACTCCAAATTGATACTTTTTTAGTACTCCAAGGTTTATGGACCAAAGGTCTGTAAGATATGAAAAAACAATTGTACAGTCAAAAATTTGAATACCTTTCTCAACCCGTATTTGTATAATACAGTATCATTGTCACACGAACTGCACAAGAACAAAAGTCCGTGTGCGTATCAACCCAACAATTACAAAAGAAAACACCATTATTTATGTGAAATCCCTCTCCTCTCCAATTTTATTGAAATTTATTCGAGAGAGGCAGAGGCCTCGGAGATTTGTGTGACTTTTAATTTATTTTTAATTGGCTGGCAGGCACGCGTGGCTGGCCACCCCACGCCACAGTTTATCTGCGCGATTGTCCACTCGTTCTAACATTTCCTTTTTTAATGCTTTTCATTCATGCCTACTTTCTTTGATATTTTTAATTTTCAAGGGTCCTCTCAGTTACTTAAAAATCGCCGAATTTGGTAAAACTTCGAAATTTTCTTTTCTCTAAACCCCTATTATTATTTTAAGGTATTTAATAAAATTTCTACTAGCGTCCCTTCCCCGAACGTGAGTAGGCAGAAAAATATTTGAGCCTTTTTATTTCAGACCCCTTCCTACAATTTCCAAAAGGATCCTGACAATGGTTTTGTGTTTAAACCAGTTCTATAATAATATTATTTTTTTATGGAATAACAGGATATTTTAAGAAAAGGAAAAAATAAAACAATTTAGTAACTGCTTATTTTATTACAGACAAACAAGAACTTTTTGTGAAAAAATATTATCAATAAACGTTCATGTGTGTTCAAACGCTCAAAGTTTTTTATAAAATCATTAAAATAAATTATCGCTTGGTCACATTTACCTGTTGTGAGCTGCATAACTAAGTATCAAAAGGGTATGAATAGTTGTTATACAGCAAATCACAACTCTAACTCTCAGTGATATCACTTCAAATAGACATTTCTAACGTTAACGACATCCATTATTCGTCGACGATCAGTGATTATACAGAATCACTTCATCCTAACTCTCACCTTTAACTCCCCATGGGAAATGATGGTATGGACAACTCCACAACAACATAAAACATAATTTTAGTATGACTAACACTAAAGTTATATTTTATGCCTATAATGTCGGTAACATTGTTGCGCTGAGTTTAACGTGAAATTTAACAAGTTGCACAGTTTATGAAGTCGAGTTAGTACCTTATTAAGATATGATACATCATACAAGTTACGGCGCTGTATAAGTTTGTCGGTGTTTTATTAGCTAGCGATACTTTGCGTTTAGGATTATAAGAACACGTTGCATTCATGTTAGAACTAACAAAACAGGTACAAACAGTAAACACAGAAAATATTGGTTTCTTAGGTTTACGCGAATGTTAGACATTGAAATAAAACTACTTTTTACGGATTTTTTCGCGGTTTATATTGAGATTTTAAGTCCCGACGTTTCGACACCTTTGCAAGTATCATGGTCACGGGTAGTCTGCCCGTGACCATTTATTTCAAATTTTAGTATTTTAAAAGCTAGTTAAATACCGAAAGCACAGGGTGTTATAGTGGTGAACTTTCTGAAACTAATAATAAGTCTCACAAAAGCTGACAAAGTGATGTTTAAAGTTTACTTTGTAAGTCTGTAGCACATAGGCCTGAACCAGTTAAAGCCTCAAAAATATGTTTTAAAATCTGAAAAGATACTGACAACAATACATACTTATCTGTATGTACTTCAAAGAATAAATTTAGTAAAAACACCAGCACTGAGAATATATAAATTTAATCCAAGAAAATACTGTCTGGAACAGCTCTCCAAGACAAGATAAGATGCTAAAACAAATTAAAAAATAGACCATAAATAAAAGAGGGTTTATTTGAAAACGGAAGCGATCGTATCTCCGTGTTTATTTCCGGGAGTAACCGCAAGTGACCGCAATCCGATTTCCTGCACTTTTACGTTTTCCACTCACTCTCTGAAGCTTGACTACTTTATGGTTTCGGTTTGTCTTTACTTTTAAGACTAGATATTAAATAACTCAAAAATGTTTAAGGTTTGTTTCAAGTTACTATTTCAATAAAAACCTGTTTTCTAGAATAGATCACTAGTATAATTAAGTTTTCAAACAGAATTGTATTTTGCGACTTTGTGCAATTTATATTTAAATATAACATAGCATTTAACTTTATCTTACGTGCTCCTATTACACTTGGAACGAAAGACTCATCTCAAAGAACCTTTTAAAAGAGATCGTAATCTAAGGAGTACGCTATTTAAATAATCCAGATACCAAATAACACAGGTATTGGAAACCCATTTCTTATTCATATTCCTTTCATTTCAATACATCAGCGCTCATATTTTGGTATTCAATGAGAACTTGAAAGATTTCGCAAATTCAGATAAGTTGAGTATGCTTCAAGGTTCAATCTCGTTCATTCGTGCTGAACGAATGAGATTCTCGATATTTACTAAATATCTATTACGCTCCAATCAGTTCGATTTCCAAAGTTAACCAAATAGTGAACCTCTGTACGACAATAATTTTCTTAAATGTATATCAGTATAGCTTCATTACTATTCATCATCATCTCATAGAATAATAAATAGTTTCATCTAAATATGCTTATGCTATCGCAAGTAGTTACCGCGCGAAATTGGTGCCTAACACCAGTCTGTGACACGTCGAGCAAAACTAATATACGAAAAGTGCGACAAGTATAACGAACAACAACAACCTCACAGCCCTCGAGTCGCTCCGAACAAGTAAAACATTTTAGCTTATTTAATGAAATTGCAAATTTTCCGTAGAGTAGCGACGAAAGCGATTAAGCGTCAGCGAACGAGCGGCTCATCAGATTTGCGGCCGCCATTTGCATAAATGCATCGTTGTGCAGCAGGTTTATACGGACACTTGACTTATATGTACTGGCAATGCGAACTCACTTGAATTATTGTAACGGGTGTCGAGGAAAGTTTGTAGTAGTGCTTCAGCGCTATTGTGCGTTTGTTAAATACTTTTTTACCTTTCAACTGAATTTCGGTTAAACAACTTATGACGATGTAATTATATGTTCCCATTTTGGACTTCGGATCTGCTGAAAATGAAACAACAAATCTGACTGATCCTTCTTAAAAGGTAAAACATATATAGAAAAACATGGACATTTATTTATTAACTTAAAACAGCACTTCTTCTCATGATTATTGCCAAGACTTCCAAGGTTTTGTCGTGTTTTGCACCTTAAAACTATTCTCCTTTGTGTCGCTTTATGTTTCCGAATCAAATGCTTCAATCCGAGACAGTTAGCGCGACATGACTTCCGAAGTCGCGATTGTCTGCGAATTAATTAGGTAGCGCGTGTTTGTGCTGCAAACTAGTTCTAATGTTAAGTGATGTAGTTACAGCTGAACAAAGGCTGTTCATACAGTTGTGGGTAAGTTTCAGCACTGGCTGGCGTGGGTAGCGCCCAACTGCCGCAACTTCTGCACTTAGGGCTCCGTATCTAGAGAACAAACATTTATTTGGACGATTGAGATCCTCCAGATTGCATTCTGAGCTTAGTTTGCAAGATGCTCAATATTGTGTTTTACTAGTTGGCCAATAAGTCAAGTTCTAGAAAACCTTAAATACATGACTACAGAGTACACACCTCTAGGGCCGATTATTTACACTAAATGAGACAACAGAGAGTAATTCATATAAAAACAAATTACACCAACGAACCCACATAAAGTTAGTTTCCACAAATTAATCACAACTCGAACTATAACGACCAAAAACTCGGGTCATTATTTCATTTCCTCGAAATCAAAACACATCAAATATTCTGAAGAAACTTGGGGACTGTCCGAAAAGTTTGTCTTTCAAGTTGTTTATTTGTGAGAATAATTGAAGGAGACACCGAACTAGCCCTGAAACTACCTCCTTTTACGACTTTTTAGTTGGAATCATAAAACATCAAGTACCTACAACAGGCCCTGAGGTATAAATATACTATGAATAAATAATAAACGTTGTTTTATTTCCTTCATCTTGACACTGTATAAGACAAAACCAACTGTTTAAGCTAGCATTAAACTACTTATTGCAAAAAGTATAATGAAAATCGACCTTTAAATAAAAATAAACTGATAAATAGTATCAAATTACAATCTCATATTACAAGGAATTTTTTAATCCTTTTTTAGTTTTTAGTTATAAAACAAATCCGGAACTGTCAGCTGTTAGTGCCCGGGAAAGGGAAGTGGGTCATGACTGCGCTCGTAAAAGTCGGACAGAAAGCTTTTACTTGTGCACTATTGCAATATTTAAATCATATTGCGGCGCACACTATATCATCTGTGTGTGTAGGATGCACTGCATCCCATCCTAAACCAGATAAGGACTATCTTCGATCTCTAATAAAAATGTTTGATGGAAAATACGGGAAGAAAGGTTTTCTTGCTGCAAACTCGGAAATGTTTAACTTAAAAGATGCTTTGTACTCATACAAAATATTGAGTTCTAGATCTTTAGAATGCCATTATTTACAAAAAAAGTATTTTTTTTCCAAATACAAGTAAGTGCCTTAACATAATGCACAAAAAACAATGTCGTTTATTTTTTATACCACTTTAAATTCGTATCGTAAAGCTGCAAAAGTCTTGTTTGTAAAGAATTTTTATATTAAACAGCATGTTTATAAAACGTACTCAGAAGGAATCTCTGGATTTTGCTTCCAGGATTTTCCATACTCATTCGTTTTTAATTGGAACGTTTCAAATGAAATTAATTTATCTATAGGAGGTACAGTTTCCAACAACTTACAGAACAAATTAAAAGATGATTGCTTTGGCAGGCTCGTCTTTACAAAGCAAATTGAACCTTATATTAATGGCGCTTAGGGTTATAATTGTGTGTGGTCTTTTGTCCCTTGTTCTGACCTTAATGGTAAAGTTTTTGTGCGGAAGGTTCGGGAGTGAACGAATATGATGACCGGGAGCCACCTGACTGCGCTAAAACCCGCCTTCTCCGTGTTAAAGTTTTCAGCAGATAATACAGAAAATAATCCTCCTTGTAACAATCTTAAAACGAAATGTGCTATAAAAAGGTACGAGATACAACTGTTACGAAATTTAGGAAATTAACTTTCGTATCTAAGGACCAAAAATAACAACGTTTTTATGTGGGAATGTTATTTAAAATTTAAGTAAAGTACTCAGATTAAGCTCCGTATATTATAATATGAGAGAGATTAAGAAAGATATGAAGGTATAAAAACCTTGTGAGCTCGAATATGAGTATAATCTAGTGTTACTGCAGCCTGCATACCCAGCCTGAATGACCATTAGTTACAGTTTGAGATCCGCCTGAGCTCCTGAGAGCAGAGACATGTTAAGCCTCTCCTGTACTCATAAATTCCTGCAAATCCTTCTCGTAAAATTATATAACTAGTCAAAATTTATTTGCGTTCGTCTATATGACAACTTCATATCATTTTATTCTTCATTTCGCAAAGTCCGAGTAATAACCGCTGCTGACTAAAAATAATAATATGTATATATTTTTTCCTAGCCTGTACGGTCTCATTGGTGGGCAAAAGCCATAATAATATTAAAAAAGAGTATTAGTAAAGTTTATGACTTGTTTGTTATTCTAATATCATAGTAGTTTCCAGTAAAAACCCAGTCTGATTTTTCTAATTACACAACATTAAATAAAGTTTAAATAATGACGAGGTAAGTCAAACCTCCCATGATCCGCGATGCCCGGTCCTCGCATCCGCATTAAGTAACAAGCCGCGAACAACGCCGGCCTCATACCAATCTTTTTTGGTGTAACCTTAAATTATTCGCAGCTCCGAGGAATTAAATTATCTGTATGTATAAAACATTCAGACGCTGTGATGAAGAGCAACGTTAAGCCGCCCGGATTAAATATGTATAAGAAATTGCGAGATTTTTGTAAATACGGAGAACAATTATTTAATAACGGTGTTTATATACCTTTTTGTTCTCGTCCCGTCTCTTAATTTTTACGCTCTAATTAAAATGTAGTAGTTAGTCCTTGTTTCAAATACGTAATTATTATATTAATTACAGATACTGATTAAAATGAAGTTATCGCACAAAATAGGTGATAAATAATTAAAAGTCAATAAATTAATTACTTTAAGCGACAACGATAACATACTCATTATTTTAATTTCAATCAATTTGTAAAAGCTTACAACGAGAAGCCGAACACGCTTGCTTTTGTATATATTTTGTCCAAATAATACTGAGTGAAAACTTTTTGCTTGCGACACAAAAGTTTTCTGAAATAATGTGGAACTCAAAAACTCCTTTATGAGTGAACGTGGTTTTATTGCAGGCACCAAAAAGTTAACCAATCCCAAATACTAAAATAAAATCATACAAATGAAAATATGAATCTAGACAATTTTAATTAAACCAAAAAGTTGTTTTATGACTTTAAAATAATCCTATTGTGATGTAACATTGTATCACTGACTACTATACCAACATTCTCATATTTTAAGTCTACAAACAAAATAATATTTTCAGAAATTCAACAGTGAAACAAAAGTACTATTCTGTGAAACGATTCAATTTATGTGGCTTTAAAAATGTTCTCGAGAAAAATAGCGTTTAGAATTTTGGTCTAATGTGGCGCCTAGGATGTAACGTAATAACAAAATCTTAATGAAATACAACAATGGGCGCATAATTTCATTCTGTGCTTTAATTTAATACGTAATTATAATTGTGCCTATTTTTTGTTTGTTGGGTCTCTGTTATTCATTGATAAATACATTACATAGTTTGCTTTTAACTTTATTTGCAACTTAAAATTCATTCATATCATTTAACCTACTATCATAATCACAATTACATATTTTTTCTTTGATCTTATACGGAGAGTGCCATTTTTTTCGAACTTGTTCATTGAAACATATACGACACTCACTAACAAACAACAAGTTTGTATATATCGATTTTCCAATACCTATTATGAGAATATTATCTAGCTTCTAGCTCGATACGAGCTAGTAGCTAGATAATATTAATAATAGGTATTATCAAGTACCTCACAAGCTCTAGTTAGCTAAGGATAGATCCTCAACTGTGAAATTGAGTAGGCACTGGAATGCCTACCCTCCCATATTCCCTCTCCTCCTCATTAGTATTCAGCTGCCTCCCGGCCGGTTGCTGTGCCTCACTTAATAGAAATTGGTCTTGCATCTCTTTTATTTATTAAGTATCGGAACGTGGACCGACTGCCTTCGAACAGGAAAACCTTTAGTGGTACAATAATATAAGGTACCATGTTATCTCATGTACACGAATAAGATACCTAATTGTGACATGTTCACATGTCCTATAGGCTAAATGTTGGAATGATTTGTTTGATTCTACATGTGAACATGTTGTGACCGACTTGCCTGCTATGTGACATGTTCTCATTACCACACAGTTACGAGCCTACATTCTTGAAAAGCAATAAATCCCAACTGTAATCTAGCTCAGTACGAAGGTCTACGTCCCCATAAGTCGCTGCAGAACTATAGGTTGAAGGCAAGTTTTAACGAGCGTCGGCGCAGTTAGCCGCCGTTAACGACAGGTCAGCAGTCGGGGATCAAATACTCAACCCGTGTAATGATCGCGGACTTTTATTGTTTCAGAGATTATGAGTTAGTTCGTGAATGAGCTTTGTCAGAAGTATCATGTTTGCCAATTAAAAAAGGAACCGCTTTATTTTTTCATTAATTTAAAGAAGGATTGTATTATAATGCTTACAAGCGATTTTCCTTGAGGCCTTTTTTTAAAATAGCCGGCATGTGTATTGATTTCTTAGCTATTTGTCTATTTATTGAATGAATTTCAATTCGAAATCTTGGGTTCAGAAGAAGTTATCGAAATATTTTTTACAGAAAAAACTAAATATTCGTTGCATGACTTGTAACTAATGGGATTGTTATTAGTTTACAGTTAACTGACCGAAATAACTTGCAAACAGATTGGAAACCGAAGAGCAAACTTTGTAATTTTGGACAAGTAACTTGTTGCTCGCACGGCGTGAATCAACCGCACTAGAACATTTTCCATACTCCCTAGCACTTTATCTCTAGCTGGTCCAAACTTTGCTTCATACGCTTAAACTTTTAATACAGTCAAGGAACTAAATGTAATAAAATTCAAACTGATTTCAGTCATAGCACTATCGGAAAAGAGTTTAAATTTAAGTGGGTTCTAATTCAATTCTGTTTAGTTTCTATACAATATCGATGAGAATAAAAGAGCCGGGGCTTGTGTTAATGCCGGCGTGATTGATCGTCGCCAAACATAACACCGTACAGATTTATTGCCGGCACAAAGGCCACCCACGTACGACGCCCTTGTTTGACAGACTGTTGTTGTGTCAAATATAAACTGCGCCAGGAAAATGGCGGAGGGTCCAAAGTATTCAACCGTCACTATAACCCTGAGTGATGGAGAAGCTAGGACCTACCAATATAGTTCATAATTCTTTTTTATAAAAAGCTCTATGTAAAAAGTTTAAAACCCTGAGTGTAGAATTATATACCAAATAACGAAATGACTGTATTTAAGAGTAGTAAAAATTTTCATCGTCTAATTGGTAAAATAAGTATGTTTTAGCACTTTTAGCTAATTTTGAGGGTATTGGCTAGCGTGGTGATGTAGTTGGCAGCACTGCCGCGATTTCGCAAAGTACCTACTTACTTTTATTTAGTTGCTAAATAAGTAGCATGTATTTACTTAGGTCTTAAAATGAGTACTGTAGCCTCAATAAATCTTGGATCAAAAACAAATTATTATTTAGAACTATAATTATAAATTAAGAAAGTTAAAATTATAATTTAGCATCGCAGAGTGATTTATTAATTGAGTTTTAACAGACTAATTTGTAAAGTGAAATTCTAACGAAATATTTGAAAATTTACTGAGCATACCAGTATTACGAAAATTGGGTTAAAGTTTTGGATTTCGGAAAACAAATGGAAGGTACATTGCGCTGTGGAAAACGTTGGATAAAATTTCGTAAACTACGTCGAGTTAAAAGTAAATGTGTCTGTAGTTTTCATTGCAAATAAATACACACATCACGTTATTTCGAAAGTTAACACATCAGATAACCGGATTAATTTAAATGGAAATCAAATTGACGTGGATCCGTTATTGAATTTGTTCTACATTTCCCTAGGAAGCGAGATCAAAGGGTGCAGAGCTTGGTCCAGAGCGCGTGGCGTGCGTCGGCGTGGTGACATATGATATCACGCCGCTCGCCGCCGTCAAACGTGCGCCGATATTTGATACCGAACGCCGTCACTCGGGAATTCTTTGACATTTATCTTTTCCGGCGCTCGAGCTTCGTTTTTTGAAACTTTGTTTGATGAAAATCCTGAATGTAGGCCAGACTACACTTAGATAAAACGTGTGTCTATTCTGATGTGCATCCAATCTACCATGGCGGCCTATAGACGAGATACCTGTTATAGGCTCTTTTGGATATTCGTTTATTCAGGAGAAGATCATGACACGCCACTCATCGCGTATATCAATGACCTTGGTCCATAATATGCTAAGACCAAGACCATCGATATAAATAATGTCATGTAAGCAAATGTTCAGATAAAATACACTAAACATGTGGACAACAAACGCAATCAATCTTTAAAGGTCCTTCCAATATAGTCAAACATTTCGTTTCTTTGCTGACAATTTCACGCATCATACATCACCAGATTTTCGTGAAAGGGCATTGAAAAGCGCTGGCGAGTTTGTTTAGCGAGGAAAGTGAACAAACATCGCCTCGATGAAAGAATAATGTTTGGAGCAAGGGCCTCTGCGTCAATATTTGAGGGACATTATATAGGACAAGAGTCTTCAGTGCGGGTCCGTTGGTAAACACTGTGTTATTGTAGGCCTGCCGCGCTCCTTTAAATGTCTTGTACTATGTAGGCTCTCATCAGCCGTACACTGGTGTGTGTGTATAATAAATGCGATAGTTAACTACTTATTATGTGACATATCTAAAATGGAATTTTCGAAAACTGATATTTCAGCTTCTTATATGTTTCAGGGCACAAACAGTATAACAACGCAAAAAAAAACTAAAATAAAGGGATAAATTGCAACACATGTTTGGTAAAAAGACAATTAAGTGATATTAAACATTTAACTAATTATGAAAGGGACAGACAAATGAATTGCCCTGTTCTAGACAAACACGCAATCGCTTCAGCCAACTACAACAGGAAACATTAGCAAATATCAAAGTATAATTGCGGTGATTTCCCGCGAGGGCTCGGCAGACATAATCGAGTGTCAGTCATCGTGATGTATCGCCGGCTTCGTGAGTATTGTCTGCTCAAACACGCAGTACGAACAATTGCCTGCCTAACCAACCTCCCGGGAATACTACGTTTAGAGCCTATTATTAACGTATGGATTTCCTCGCGTTACCTTTGATAATACACGTGCTTGATTACTTGTTTACTTAGTACGTTTTGCGGAACAGGGATATAATACTCTGTGACAACGTTTGCGGCATAATGCCATTGTAATCAATACACACAATTCATACAGTATGTACAGTGTTATACAGAGTAATTTAGTGTGATGATGGGGGATCCTTAAGTAGAGCGTCTTTGCCTTCTTGCATGATATTTATGTTTCTAAATGTCCCAGCTTACATACAAGCTCGTCAGGCATGCATACCGCGCGGGGCGCACTTTATTAAAAACTCCTCGCATTCAGGCCACCGCGCCGCGCCGCGCCGCCTCGTGCCGCGTCGCGTCGCGTGAATGGTAATGTCGGACGTTTTTATGTCGCTCATAATGCTAATGGGATATTGACTGCACGGTACTCACTTATACCACTACTTGCGTCAGCTAAAAGTGTATTTTTATTAAAGTTAGGGCAGTTACTTATTTACTAATAGTTTTAACAATGCAATGAAACTTGTAATTAAAATAAATAACATGAAATCATATTTTACAATAAACGTTCATCGCTCTTTAGTAGGATTCGATATTACTTCGTATTAAAACAGTAATTTCGACATATTGTAGATAAACTTTTTTATCAATCATGATTCAAGCATTGACTGAAGTGAATATACAAAACATTTACTAGAACCAGGTCGTATGTGTGCACCACTAAACCAGTTAGAATCGCTTACTGACCACCTTTCACGTCGCCCGCCGTAAACCAGCCGAGCCATTCTCCACCGGAGACCGCTCGCAATTTAAAATTCTGCACGTTTTGCTGAATGCGATGTAAGGTGATATTACACAGTTCAAGGGGCACGAGAAATTCATGACCGCTCTCAACGAAATGTCTTCACTAACTTTATATGGTTCAGGTTGAAATACAATTTAAAATCAAAAGGAAATAAAACAATAAGCGGTCATAAATTGTAAGTTTTAATTTACAACATCAAAAACCAAGCTGAAAATACATTTTAATTCAGTAAAACGCCAACATTTTAATATCCTTTGTTGCCGGCACGATATTAAAATGGCTAGGAACAAAACATAGCTCACGGACTGCGTAATAATGTCCGAGTAAGCTCTTTTGTGACACTAAGTTCCTATCCTCATTATGTCATATATCAGCATGATGCATGGCCGGGGAAATATCACTATCCTGGAACTAATGACCTACCAAATAACATGTCCACACATAATCACCTCTATTGTTTGCGTCGCAAGGTTTATATTGTACTAATTCATTTGTAGTATAAGGGATGTTTTCAGGAATCGTAAAAGCCTCATTGTCGTCGTAAAGCTTAGCTTTCATCTAGTAATTTAGACCAAAATCTGTTATTATGTTTCTTATGCCAGCCACGTGTGTCAATATAATTGTTTCTTTTATTTGGTCATATTGGAAAATAGAAAAAATAGGTATTTATTCATACAAAAATAAAATATATTTTTAAAATTAATATATGTTCATTTCCTCATTTTCGAGGTTTAACTTTCGGCACGTTTTTCCTTCCATGAGTAGAATTAGTTACAAAACATAATTTAGGCCGAGCTTCCCCAAATTATTATAATTGGTATAAACAACTGTGACAGCGCCCCACGTACTGATCGTCCGTTGTAAGCACAACACGCGTTCCCTCACACAACTCGCTTATATACGAACATGTCAGAATATCAAACATTTCAGGCCCACGTATCAAAAGTCATACCTAAGCAAAAGCTTTATTTGTCCTTTTATCCGCATGTAATTATCGTATAAAAGGAAAACTTAAATTTTATCATTACATCGAACATAAATATGACATCTTCTGCAAATTTGTTGGTAAACTAAATATAAATGTGTAGCGTTAAAATTAACTACGAGTCTTATAAGTAAAAACTTTGTCTGTAAATAAAATTGTAAATAAGTTGGTACAATTTATTTATAATTAACACACCCACTTCTTTAGTCTGAAAGTCATAAATATTTTATTCAGTGTAGGGTAAGTTTGTTCTGCCGTGGCAGTTCCTTATTTCAATGCAGTAGAGTTTATTCTTGTAATCCTTTATAACGTATGGGCGACATGTACAAGCACTATCGAACAAGGACAAAGCTGACATAAATACTACTTGACGTGTATTTCCATATTATAATTAGCATTTTATTAAAACGCTTGAAACGTAACAAAGTGGGATCCGTTATGTCAACGGTTCTGGGCGTTCCGTTTCGGATTAATTAAGGTAATTTTGCTTTGTAAATTGAAATAACGTGTACGTGAATAATTAAAACGGGATTATTTTGTCAATACATTTAATAATATTCATCGTGAGGTTTTATTTGTAATTTATTGCGTCGTTATTAAACCGTCTTATATAACAGGCAGTATAATTGTAACGTCTCCTATAAATCATTCTCTTTATGAACTCGCAGCAGGATGAGTTGTCACTATCATAATCAATTAATTTGTCATTCCATCACCCTTTGAGTTACGGCTTTCGGAGCGAAAAAACATGTTCATTTATATCAAGTTGTCAACAGAAACACGAGTGTGTGTCCATAACACAATTAGCCGCATGTTGTCCTGTGCGTAAATAATTGACGGGTCGCGACGACACGCGGGCGCGGCGCGGTGCGGGAGCGGCACGGGAGCTGCGCGGGAGCGGGGCGGGCGCGGGCCTGCATGACGGATGCCACTGGACCCGGATTTATTACGTACGGATGTGACGGACGGACATCCCTCATCCAACGTTTTGCATTTATATTCAAGTGTTTGGCATTTTACGGATTTGAGTTATGGATGGGTCATCAGAGATGATGTACTTCAAAATGTAGTGAATTTTATAGTGTTATGCTTCTTGTTTATTTTGAAAGTACATAAATCATGCTACGGTAATTATATCACAAGTATTATTACTGAAGATAATTCAGTTCAATGCTTTACTCAAGAATACCCATTACCCCCGTAAATCCCTTTTGGTGTAATTTCATCAATAAAAATCCATTAAGTACTTTATTTTTTGTTTAATATCCTTATTTCTTAACGATCGATTGATAAGGGTTTTAACAAATATCGTGAATTTGAATTCGATTTCCCCGGATCCTTTTAGGATGAAAGGACCAATTTTGTCATTACTTTAAGTACAGTCTAAAATGTCTGTCTAATGAGATTTGTTTGGCGCGTGTATACTTTCTATTTGTATAAATAGACTTGAATGAACTATGCTACCTAGAATATCTTTGAAATATATAGAAGTTACATTTCAGAATTAAAAAAAATGCGTCTTTTCTTTTAAAAATTCAGTTTTTTTTTGTTTTACAATATTTTATTACAATTATTATAAGCCCGTTTATAAACTATACAGAATGAATAAATACAAAAGTTTTATATTTGCGATTTATATTACGGACAAGCACTGAGTAAATCAATCAGTATCGAATTCCATTGAGCATAAAAAATGTCTTAAAAATATTTAACTTTGAGACGTGATTTTTAAGTTCATGTAGCACACCGTTTCATTTCACTACAACGACTACAACGACTACATATAAAATAAAACTAATGTTATGATGTATAGATCACTATCATCATCATCACTACATAGTATAAAACAAAGTCGCTTTCCGCCGTCTGTCCCTATGTATGCTTAAATCTTTAAAACTACGCAACGGATTTTGATGCGGTTTTTTTTAATAGATAGAGTGATTCAAGAGGAAGGTTTATATGTATAATACATGCATAATATAGTAGAGAAACACGGATAATTTTGGAGATTTTTGACGTCAGGTCGTAAATCAACACATTTTTTGCGCTTTCATTGCAAACGCTGGCTGAACCCTACGAGATAGATCAAAATAATGTACTACAGTATTGTGCACCTTAAAAAGATCTACAAAAAAGTCCGCGATGGTATATGCCTATCTCTTGAGGGTAACCCACAATAACCATTTTTTATCCTTTATTTAATACTTATTCACGAATAGACGATTTTAAGCAATACAGCATTAATCCTTATCTAATTAAGTACCTTCAAAAAATTGTGCATGTAATATAGATCAATATTGCCCTTTACAGCATGTAATTTAAATTAATATTTTCGAAGATATTACAGATTTAAAATACAGGGATATAGCGGTTGCGGCGGTACCGGCCGGGGGGCCGCGCGGGGGCCAGGGGGCGCGTGCCTATACCAAAAAATGCTTAGATTCTAAGGCTGTGCTTTGGCTTACAGAACTTTATGATTGCGTAGTTATATTTGGTATCAGCGTTGCACCCGAGCAAAGCCGGGGCGGGCCGCTAGTTTGTTTATAAAAACGGGTCACATCGATGGCCGGTACCGATAGTACCATTCAGTGCCTCGTATGGTACCGCAAGTCATACATACGTGTGTTTTATATTTGCCATAAGCAGCACAACTTCTCGGAATAATGACATTACTAGAATGGATCCAATAACAATCATAGCGCTAACAAAAGAAAAAAAACTTGAATAACAACTTAGAGAAATTCAGAAAAATAGGTTCTTTTTCAATTCTAAACAATATGAAAAAAAACTCAGCAAGGGGAGCTTATTACATTATAAACCAATTAAGTACGAACATTGACTAGCCGTTGCAGATTAAAATCATTACAACACGGACAACCCTACGATTTAAAAATAACATCAGAAATAGTACAAAACAGATAAGCTCAAAGTTTACTCATGTATTGAATATGAAATTACAAACTAGCGTTGACGTAACTAAAATAAATTCTACAACAAACAAATGAATAACAGTACACAGCGATGTACCGCGTCCGAAAGGTGGTATTAGTTTGAGCGGCAATCAATGCGATACGATCTGAGATTGATAGGCTGGCGTGAGCAAACCTTTACCCAGGTAGTACCTACTGCCTACCCACTGCCTACACTGCCTATCTACTGCCTACTGACGGAAAATGTACACTACGTGACTAATTCTGTTTGTTTACTGATACTATCGCTCGTTATTATTTGTAAGTTTAGATAGATAGCTATTAGGCTTATGTGCTTCTAACTTTGTAGTGTAATGATTGACGTATTTGACTGTCACTTTTAAACCATATTATTATCACTTTTCTATCAAATAACCTCGGATCGGAAAATGTTGTAGTTTCATTTAACAAAAAGCTTAGTCCATCTGCATAAACAGTATGTTTCCTTATAAGGAGAACAACGCACGTTAAAGAAACACACAAATTATCAATATTAATGTCGAGGAGGAAACCATATCAGTAATCAACAGTCCTACATATCTGGTATTGATTGTAATCACGATGTTCACGACGTAATTAGATCGCCTCCTCTCATACACACTAGACGAATAGCTACGGAAACATCTCACGAACTGTGTGAAAACAACCGCGTGGGCCAGCCGACACCCGCAAAAAATAACTCAATAACCGAACTATGCCTTCAAGCTAAATACAACTCTATTACAACAGCACAACAGATTATACTCGCAAATAACGTCGCAGTTTATAAGGTGTTTTTATATGTCCATTAGATTGTGCGTGATAATAGCGCCATTAGTACTGAGTTTCGTCTTTTGTTCTTCCAAAAGTCACTCGTCGGCGCTAAATGTTAAACATCACTTTTTTTGCTGAAATTACAAGTTTAGGGGACGGAACGTTTTATTGCGACTTGTTACACGTCTCATGCCTAACCTTTTTCAGATACGAAAATTGTCGATCATAAAAAATAGCGATATAACCCTTAAGAACGTAATGGGTATAAAAGATACCTCGCTCTGTAAACATCACTATTTCATTCGTGAAATTGTTTCGGTACACAAAGTAATAAATTCTTGGAAACACATTCGCTTCTATTAAAATAAGCCAATCTGTTTTATGTTCTACACTTTGCTAGTTTTGTTTGCATTTGTTAGATACCAATAAATTTTCATGAACGGTTCGTGCGATAAGAGAACTGAACGTTAAATTGACATCAAATCGAAATTATTTGTTGTTCTTATTGATTAATGTGAGTTAATCCAATTAGCTTCCAACAACATTAATATCGACAATATTCACGCATTACTAAAACTCGAACATTAATTTGAAACAATAATTATCCACATCCATCGTTTTAATGATCGATTTTCAATCGGAATGATTCGGCGTTGGTGGCGATGAGGATTGGGGATGCAATGAGGCTTTATTCACATCTCTCACATGATGTGACGTGTCGCGCGGATCCGGAATCCGGAATCCGGGCAATAAAACTGGGAAACAGAGGGGTGTTTAAAAGGCTAGCAGTTAATCAGATGAAAGGTTGTCGTTAACGAGGCGTGCTGGATCGAGCGGGGCGGGCCTGTCCGACCCATTGAGCATCGGCGTGTTAATGAACGCTAGTGCCGTATAATAGAATGAATTGAATACCTGTGTTAAAGGGGTTTTTATTTCAGTACCACGAGGGACTTGGGGACCGACTTTGATGTGCAGTGTTCGTGTCACGGCTGAATGTAATTATGCAAACGTTTCACCGCCCGACTCGTTATTGAGAGAACAACTCGAGTGTTGTAGCCTTTATTAATGAGATTTTATAGCCTACCAGCTATCTTTTAATATATGATGAGGGTATGCACTACATGATAATGAATTTGTAGTATGCTTGCATATAAATTAAACAAAAATCAGTCATAGGTTTGGGCTATTCTATATGTATTAGCATGTCCTTTCAATTATGAAATAGGCCAGTCATTTCGATGCTACAAGTTGGAATTACCACTAAACATTAAAAGCATTCCCAAAATAACCGAAGGTAATAACTTTGAGCATTAAAATGTATCATTAACCTGCAAATGTCAGAGGCATGCGGTGCACCGGCCACCGCAACACGATTACTTCATTTTGGTTCATTATTAACTTATTACGCGGCCGATTGTGTTCGACCGGAAATGTTACGTAGCAGAAGGGTTGGATGAATTGGTGAACGAATGTTCCAATAGGTATAGACACTGAAGTGGATTCTAAATATTATAATTGGTTGCTTTGCTTTTGATTACATTCAGAATGTAGGAACAATGCGAAGATGAAATACGTTCATCTAACTGCATTTTGTGCCATTTTTCGTAGTGGGAACTTACTTCATTATGTATTATTGAATTTGATTTGTTGTGTGCTTCGAAAGCTTTGCCGTAATAATAAGCATTAAGAACTTGACTAGATATCTAGGTTTAACATATTACTTAGTATTAAACTAGCTCAATTAGTTTTCGATTACCTTAAGTCACCTACTACTTAAAGTTTCCAAGGGATTAAATCATCAATAGTAGTTTATTGAGAAAATGACTGAACAATAGCGTGTATTGAGTTATTTGAAGTTATACCACAGACGTTGTGGCTTTATTGGATTTGTACGACATACTGATAAGGGGTGATGCTGGAATGTATATGGCTAGGTGGTGTATGGCATATTGTATATGTGTGTAATAGTTACTCTTTATAGCAGATTGCTTAATGCTATAATCATAAATATAGCCGAAAATGATTGATTCGCAACTGTACGCTATCGATGCATACGTACTTGTGGCACTTTCGTTACACAATAGTTGTTTATCAGTTGATAAAATCATTCTTTAAGACAACATACCTGAACTAAATTGTATGTGTAATAATAAGTTTAAAATGTTTAAATCGAGTTTTCAATGGCGCATTTATTGTTGTAGTAAAACTTTCCAGACCATTCGAATGCTAGGATCTAGCAATCCAAACGTCCGAATGTTTACGAAACTATTTTGTAATTGTAAAGTTTTTACATCAGGCAAAGTTTGTATCTAATATAAACATGCCAGGCTCGGTATTTTGGAATTTGTCGAAGAAATTATCTAAGTTAAACAAATAATAATGCAGCATGAGAATATTAATACGCAATAATGTATTTTAATACTTCTAAGTGCCTTCGACTGTCGAAATAAACTCTAGTGTGTAAGACACTTATCCATAAAAAAATCTCACAGCTATTTTAGCTGGTAACCATCTGAATCACTTCAGATCTCAAACAAAAATTCCACCTCAAAATCAGTAACTTCATATAGAAGCTGCGATGTTACTAACAGACACGTCAATCCCATGTCATTGATGTTGTGGACGATACATACATTTAACTAAATTATGTAGTCGCACAACACTTAAATGTTATTATTCCACCTTATGTTAAGCAAAAAGCTTTAAAGCAAAACGCCTATTACAATTAGAGCCCAAGTAATAGCCTAGATTTCTAGAATAATATAGGGTATAAACCGAGCCGGATTCGTCGGAACATGACGCAGACAAGCCCATATTAAGTATTAACGGTTATAGCTACTGCCTCGCGAAGAGTCTCCAATAAAATTACCAACACTCCGTAGCTTTTACTGGCTCTTAGAGTTATATGGCGAATGAAACGACACGCTTCAAATCAACATCATTGGCTTTTTAAATGAGGTTTTCTTTAATGCTAGTTTATTTGTGCCATATTTTGATTATAAGTGGGTCTTTGACATTATAAACTCAAAGTAAATGCTTTTTAAATTCGAACGAAGCAGGACTTGTGTTTGAAAATAACTTATTCAAAGGTCTATAGATGATTTACTCAACAGGTTTTAAAGTTTTCACCTGAAGTACAAAATATATTGAATATTTCTAGTCTCAAAGCCTTCTGTGATTAATATGAAATCTGGCTTATACCTTTCAAACGCCGCACGTAAATTGGTAAGTAGCAACACAGATTATAAATGAAGACTGTGTGAAACAGTTCACAATACTTAAGCGGCAGAGAAATGGCTGGAGTTAGGAAGTCACGAGTCATCGTCTACGTAACCCCTCGCCTTGCCGTGACTTTCACAATCTGACGTCACGATAAGAGCCGCCTCCAATCTTGACGCGATAGACGAGGTCAATACTATCGACTTACTACATCATTCAGAGATCCTACGAATCTTATTTCAGTCAGTGAAGAGCTTACAGTCTCTCCAACTGAACTCGTAGAATCAAATGTTTGAGTAATACATTATGTAACAATCTGAACACTGAACTCGAGATACAGTGACGAGAAAATCCTTTTATTTGATTCAGTGCAATATTTTTTTACAAAGAATTGATTTGGGAATATCATGATGTAAAACGTTTTTTTACTGCGGCCGCGCTGGTTAGAAATCCCAAGAATAGAAGCCAAACGCAATAATCAATTTCTTTTTTTTTTATGTAAACACATAAATAATTCAATAAATTATTATATAGAAAGTGTTAAAACTTTTCAGTGTTTTCACTTTATCGAGCACACACGAAAGAGGTTCGTAAACGATCTGAATCTAATGATGTAGTAAAGAGGTCGGTTACGGCGAGTTACTGCGGCTAATCAGTGCGACTACACGGGAGTCTTGCAGGTAAGCGATCGACGGTACATTAAGGAAATACGGGTAGTTCGACCACCTTTACCTAAAGGTGGATTTATCCAAATTTTTCTTCAAAAATGTTCAAGCCTATTTAACTCCTAAATATACCTAAATAAAGTACGATGCCTTTCAGGTCAAGTTCAGCAGCTGTAACTGGTTTTAATAACTTTTAAACCATCACGCTGTATGTTTATAGTAATATTATAGAACGGGGATTAGTACGCGCTAATCCCCGTTCTATAATATTACTATATAACCGGTTTTATAGCAAAGGTATGGCGGGATAGTTCATGCAAAAGCCTTAATATTTATGCAATTTTTATATATCACAGTAAATTATTGTGATACAACGTAATTACGTTGAATTTTATTTAAATACTATATACGACTCTATTCCTAGTAGCACTTTAGTTTGAGTACCCAGTTATCGATGAACTCTATGACGCACAGGTAGCTACGCGTCTGAAATGTTGAGTTTCAACTTTGCTAGATATTTTATACCTACGTAGTACATTTCTAGATTGACTTAATCTGGCATTAAGTGGTAAATTGTTAAAAGAAGTGTCCGTAAGTGGATCCACTTGGCATATAATATATTCTAAGCCATTCCCCGATTATTTTTGATCACGAAGCTTGCAAGTTTCAACCAGACATGATAGAAACTGAAAAATGCTGTTTGTGTACTTCAAATCAATAAATAAAGGGCCACTGCTTTTGATACAAATAAAAGCAAATGACTCATAGCTAGATTCGAAAACACTTACGAAAGAAAGTCCCTTATGAAGTATCACTTATATTATCTGACACGTCACCAACCACTTTGTGTACTTAATATAAAGACCGTTCTTCCTTCCCTCTCGCTGTTATCGTGGTTTCGTGTCAAAATGAAGGTGATAGTACTGGTGTGCCTGGTGAGCGTGGTGGCCGCGGAGGAGGTGCTGATGAAGTACCACGAGCTGGTGGGCATCCCCGCGGCGGCCAGGATCCGGCAGCAAGAGTCCATGAGAGTCGTCGGCAGCGTTGCTTCCTTTAATGGTGAACACCCGTTTATGGTAAGATCCATTTTTTTTACTTTCTTCTTCTTATCTTTTTTCAAGATATTATTATGTAGAATTCAGTTTAAATACTCACCGGATGTTGATGGAGTATAAAATGCATCTCTTTGGTACATGGAGCGGTTCAGTATCCCTTTAATTTGGACCAAATACTACACCGAACAATCTAGGCGTTACGGAATGTAAATTACGAGTTCTGCTGTTGTTATGTCGGGTGTGGTTCATTTGACAGGCTGGTCTGATCATTACCCTCGCGACCGACGATACCTCCGTGTGTGGAGGCAGTCTGTTGAACCACTACCACGTGCTGTCGAGCGGCCGGTGCTTTAACGATGGAGAGTATCGCGCAAAAAGTGTACTGGTAAGTGACTCCACCTCTTATGATAGTTTATAATTCGGATGAGATCAACAAACTTTTAGGAGTATTTTTTCTGTTTTAGGTAGTATTAGGTTCAATAAGACTTTTCTCTGGAGGTACCCGAGTGTCCGCCACTTCTATCTACAATCATCCTAACTTCAATCCGCTCACCTTCTCTAATGATATTGCGATGTTGGAGGTACCTTTCATAAATTACAACAGTAAGTGATTACTATAAAAATATTTATTTGAACTTATTCAAAATAAAATGTGCAAGTTTATGATTGCAATATAGAATAAGGCTTTCCAAAAATTAACACAGTTAATTATTTATTTTTATTTTAGACTACATAAAGCCGATTTTACTGCCGTATGGAGTAACTAACACCTTTGAAAGCTACTCATCTGAAATCATCGGTTACGGAAAGACATCTGATTGTAAGTAACTTAGACATATTATGTAGACAAGAAAGTGTAGTATAGTTGTATATTCTTAGGCACATACTTAGGCATATAGGCAAAATTTAAAGGATTCATAGCTGATAGGTATATTCTCGTAGGCTAAATTCAAGATTACTGAGACTATATTAGATACAGAAAATTACACATTTAGAACTGTTCTATCGTTTCAGCGTCTCCTCTGAACTCGGGCCAGAGCCTCCGCGACGTGTTCGTGAAGGTGATCTCCAACAGCTACTGCAGCCAGATCTACGGGTCGTCAGTGACCAGTGACGTCATGTGCACCTCCGGTAACTTAGGCAGGGGCGCATGCGGCGGTGACTACGGCGGCCCTTTGATCTTGCGCCGGTACTCCGGAACTGATAATCAGGATTTGTTGGTAAGTAGCCATGTATATACTTTATTTTTCAACAGTATCGTTCATGTATTCTGAGTTTTGTGATTGGGAAGCTTAATTTTATGTCCTTTCGAAGAGTTTTAGAACAGTAAGTTCAATCTTTTACTCATCTAATAACAAATGTTTCTTACAGATTGGTGTTATTTCCTTCACCGCAGCGGCAGGGTGCCAGTCAGGTTACCCCACGGGCTACACGCGTGTGTCGTCATACATGAGCTGGATAAACAGTGTGTTATATTAAATTCTCGCATTTACAGCTATACATCATAATATAAGACCTCAGATTTCTCCAAACATTTTCCACCGTTTGATGTTTTAAGTACCCATAACGAAATGTCGATAATGAAGTACTCAACTTCTTAATTCTTCCCGTAATTTGGTAGCACACGGTGAGTTAAATTTTTTGTACTTGCCAAAAGTCTTTAATTACAATTAAATTCAAATGATATTGACGCGAGATCACGATAATAGATAAAAATTGTTTTAATCAACATTTTTAATTTTTTGTTGTCCTTTTATTTATGTACAATGTGCGTCATAAAATAGTTGGTGTCCTTCCCTATTTTGTAACCAAATCAATTCTAGAGAATACTCGTAACACCATTTCGGAAGAGACATGTGCTGTGCATTGCATCTACATGTTAACCATCGTGGAGCGCAGTAATTGTAATATCAAGCACATAAATAATGTAATAATAACTAGAGCAAATAGTGGTTCCGTAGATAACGCTGAGTGGACGATAAATAACTTGGGCTTGACGCGAGCTCTCGAGCGCAGTAGGCAAGGCGGTACACATGCTCAAGTGGGTTCCACCCGCGCCGCTACCGAGCACAAATTTCAGGGGCTTTACATACACGACCAAATGAATTCTTGTAGGTAAGCTGCAACAATTTTTCCTGTATTACACGTTTGCAACCAAAAATGAAAATTGCATCGATTTTACTGTAAACACATGCGCCTTAAAATTCAGAACTCGCTTAATAAGCTACGATACCAGAAAACGTAGTTCAAATGTAGGTAAGTAGATATTTGTTTACGTACACATTCACAACATAAATAACATTGTAAATACAGGTAGGTATCCCGAACAAATTGCGGTTGTCCTCGTCGACATTTGGACTCTTTTGTCAACAAAATTAGTGGATAGTTCGATAACCTGTCCCGACTCTTATAGGGTCAACCCCTGATATTAAGGTCCTAAATAAATTCCGGCTTTCCCCTGAAACCCACAAATCAAAGGAAGTAACAACATAATGGGTCCACGTAGAGGTTTTCTTTCGAATCATTTTATGTTTGGATCCTAAGATCCTTGGTAACAGATTTATACGTCTCAGTACACGTACAACTTTGTTTTTCGATTTGCAGAAAATAAAGTTACCGCAAGTAGGTCAATAGATTCAGTATTGGATACGTAGCGAGATCAAAATCAAATAAATCACTGTTACTTTTACAAAAAAATACATTATTCTTAGAGTTAGACAAAGTAACATGTTTTTTTTTTGTACTAGTCCCTATAAATCTTTATCATATTTTTTGTTAATCTCGTATCTAACATAAAATACACTTTACTTAAAACACCTCATGAATAGCATGTCAGCGCTTTTAAACGGAACTGGCCGAGAGCCAATACTAGGAGAATAGGACGGCTCTAGACCAGCTCGGGCGTGATAAACTAAGCTCTGTAGATAGGTGCACTCGGTCCAAGGAAGTACGAAATCTCCCGAAAATTGACGGAGTTGGCCGAAAACTGCCGGAGTTGGGCGAAGTTAGGCGAAGTTTCCCGAGCCCACGGCGCTAATGTCGGCGTCCTGACGTGAATAGCAACGAGGTGTAATGCTCAGTGATGCCGCACATTATGAGTTATTGCTAGAACTGTACACGTGCATGGAAAATTACCCGCGTGATGTTTTGTCATAACGGTTTTGTTAGGCTCTATATCATTTTTCCTGGAGGCTTTCGGTTGCTTTCTGAGAAATGTGTTGGGTGGCGTGATTTTCCTTAGAATAAAGTAGGTATTATTTTCTATGAAATATTATCACCTACATTGTATACATTTTATATTTACATTTGTAAACGGCTTTATAGGCATGGCCTAAATATAAACTTGAGACTGAGTGATAAGAACGTTGTCTATGTTTGATAAATAATTATAATCAACGACTTCACTGTATTGACTAATTTCGAATATCCAAAACACCTAAATAATTAAATAAGGCGAAGTAATTAAATTATACAAAAAGCCACTTAGTTTCATTTTCAAACACACCTTATTTTTATCAACGCCGGCAGTAATTAAATATTTTTCGTCAACAGGCCGTTAACACTTCAAATTCAATTAATTGCTGGAGTTGGTATTGCCTAATCAAATGGCCCCCCCTTCTCTTAGTAATTCGATTACATAGTCTGGAGTGGTCCGTTCCTGTTCCCTAGCTAAGTACTCGTGATGAGGGTCACTGATGAAAGATTCCAAACTTCGATGCTCACTTGTTCCGAGAAAAAGTAACGTTTAGGCTTAACGTAATCCAGGGTGTTCCTCAAGTGGCTTACGAGTAGATGTATAGACTTCGGTGAATTTCAATCGTGTTACGAATATTACAATAAAAACTTCCTAACTTCAGAGCTTAGGCCAATTATACGGAGAATCATTCAGATTCTCCAAAGATATTATTTACGGCTACGTATGTCAGTGAGATTCAGTCTATAACTTACCTGAAAGTACTCATCATTAACGCCAAAGTTAGTAATTACAGTAAGTCAAAGTCAGTTTATTATTATCGGTCCTTTCGAATATAACATTGCTTTTAATTAAATTAGTATCAGCTGACTATCTAACATCAACTTCCATCAATTTTCAATAACTTGAATTTTAGTCCAAGTTTGATGAGTTTTGATTGATGGTTATATAATTGACGTATTTTTGCATATTTTACTAAACATTTTTAGGTGAACGTATTACATCACTCTGTATATACATCCTGGGTATACTGTATATCGAGATTTCTTAAATCTATGAATATAAATTTGTTATTCGCATGCTAATCTTCGTTTATCACGTAGTCATGTTGCGAGGGAGTCGTAAACCGAGTCGGGGGAAATGAGTTAGTGATCTTGCGCCTACACTGGGTACGCTGGGTAATGCTCTCACTGTCTAAGTAAAGCCCAACTTTTTGCCGTAATACTACGTTTTATGTAGCTACATATCAAAATTCAGGCTTCGTAGGTATGTGGCTGTAATACTTGTAGAAGTTTCTCGACACAGTCTTGAATCTACTTTTGGTAAAAATATAAAAACACATACAGTAAGGTTTACAATGGCTAGTTTATCTATTCCTTGTTTTTTGTAGAGCAAATCGACTTTTTACGTAAACTAAATTAGCACTTGAGACACAGAAGGACATTCTCGTTATTTGTTATAATAAACAAGTGTTTTCCTCGTCTCAGCGGGTGACTGTATTCCAAGAAGAAATTGATTAGGTACCTATTTATTAACTAGCTAACGAGTAGTTATATACCCAATAACAGGCTAATTAATTAGTCCTTCAAGTAAATATACAGATATTCTCATTATTCCCAACGATCCCTATTTCTGTGACGGGAAGATAATTTGTATTGCCCTAATAATAATGATACAATATTTTTTCATAATTCACACATATTAGAGCACTAATTGTGACCGCTTACATTATCTGAACTATAACATATGGATGTTTTAACATAATATTATGACGCCATTATCTAGTGCTAAAACACTCTAATGCAAAGTGCATCACAAGACGCAAATCCGTTGGCTATTGAGGTCATTCTTACATCAGCCGCAGAGAGCCAGGGTAAACACGCCAGGAGACCGCGCTTTCAAAACCCTTTAGATACATTCTAGAACATTTCACTCACGAAACTTGTACACCCTAAACTCGACCTTACACGAAGTCGCTAGGGTTGACTCTTGATTGTTAGGTTGTCTGTAGTTAGGACGTGAAGTGGACAATCTATAGGTAGGTATTGCACCTTTGTGGAGTTCGCCCAAGGCGATGCAAAGTTAGTCCCGTGTTGGTGATATTCATTGTTAGGAACGTATGTTGCACTGTGCTTGAGATGTGCGAGTTAAGCCGTTTGTTCATGTAAAATGTATGGGGATGAACGCTTACTCGGCGATTCTCCGCCACGTGCCAACAAACTTATTCTAAAAGAAACGAGGGCAGCACTAGGTGAGCTTGTTCTGTGGGATTCAATGTGAGTTAATGAGTTTATTTAACTTAACTTTGTAGCTACTGAAAACCTTTATGTTTCTGTTTCAGACAAGTTGGGAAAACAAGTTTACTGTTGGCCTCGGCAATGCTTTATTCAATTAATTATCTAATACATTTCGGGTCTCTATGATGTATATTAACTTACGTAGGCAATCTTAGGTGTAAATATCGCCCCCACAATCTCCAGACATTATTTATATCACAAAGCTGCGTTACAATTGAAATCTATTTCAGTACAAAGATTATGAGTACTTAAGCCTACATAAAGTGGCATCGTTGTGACGTCACCGGCACATTGTTACAGACAACAGTGAAGACGTCACTCTCCGATAAGTCTCTCTCGTGGAAATAATAACTGGTACAGCTGTAGCAGGGCTGCCGAACAATACAGGATTACGGTACTGTTGAAAAGAGTCGCCGTGGCCTCGCGGAATAAGGACCGGTCGATATCAATGAACATCTAGGATCAAAACTCAACATGTATATTATATTTTTCGATGTTAACATTAGTTTCAAGAAACAAGCGATTGATAGGCAATTTCTATAGTTACTAAAATAATAGTGTTAATCAATTTTCTCATCTTATTTCAGACTGTCTGTCTGCCCATAAGAGGTTACATTTTAAACACTGTTTGACAATAATTGTGATGTAGGTAGCACAGTTCTACCTACTGCAATGGTATACATATAAAATCGTCTTTATTATATGATAGAAATAAGTAGGAGTATATCTGTATAACGAGCATTTTGTAGTCACAAGAATTAATTAAAACTAAAATAAGTATTCCTTTTTTTACTAAGTGGGAGTTAAAGCCACTTCACAATAATATAGGTTTATACAACACAAGAGTAATAAAATATCTAGATAACATTTCAAATAATTGCTTCGTTATATAACTTTGTTTTTTAATCATCAACGAAAACAAACGATGAACGTGACTTGTTATTTCGTTTGAAAATATAGTTTGACGGGTTTTGCTACAATACTTGATATGAAATGTGTTCGTATTACCTTCGCACATTAGTCAATTGTTACAGATAAGTATAGAAAGACTATATAGGACAGATTCCTACTTCGGATCTCCAAACCGTATGGCACACTAAAATGAATGACGTCCTCATGACTTCCAATGTCAAGGTATTGCCACTGATGTAGGATGTTAGGTGCCTAATTAATTGTACCCTAAGTAATTATACCCTATAAGTAATTGTGTTTATTTGTGTCATGTGTATAAAATTCAGTCTGAGGTTTTAACTATTAAATTTAGTTTTTATGATTACCCCGACAAACAACACCAGTCACATCATGCGTTGTCAATTTCTCCTCGGACTTTTAAAAACAGCTAAATATCTAAACACCCTGTAGCAGAAAGGACCCGTCAATCTGAAAGCATAAAAACTATGTTCAGTACAATAAACAGTTGAGAAACAAAGTCGTTTGGCATCCCTGAACAGAGGCCATCCTCCGCCTGCCAGTGACAGGAGTATTGGGTGCCTTTGTCGCGACCAACCATTTTGTTTCCAACATTTTTATTATACCAGCCAATAATAAATTGTTTTATTTATTACAACTCAGTTGTTGTTCATTTTTGTTTAATTGTGACTCGTAATTTGATGGTATTTTTTGTTTTTTTTTTTTATGGTTGTTGTACTTAGTAACGATTTTAATTTTCAAAATTTTGGCAATGGCAAAGAATTTCAAATTTATTAAAAAAAATAACCTTTTTGCTGTACAGCATACAGGCCATCTAAACAACTATGTTACTACATTAGTACTACAGAGTAACATAAGAATACATCACACTAAATGTTGATAGTTAGTCCTGACTAAACGCACTAAAAATATAGTAAACATCGAGATAATTTAGTCGTTAAGTGTAAGTTTCGGCGTCGTCATCATTAGGCGCGACAGTCTCCGGCGGGTGGCGCTAGTGTCGCAACTATCGGGAAAGTGATTTAGCTGTCCTAACTCCAGCGAAAGCAGCTCAATCGCTTGTTGAGACTACTCGGAAATAAATACTGAGAGTACACACACTAAATATTATATTATTTTTATGTTTGCCCTAAAAAGCATTCACAACATATAAAATAAATTAAATAGTCCCTAAGGCTATTTATTGAGCTATCCTTAAATACCCATGATATAAATTGTTTTAGTTTACTTTTATTCCTTGATCAAATTCATTGTGACGCTTGAGGCAATTTCACTGTCAGATAAAATGAGAAAAATAAATCTTTTAACACTTTCGCCTTATGACACAGATCATAAACAAAATGGTTCTATATCCTTCCAATATTACTTTCGAAATAGGTCGTAGGGTCACGCGGTCAGACCTAACAGTCTAACTCCAGCTTCCATACAGACACCGTTTCATAACAGACCTTGCTCCAATATATTTAATGGCGGCCAAGTTGAATCGTAAAAAGTTTAATAAGGGTAGCACTCCCTAGGTCCCTGCTTTTGACAAAATTGAGTAATGGCGTCGCATGTTTAATTTACGGCCAACACCAGCCCTCTTGAGGTCAAACAGGTACGTACTTAGTAATTACTTGGTTACACGTAAAAAGGGTTTAGGAACTTGTGATTAGGATGTTATAACTAACCTACATTTTGTAAACTTTGTCTTATTTCAGACGTGATTCATTTACAAAATTTATCCGTAACCTTTTAAATAAGGGCAAAAACGCATTAAATAAGTGGAGATATATTCGAAAACATCTGACAATCAACCAGTACATTACATGATACCTACGATTTTCATTTAAATATTTTTTCTCATTTGTTTTCTTACACAAATCATAGGAAAAGTAACCTAATATCTTAGTGAAAGGGTAAAGTTTTCTTTGGCAGTAGAGCAGTGGTCAGATAATTGAGTTGTGGACGTCTGCAGCTGACAAGGGCTGCGGTTGCAGGTAACTGGAGCCGTCATTATCCCCCGGTTGGATCATAGTACTATACGTCTGTACGGCCCTGGGTATTCTGATGTTAACCCGGCTTGTTAGAAAATCCAGGATTTCACCGTCCAAGGAACAATTTTCTTAAGAAGATTTAAGGCGGGTGAAGTTAATTCAAGAAATGTTTTACCTTATTAAACATTCTTTAAAACTACAAAAATACTCATACGCTCATTTTCATACAATTTTTGTAACGCATTATATATCTTCCGTTTCGTTTCATCAAATACAGATCCTTACTAATAGTTTATTAAGCCTCTATCGAGAACTGGTCTCGATCTATCGTCTATCAAAAACGAATCCGAGTCCACATGGATCAGTATTGGATGTGTGGCTCTGACATGCAATTACGTCTACATTACCGGATACCAACTTCACATACAGTCGATATAACCTCTAAGTCTTGAGCAATAAGGTTCAAAATGTAGTGGTTTGGGTGTTTAGTGGTTGTACGGTTAAGACATTTCTGTTTGTCGCTGCGGCTGCGGTATTGGATGGGTGCAATTGCAGATTGATTCCTGATTGTGCACAAGTTTGGGGTAGTAACCAATCAGTCTATTTAATACTGATCTCCTCATGTCAAGTGTTATCTTACCACCAAGGATTGTAAAGACCATTCCAACAATTTTTTTCCTGGTACTGTACTGATTTGTTTCCGACAAGCATGGTAACATTGCGTCTAATCTTCATTCCTTTTTAAAGTTATGTTAAAAAAATTATATCCGCAGAAATCCGATATATTTTACCATTATCCATGACTGAGATCTTGATCCTCATTTTATTTATTATTTACTCGACCACATATTATATAGATATCTATACGTAAATCCCCAATATTATAATACATGTGGCATGAAAAGTGATATCAATCACTGATCCGACCTTATTCGATATTCACTAACCTATTTCTATTAGGCTTCCCAATCGATTTTGCACTCTACACCAAATAAGATACGGTGCTGTTTATGTCTGGCTAGGTTTTTCTGCTGTATGGGTTTTCCACGCATTCCGTCGTGATTCCCACCGTTTGACGGGTGACAAATATACATTTATCGTGACGTTTATTACGTGACATTGATTTATGAAGTGCGTCTACAGCTTATACTGTAGTGAAAGGGGAAATAAGACAGTTTACTTTTATGTGGGTGTTGTGACTTCTTGACAGGCTTTATCGAATTAGTGCTAATGAGTAGTTGAGTAAGTTTGGAGGTTACCTAACTTTCTTTTCCATAAATATACTACTACTAAGTTTAGCTATTTATAGCGGCTTTTCTCTCGAAAAATTACTGATAAAATTAAGGACCCTAAATAAGTTTATGAATAAACAATACTCAAGGGACTATCGTAAAATTTGAGAGAACGCACAAACAACGCTTCTCAAACATCTGTCTTTCGGATAAACTTGAAAACAAAACAGTTGCAGAATATCAGAAATAACGAGAAACAGTAACTTTCGAAACCAAAAATAAAGCTTAAGGAAATTCTCAGTTCGGGAAGACAAACAAAAAGCGGGCAAGTTGTTTATTATCGCGACATTAGGCCCTCAGAGCAGGCCTCCATTACGTATAGTTGTTGGTAAATAAATAACACGGCTCGTTGGCCGCCGTAAACTAAAACTTGCAACACATACTTACTGTCTACCTGGACACAAGTTGCGAACTTACGGATACGGGAGTTTATCCGTGATACCTGCGCCTGTGTGTGTGTGTGTGTGTGGGTGTGTGGAGAAAGTTCTCAGAATTATTAAGAGGCTCTTGATTATCCAAAGTTTCTGTTTGCTTTTCAGTTGTGTACGTTTCTAGACATAGTAATTATCGTAATTAAAAAGGCAGCCTTTTGTGCTAAAGAATGAAAAATAATTTTGGGTATAAAAATATTTATGTAATTAACTGTAGCTTTACTATTGCAAAGCTAATAATATTTACTTATACTTACTATATTGATGAAATAGGAAATTTTCGACAACATTCGTTTCGTAATAATTACTTATATTAAAAAGTAATTTATAGGTGATCCAATAATTAATAATTCATTTTTATATTTGTGAGTATCAAACATTAAAAGTAAAAATACCCATCAGAATTTAATCCGTAACAAGATAAAGTAAAATAAAAAAAATATTTATAAAAAGCTTCTTTTATTACTAATTATTATAATGAACGTATTTATGAGAGCCTTCAGGGTTCTAAAAATAGTAAAGGATTTCTCATCATTATTTATTAGTAGCGCCGTTTATCCTGTTAATCCCGAAAAAATAAACGAAACTCAAATACAATAATACCCGCGTATTACCGTTCACTTCCTGGTATCGATTGAACGTGACGTCAAGGGTTTGGATTTAGATGTTACAATTGTTAAGTCTGAAAAAAAGAATGACTACTAAATTCCAATTTATTTTATGTAAATATTGATAAACCTGGAAAATATTACGTCAATTTGA
Source organism: Autographa gamma (assembly GCA_905146925.1). NCBI lineage: Eukaryota > Metazoa > Arthropoda > Insecta > Lepidoptera > Noctuidae > Autographa > Autographa gamma. The sequence continues at coordinate 12,901,219 of LR989855.1, forward strand.
ATTTTCAGCTTTCTTTTTAACTAAGTTAGTTACTTAGATAACTTACTTCACGGTCTTAACAAATTCTCATTTTTAAACGATACCAAAAGTAATTAGTCGTACCCTAAGTCTTTCAAATTATTCGATACTTTCGAACGGCAAGTTTGTATTAATACCAATAGATACAATCTCTTTTAACTTGCGCCGTCAAACTCGACTTGAAACGTTTATCTTGCAAAACACGCCGCGAACAAAAACGCCACCGAACTTGGCTGTGTTTACCGTGCACCCGCGCCGCCGCACCGGCAGAGCCCAGCGACTAAATTACACAAATTAAAATGTCACTTAGTTGCGATAAGTGTAAACGATTGATTGTTGGACCCGTTGATGTATGTTACTTGGAAGGAATCGTTCTACTTAAAAAATAACTGTGAAAGTTTGTCAAGAATAAGTGTTCCATAAGTTATGGTAAAAGAAAAAGGTTCCGGTTATACAATTCAGTATTCCAGTCTTTACAAACTCAAGCATCTAACTCAGAGTTAACCAGTCCAGACAATTCCAATTCAAACTACACGAGAGGAACACAGTTAGTGTAACTGTAGCAAGTGAAGTTCCGCGCCTAACGAACTGTCTTCAGCTGCGGAACGAATAAGTATTCTTCGGACGTCTACTTGCCAATAGAAACTTAGTTCTATCCAGCGTTCAGTTGTAAAGTCCACATATGTACAGAGCTCCCACAAATCAGGCCAAACCCTACAAAGATATCTCCGAGGCGAGGTTTACTTAGCAAATAACTCAGATTTAGAGACATCTGCAAACTACTGTCACACAAATTTAACATAATTCAGGAATTTAGACAGTCGCAGCGGGATGCTCCTTTGATTATTATGTAAATAGCAGGCGTGGGATAGGGAATAGTGGAGTGTTGGCGACGAGCTAGTGAGACGCGCGCGACGCACGCTTACCGGAGCTATTAAACATGTATGAGGGAATGAGGAAGCACCGCCGAATCGAAACTGTTCATTATACGGTAATGTAGTAGCGTTAATAGCAGCGGGAAATGTTCGCATGAAAGTGAAGACATAACGTCGGGAATTTTTTAAATAGATCCTTAACATCATGACATAGTTCGATTTCTTTAAACAATATTTTGAAATAACATTTAATCTAACTTAAAGAAACACCAAATCTGTTTATTATTTTCGCCTTTATCAGACTAAACATTCATTTAAGACAATATTTAACTTAATTAAATTTGAAAGGGCTGAGACGTATCTCTTTAGCTACTCCTGGCATTCGTAAATAAATGGATGAATTCCATTGTATTTCTTTCATTTTAAGTAAAAGACCAATCACAATCGTAAAGTCATGATGCGATATATAAAGACGTTTATTAATGAACGATTACTATAATAACAGTTACCTTTTTATTTTCAAAGACAAATGTAATCAAGCCACAATTTTGTAAATATACTAGTATGATGGTTAAATATGTAATCACGGATACACCACACCCGCAATGATTAAAATTGTTAAATGAACGAGCATTCAGTAAAAATACTGTACTCTATCAGCGCATAAAATGTAACGAGTTGTTACTTTGGTAAAGTTAATACTTTTATGGCAGACTGTTACCAATCTCGCTCCAATTTCAATAAAAATACAGTAAATTCAACATTATCGAGCAGCTCAACGATAGTCCGGGGCATTTAATTACAGTTTTGGTCAGTTTCATGAAATTAACCGAGTTAACACTTTACTACTTATTCATTAAAATATAAACTTTCACCACATTATACTAAACTGTACTATTTTTCATCTTAATATAAAATTCACAAGAGACATGTTATATATTCTCGTGTAATCAATGTTTCAAAATCCATAATGCATAATATCATAGAAGCCTGTGTGTCCTGTCTAAGAACGATGTTCAGCCACATTAAATGAAGTAGGTTTTATGCATGCGCGTATTATGTACGCTTCATGTAACACACCCCTGCGGCCCTGGTACTACGGTCTACGCACATAGAAATTTCGAACATTTCTTGTTAATATTTCTTTCTTCATTTACAAAGCCGTATAAAAGATAGTCCAAAAATGTTATCAACAACACAAACAATGGGGACCTCGTTATAATCATAAATCTAATTATAGCTCCCTTCCTCATTTTATTCGTGGAGTACAGATTTTGTTGTTACTTATTTCATCTGTCAAGGGCAGCTAATACAAGTAGGATCTAAGATTACAGCTTCCCTGACCCCCGTGGGGTCTACACCTATTATTTCGGACACATGTGCACATTACAGTAACCCCCTTATTTCGGTTATTGACCCCCCGCGGCGTGTGATGGCGAGAAACCCCTTAATGTTGGAGCAATCGAATGAAACACATTTACTAAAATATATTCCTATTAAATTATATTACTAGGTTGTGTTATGGCTTCGTATAGAGTTTGGTGTACATTATGTTTATTGAATTGTATATTATATTTGATTTGCCAAAAGGGACCGCAATTTTTGTGTCTAAATAACTCTCAAATAAATATAATAGGTTTTCGCTTCAACCATAAGATTTTGTATAACTAAATAAATTCTAAGTATAACTCAATTATAACGCGGCAAATGAACGGAAATACACAATTGTTAACAACAAAGCATTTTTTTTTATCCTATATATTCTATTATCATATTATATGTTAATATGACCTGTCATTATTTCATAAAACGAAATGTAGATGTTAAACACGCATGAGTAACATAAATGTCCCCATTTAACTTACCGAATTAAAATTATGGTGAGACAACAAAAAGTTCTATCGCAATCTATTCTTATAAAACAATGCCTTTGTATTATAGGCCATCTCTTTTACTCCGTTACTTAATGTATCTATCTGTTTCAGCTGTTACGATGCTTATTAATCTTGCTTTTAAAACAAATGTTGCGGACTGGCAGCGATCAAGTCGCAATCGCCGCTCATTACGCGGAATAACTTTAATGTGCTTGGCTTTGACTAACAACGCCCGATACAGACGACCGGAGCAGACCGCTTTGTTAGCAAAACGTTACAACTGAATCAGAAATTTCTTTATTAAACATTGATTTGTAAAGTTGAAATGTTTCTATGCAATTTAAATATTAATTGATGTGTTTTGATCGAAGAGAGCAATGAAAAAGTCATGATTTTAAATAACATTAAAAAAATAGTATGGTTTCAGTCTGATATACACTTGTTTTTCCTTTTAGTAGTGGAATGATATTTAACAGGGATATTAAAAAAAACTTCCATATCTAGCTAAATTCCCGACATAAAATGAGCCTTTACATCAATATTTTATTTATCACAAGATCTATAATACCAATAGCATGTACTATCGCACAATGGCGGTAGTGTCACAGTGACATATCGCGGCCATCTTGAAATATAATCTGTGGCGGCAATAACTGTCGCCGCGGCGATGCATCACGCGGCTCGCGGGCCTTGGGCCTGCGTTTTTGTGGCCGATACATACAGTAATAAAGCTGTAGATCAAGCGAGCTTTATTTAATACGTTGTTATAAAATGCAGTCAATTTGTGTGTTATATGAGTTATGTTATTCGTATATTATTATTGGTTGAGTTTTATTAATAATAATATAAGATATTCGTTTTTTATTTTCACGCCAGCTAAAGTTTCGGTCCTATTCGTGTATTGATAGATAAATTATTTATTACCAGGCATTAGCTCTTTAACTTAAATTCCAGTTGTAAAAAAATATAGTTTATTGAATTAAATGTCCGTTAGATTCTTCAGTTCTAAAACAACGACAACAATAAGTATCACGAGACATTGCTTTGTATCCGCACAAACTGTCTGACTGTCAGTTGTTTGTAGCTCACACATCACGTCACTCGCTCGCAGCGGGACAAAGTCTTTACCGACGCTTTAAACGTCACAATTAACACACACATACAAAGATTGTGTCGTTGAAATAAATATGTAAGGAGAAAGAAAAACTAAGTTGTGTAACAATCAGGATGACCAAGTTTTTCAATAGTGAGTGGTATTGCGCATTTAATAAATAATACATTTTACGTGGTCTACGTTAAACTCATAATTATGAAACTGCTAATGAGAAATACAAAGATAAACAGTTGAATTAGTATATTCAAATTGAACAACGCAAACAGCGTTTGTAGTGCTCTGGTGTCTAATAGTCAACATTGGACTGTATTCAAATATTCTGAACATTTGGTATTTTGCTTGCAACTGTTTAGATTAATTACAATAACATTAAAACGGATCACGTAATTAGAGTTTATTAGCCTGAAGTAATGCGCTAACAACGCTAACAACGGTTGTTTAGCCGCGATAGCCTGCGAAGTTGGCTGCAATGAGTTTCGATCATTAAACGCGACATTTATGCTCCAATAATGTTCAATGGTTATTTGTGCTCGATAGAGAATACTGTTAAATTTCTTTAATGTTCTCCAATAAGAGGGAGGTTTTGTTTAACAATAGTGGTTGCCTTAACAATGACGCTCTTATTCTTTTTATAATACTAAATTTATTCAAAAATGCAACGTAGTTCGCTTTGAGCTTTTGAAAAAACAAATTTCGAACTACTGAAAACGTGTTTTAATTTTAGATAACATGAGAATATTTATTTGAATATTAGAGATAGCTGTCAGATGTTATTCAAAAACTAAGATTTAATTTTGATTGAATAATATATATTCTTAGGTGTGAAAATTAACAATATTTCTACACATTTTTCGGGATTAGTGGCAATATTGATAAATAACATTGACTTTTTGTTTTGTGCACGCAAATGTTATTGTAGGCGTATAACGATATATACATAATTATAGTGTTGTGCGTAGATCTCTTTGGCCATGTGTATAGTAAAAACTGTAGAAAAATATAAAAGACGTGGAAAATAACACGGGCGGTTTGTATAAGGCTTTGCCTAATAAAATATTCACAGTACAGACATCATATTACAGTTAAGAGAAATGTCTAAACAATAGTTTGAGTTTAAAGATCAGGGGTGAAGCCGAAGATACTAACTGTACCTCTACAGGTTTTTTTCTAGTGCCTATATATATTGAATACCAATCGTCATTCATCCTGAGTTTAAAAGCAAAAAAACGACATAAAAATGTAATATCTATGAATAAAGTCCGTTTCTTCACTATCTGACGCGATATCGATGTCAGTAATTTTAATTAAATTGTATAGAATATAATATAATAATGTGTGCTTGACACGTGTTATGGACAGACATTTATCATGCTACGAATTGGGGATATTCGTAGAATGTCTCTGCTACGAATCGGGGAACTCCGTAGAAAGTGTTATAGAAAACTGATATTTGGAATCACTTATAGCAGGGACTAACAGGAACTTGCTATGAATTGGGAACATTCGTAGCAGGAACATGCTACAAAATGAGAACATTGATAGCAAGGAGATCTTGCGACATGAGAGCGTCATATTTCTAATGTTTTAACATCTACAGTAAATTGTCAAAACAAAAACAATTTCCCAAAGTTTTTAATAATTGTATTAGGTTTATTTAAAGAGCTACACTACTAAATAAAGCATGCATAATAAAATTCATGTCATACATTTGTTAGCATCTTCTTTATTTCTAAAACATTTCTAAAATTTAAATACACAAAAACACATACACATATTGAAAAAAGCTATTCTTTCAAGTTGTTTTTGTTTTCTTAAGAACGAGTTTCCAATACTAATTAATACTGTTATTTGAATAATATTAAAATTAATTCTGATGTCAGAATCTGGCCATGTCATATAACTATGAAAAATGCTTTTGTTGCGTTTTAATTGCCAGAATAGTGGATCAAGTAAAATAAAATTATATTGCTCAATACATGTTTAACCAGTCGATCTCGGCTGTAAATAGTAGAGCATATTACATGGATCTATCCATGATATATAAATCAATATAATAATAAACGACACAACCAAATAACACAGAGTGTAATTTAATATAGTCACTTCAGAGATAATAGCTTGATACGTGACGTACATCGCTTGCTCGCAATGACGACACAGTCGGTGGACACATACGTCAGCGTCAATGTATTGCGGACACGTTGTGTGCGGTTATCATGGAGTCATGATAGTTACAATGATATATGAGCCAACGCAGTGTCCTGAAGTACATGGTAATATTCATATTGTTATTTTTGTCATTTTTATAATCTTTACTTTATTAATACACAATTAAATCTAATATAAGAACAAACTCTAACTGTACTAAAATTAAAACTTACATAAATAAAAACTAACAGGCGTCAAAGAACTCATCGTCATCCTTGTCAATGGCGGGGAACGTGCCCAGAAGGCTGGCAGCATTGCCACGTTGAATGGCTATGCTGATTCTTTGTGCAAGGAACAAACCAGCCCTCTGATCGCGAATAGATTCTACCAAACGTTTAGAAAGTTTTGATAATTAATTTGATGGTTAAAATTACTTAGTTTTGTGACTTGGATAAAGGTTATTTCAACTAAGTACGGACGTATATGAATAAACTTTTGTAAATTTTCGGCAAATACAGGTGTGACTCGATGTTGTTTGAGTCAATATTCGCGAACAAACACAAATAGCTGTAACAAGAACAACGTCGAATAACAAACACATCCCCATTTAAATTCATAACTAACAACGTTGAATTAATAATGTGTATCTCGAGAGCTTCCTGTAAGGTGATGTAGTCAATGTAGGCTGGAGTATTAACGAACATATATATTCAGGGAAATATACTGATCAATAGAGCTTAGCTCCCTTTTTAAGTTTTTTTGATATGTAACAAACCAACATTTAAAATGTTTCTTTATACTTTTAATTCGTAGTTGCATTTCAGGTAATAAGCTGATATTTTTATAATGAAACTGTTTATCGAGTCTTAGATTTTTTTTAAGCAACTTCTAAAAAATGAGGAGGTTCTCAATTCGGATGTTTATATTTTTTTTATGTTTGTTCGTTTGTGGAAAATACAAAGCTAACATCTAGGTTTCAGAATATCACAAGTTCACTAAGCTACCCGAGTCACATGGATAAACACATACAAGATATAGGCCGCACATTACGTATGCATATAACTTACAGATTGTATATAACAGCCGTGGAGGGCAGACTCTCACATTTACATAATAGAGGCATACAAGCCGAGTCCCCTCTCACACACACTTTCATGTCATTTAGATGGAATAGCAATTTCTGATGCGCTATTCAAATAAAACCTTCACTTTGACTCATGGTGAGAAACGTTTAATTTTATATTTCTTTAAACAAAAATAAACAAGCGTTCATTTCAGTCCGCAAATCAAAGAGATTGCAGAACAATATGCTCGTTAGGCGGTGGAATTTCAATTAGATGTTCAAAGGCAAACGCATTTTGCAATTAATTTAAATGGTTTTTATTATAATTTATAAGTTTTGTGCTTGCATAAGACGGAGTTGGATTAATATAACTCTGTTGAAACTGCCCCAGGATTATTCGCTAAACATTTTCTCTCTGGCACGGTCTGCAGGTTGTGTAGCGTAAATCGTAGCGCTACGCGTCTACGGCGTAGTGCACGTAGAGCGCCACCGAGCTTCTAATTAAGGCAACAATATTATTTTTGTAATTTTAATATCTGGTGTAGTAAATTAAGTTGTAGTAGTTATGAATCTGGTTATGTTATATTACTTAGCTGTAAAATGAGAATTTTAGTCACCGTTTTATGTCATATTGCTATTTAATGAAACAATACAGTAATGTGTCGTAACATAACCCAGCCTGCGCAAATAGTAAACAATAAAATACTCGATAAACGTTCATATCGGAGGTGGCCACCGGTCCACGTGTATAACTGTCATAAAAAGAATTCGTTCGAAGTAAAACAGCAGTAAAAGAGAAAAGATGGAACACGATGAGCTATCAATTTGATGTGACGATCGACATGAATGGCTCGGTCAAACACGCGAGTTTTATTGCCGAGCATCAAATATAATGGCTCTGGAGAGTAAAGGATTAGAGAGATGCGCCCCGATCTCGCCTTCAAGGACCGAATGTACGCGATCCTTGAACAAAGTAGGTGACACTAGAAATGATAACGTAATAATAATGAGGAAAATAATTTTCCTAAATTTATTGCTGTTTAAAAGTAATGTCATAACATTACTTTACCATCTTCTAAAGAGTTTATACTTCAAGAAAAAATACAAAACCCCAAATTGGTTTCTAACATATAATCGTTTTTTTTTTAATAAATTTATTAGGCAGTACATCACTAGGTTACCTACCTATCATTTCATTTCATTCCTCAACTTTTACATTTTACATAGACCTCGTTTCTGTGCCTCACACAAGTCGCTCCTGTTCTCGTATATTTAAGCGAGCTCTTAAATATGGTTCATCCCTAATAGAAAGCGAGAGCATCTTTCATGCGCTGCCTTTAAATCTGTTAAGCTTGTACCTCCTGAAAGGAAGTATATTAAAGTACCCTAACATATGAGTTTCAGGAATTCCAATTTATGGAGTCTCTAATACATGAAGAGATAATATTTTTCAAGATTTTTATACGAGTAAGTGATAGACTCTTGTAAAAATGTTTTTAAAGTGTTAAGAGATTTGAGTACGTGTACTCAAATTCAAAAAATAAAAATGTGTAGATGATTTTAAAACCGCTAACACCATTATCTTGGCTTTTATATGACCATGAGTCAACTCGTTCAAACATGTTTTCGTTCTGGTAATTGTGTTTACATTTCATTTTATTTGAACCAAAAAAATATTCAAACAAGGAAAAAAATCTGACATCCTTTGGCGTACCTGTGGTAAATTATAATAATTTTCCTCGTATTGCTATGTCAAAAATAGGACGATTAAATTAGCTATAAAAAACTCGCATATAAAAACGAGAAAAATATTTTAAGTAAAGCAAACATTTCACACACAGGATTTTGGAATCTTTTCATAGCCGGTATCGGAGCTAGAAAATGGCCGTGCATTTTGTAGTACCAATATCGGCTGAGCACTTCTGCGTGTGCCGAGCCTTTTACCCAATGTACTAAATAATTTCTCCGCCGGTTAACTATATTGAACAGTTTCGGTCACGTTATATCCAGCGGTGTCGGGTTCGAGCTAAGTACTGCGGCGGTGACATCACACGGACTTTGATAGCTCGAGAGCACTGCGTGGGATATTATTTGCGGCTATATAAGTACCGCCGATAGTTCTACCTTATGCTTTTATCTGTAGATAGAGGCATAATCTGTAGTACGCTTACGTTTGAGGTATAGGCTCTACCTATCATCCTGAGCGTCTAAACGTTAAAGATATAAAATATTTGCAAAAGGACAGTTTATTCACACCATATTGACTTATGTTGTCCTTAGTTAGAAAACCGTTTAGACCTCGATTATCAATCATTAATTTGAAGCAAAATATCACACGCATATTTAACCTATTTTGACACTCCATTTTATATGTTTAACATTATACAAAACTATATATTTTTGTGATGTCGCGTGAGATCATAATGAGATTTGTGAAATGTAAAAGTGTGTGACGAGGGTTTGCCTGAGTCTCGCTATATTGTACCTAGCTCACCTTCAGGAAATACTCCGGCCGAGATACTCCAATGTTTGGAAGACCCTCGCACTTCTCAGACGGTTTAGTTAATTGATTGTTACTTAGAACTGTTTTCCTCTTTCACTATTTATGTTACAAGGTAAAAGATACCTTTCTATTTTTAGGAACATTTATTATTTAGGTAGTTAATAGAAAATCGATTTTGACAAACATTAAGTAATAACAGCCTTGATGACCATGTTTACGTTCAGTAATTTGTTAAATTCAACTTCATCATACAGTAAAATTATACCGAAACTCTAAAAGTTACTCTTAATCTTAGTATATTTATATCTTAGTAACTCTTAATGTTAAAATTTGTGTGTTCACAAAAGGAACCCCAATAGTTAGTCACTCTCGAAAAAGTAAATTTAATTAAAACAACGGTCATTCATTGGGGCAACATTCCCACACTAGGATTAGCATCCCTCGGCTCACCGACACTAATGGCTATTAAAAAACGCAGGACGTTCCCGACGCCAACACAAGCAAAACATTCGGCGAAAAAAGCCGAGACAAAGCCTCCGGCGCTATTATCGCCCGGAGCGAGCGAGCGAGGCAGCGAGGCAGCGACGGACGGCCTTTGAGGCTTACAATTACAGGTTTTGCGAACGGATGACACACGAAGCGACGCCGTTTTATAGGAAATATGTTCACGAAGCATGCTTTTATTTCTGGTCGCTATCATAAGGCTTTTTGTCAAGGCTTTGTAGTCACAAAACAAAATTAAAATGAAGCTGTTCTGTTTTCGTTGCGACTTGATGGTTTTTGTAGCACCGAATGTTTTGTTTACATTTCTGTTTGCTGAAAGATATGGAAACTGGCCGTCCCAAATATTTCTTTATTTCTTTTTAAAATACAAAAGCTTTATACATAAACAAGACGAGTATGTGCAATGTTACCAACTAATTTGTTGTTCTTTGAAACAACAATATTTTCGCAACCCCCTAGTTCGCAGATCTTTTGGGTGAGTAAACTTATTTGCAGATGTACTTTATTTTTCCCATTTAGAAGCTTCCTATTCCACTTGCCTACTCATAAAAATATAGGAGCCAATAAAATAATTTTCCAGTAAGCACAATTGCCGCAGCCCGTTATACAATGAAGTGTATGGTAGAATGGAGTCGGATGGATGCGATACATGGCACGCATTGGACCGGCAACATTGCGTAACTGACCATAAAAAGATTCGCGCTCGAACTGATTGGACACACGCACGATAGTGTGCAGATACGTCGCGTGATATATTTAGTTGGGACCGCTCGATAGAACGTGCAATACGAATGTAATTGACTTGTTTTATAGTTTTATGTTTTTGTCAATTTGTGAGCAAATGGAGCGTGATAAAACGACGAACATTTGTGCTTCTAGGCTTTAATTTTTCAAAATCTTTACTAACCAAGCACATTTTAAACATTAAAAAAAAACGTTTTTTTAGGACTCTACAGTGCACAACTACCTACATAGCACAACTCATTATTAGGAACTGACAAAGTAACTATCCCAAATATAATATCGTCAATCTGATATGCATAGTATCAAATAACATAATATCATAGTTTATGTTGTAATAGTCATCAACAGCCTTGTCTTATCAGTCATCCTTAACTTGGTGTAAGATACTCCTAGTATAGTATGGGCTGAATCTCATGAAATATTTTTCCTTCCACACAATTATTTAGGAATACGTTCGTTTTGTGCCAAAATCTCTGAGCTAGAACACTAAAATACAACGTATATGCGATACAAGTGTGTCCTTGGCCCAGTTCTCGATTTCATACGGCGTACCCCTAATAATTGTAAGTAGGATCGTATGCAAATGTCGGGCAGTAGCGAGTCGTAACTAACATAATATAATACGCTTCACAAACAGTAATTTGTTTACATTTGCTCTCTGCCGAGGGCTGGATTGTTGTAGCTCACATTATTATCTCCCTCGCCACACATTCGTCACTTTGCCGTATTAGAGCTTGTTATACGGCTCATGTATCAGAGGTGATGACGTCACTACACACCGCACAGAACATTACTAACGTTATAATGTGACTTCTTAATTTTGTCATTTACAATAGCTGTAACACCCAACAAAGCTCTGGACAAGGCTAGGCAGACTAATACAACTGAGTTAAAATTTAACACCAAGCAAACTAAGTTAGTATTATAGGTGACTTATAGTCTTTTATTTGAAATATGTGATCTTTTTTTTTTATTTAATACGAGTAAATGAATATAACTATATTACGTAATTAATGAGAAGTTTCATACGACCAGCAACGTGTCCAACTATATTCCAGTGGATCGCTTGGGAAATACTCGCGACATTATCCCTCGCCAACTATTTATTACGTACACTCGTAAGCTTGGTCATTAAAGTTCTCAGCGAAATAAAATGTTCGGCGAGCGACCGGCGACCGGCGGCCGGTGGGGTTATGTTAAGCCACTGTCCAGACGTGAGGTGTGCTGGTGGCCACAGATAAACTGTGACGTCACAACAAGTAAAAGAGTGCTGACATATGTCTCTAAATAGTTCAAGAATTAAGTATTAACCTTTCAGAATTAACACGTTTATCGCAATTCGCACAACACTTCGCACATGACTTTTAATTATGACTTTTTCCTGCACTTTCATTTTGCTAGTCTTATATATTTTTTCAAGGATTTCATTTATGTACTTCTGTAGCAAACATTGTATTATTGTTTTACAGGAATAAAGCTTGTTTTATTTTAGCTTTACTTTGAGAGGTTTTTAGTAAAAATACGATTGAGTTTGTTTTATTAAAAACACAACCAACATAAACGTGCACCAATAAGGTTTGTAGCCTGTACGACATCTGCTTTTTACTGCATCTTTATGCAAATTTTAAGTCCTGCCAGGTAATGCACCGACATCATGCTCTCTAGACATAGATTCCAGCTACTTTTGCATTTAAATAAATATGGGATTACCTAAATGGCACACGGCACTGCATCGCGATTCGCGGAGCAAGCGGCTGCAATAACACATAGAGCACATCTCACTGAGCCGGTAATCTGAAAGAGTTGATACAAGTTGATACAACGATCAATGCTCACGACTTCTCTATATGGGAAGAGGCCTGTGCCCAGCAGTGGGTCGTTTATTGTTTGGATTATTAAGGCCTATATTTATTTGTCCAAATGTAGATAGAATCATTTAGTTTCGATATGAATTAATCATGACTCCACTATTTTCTTGATAAATAAAAACAATACGTTGAGAATTACTAGTACTATTATATTAAAGAACCTATTGTCGACATCGAGTGCCTAATATAAGGTTTGATATTAAAATCTTATTACTAAGAGAATATATTTTTGATTAAATTTTGATCCTTAACATTAAAGCCGATAGCAGAGAAGGAAGTTTGGTTTCATCAGAGTCCCATTGGGTGCAGGATGGTGAATATAATATCAGAGGTGGTGCGCTAATGTGTCCTCAATAAACCTATTTAAACATTTACATATAAAAGAGGCGAGCTAATGGCCCGGGACACAGGGCTGCCGTCACGAACTTGGAATATCCACGTTTCTGATGACATGAGTTTTCAATTTTCAAAATTTCTTGAAAACGATTTATGTATCATTTTCATTGAGATACAATATTTTTAATGGTAAATATGGGAAGCATTAAATTTACATAAATATTGTTAAATGTATATTAAGTAACCTCATTTCATTAAGTGCGTGTGTTTAAAATGTTGTATCGTAAAAAGTTTATCAGCCCAGACATAATTCATAAATTCGTCTCAACTGACAAACAGATAAAAAAAACTAAGTACTTTTAATAAATTATAATATCAAACCCCTAAGGAAACCCTTTGATGTTCTGGAACAGTTAAAAATGTTTTACCAAACATTAAAAGTACTCGTTTAAATGAACGAGACAGGTGAAAGTGACAGCCCTGGGCTCTCCCATGGCGCTCCAGAAGGGAACATAATTTATTCGCGGCTTGCAAGACAGACACAGGTATGCGTAGTTAGAGTAATAAAAGATGTACGCCGAGTTATTTTACTTACGGCCTCCGCACTTGTACAATTTGATAAAACGTGCCTCTAAGACATTTCTCGTGAAGTAATAAAACGGAAGGTCAAGGGTGTTTAGGTACCGTAAATACAAACCAAATAATGTCCAAATAAGAGCATAAATCTTCGTCTTGGATAAATTTTATTCCATCACTATATCTTAGCATTCGTAATGCTTTACGAGTATGTAGTGACTGACTAGCAGATAGAGTGTTCTTGTCACTCAAACGAATTTTATCAATAACAGAGATACTTATCACGGAGACGACTCTTGACATTGAGGTGTTACATGAGCGCGAAATATTCAAGTCTTCATTTTCAGGCGTTCACTTTTTCATCCTAACATTTTTCAGTCTAGATACTTCGATTTGCGATATTTCGCCCCTCTCAAGCGAATTGATAGCATCTTACTATGAATAAATAAAATCAAACGGTATATTTATTCGACCTACATCGCGTCGTCAGCGGACCGCTGTCCAGAACAGCGTTCGTTTACTTCATAGTGATGTTTACCCGATACCTACTCGTTTTAATCGAAATACATAATCAAACAGGCCACAATAATGTTGACGTATTTTTCGCTAAACATCAAAACGAAATCAATTTCGGAATATTAATACAACCTGAATATTACATATTTTTTCTGATTGGTTTCTCTTAATAGATTGAAATAATATCGTTTAGGTTAACTTTGATATTTAGAAGGAGAGGTCGAATTAAAAGGTTTTTTAAAACAAATAGACGATAATATGATTCTTTAATTCATTTATTTTGTAACGTCCGATTTCGTTTGAATACATTCACATATCAAATTGTCATTCCCATTTACGGACCTATCAGAATTCTGTTAGAACACGTTTGATACGACAGGATCTCATCATAGATTACAGCCTGATTTATAAGACGCTACTTATAAGGTAGAAAACTATGTAATACCCTTTTAGAGACTCGTACTTATAAGGTGAAAAACTATGTAATGTTACTCTTCAGTACTTATTTCATTACGCTAGACCAGTGGTCTTTGAAGGCTCTCAACAGACTCATACACATAGGATAAGTACTGATAAACCAAGTTTACAAGACTTACTGTATAGTCTAGGTTTATAAACTCTGCATTACGAGTGCATTCAGTTGAGCTCTTCATACGATGTTAACCTCGCATACGAGTCTAAACAAGAAAAAACTTTTCAAGTAAAATACTCGTCTGAAAGTGTACGACCGCCTACTTTATGTAAGAACTAGAGACATACACAAAATAGTTGTTAAAGTAGCACTGCACTTGATTGAAAGTCACGGTACTCACGATGTTAGTAAATAATTACAGTGAGTAGATTGTACTGAACTGTTGGTTGGAGAGGGGGTGAGACGAGCGAGGGGGGTGTCGGTAAATACGGGCCAGCAAACACTCTGATTGATGATCCGATCACACAGTGGCGATTGATTCGCAGCTGATGGGCGCGCGATAGCGTTGCAGGCTGTTGATCTAAGGTGATGATGCGATACCTAATTAACATGTTTTGTGACTGGAAATTACGTGCTTCAGTACCGACATTCATTTGCTTTAGCTAACCAAGCGTCTATGCTTACCTCCGTGCACGCCAGTTGTCATCAACAAAAGCAAGTTACACATGGATGAACGGGAGGATGGAGATGTCAATGACCAGAAAGTTCATTTTTTTCTGGCCCTTAAGAAATTAAATATTTTTGTAGCGTAAAGTAAAAAAATATGGATAATACATTCACCAATCAGCCTACGTAGCGTTACAGCTTGACTGAAAATTGTTGGATGTGCTCAAAACTGAATTTTATTGTTCACTATTTTCATCTCTTGTTATATTGTTATAAGACTTTATCAAAAGTTTATTAACCACTACCAACTGTTTAAACAGTCGACATCTGACCTGACCTTGATAGCATCCCTCTTACTACACGGACTCAATACTGTTAATATCATTATAAGGGTGTAGTTACACGCCCTCGGGGATACAGACATGTAACGTGATTTTATGCCCATCCAAACACATTTACATGCCAACTTAGCGGAAATTAATTGACGGAATCTATTTTAAGGATAAATCGCGGCAATACAATACATTTCGTGTGGAAAACCCAAGAGAGTGAACTGAGATATTTTTGCATTTTAATGATGTGATTTGTATAACAATAGCTATTATGTTTGGCTTTTCTGTGATGTAATTTTGGGATTTTGTGATAAACAGCGATGTAAAAGGAAGTAGGAAGTGAATCCTTCCTATTAAAACGGACTTAAAAATTCCATGGTAATCTAATACACAAAAATATACTTAGACCTTCATTTAATAGTAAATGAACTACTACTACTATGAACTTTAATTGAAATACATTGAAATACTTTTCAACGGGTTCAAACAAACGATCCCCGCCAACATTTATTAAAACAAACAATTGATGCCGCATTACTATATACTATTAATTAGAGGAATTTATTGGTGTCTCGATAGCTGGACATTTCTTTATTTAGCCGTCGTTAGTCACTGTCGATGGCCGCGGGGGGTGAGGGGGGAGGGTAATTGCCAATGCTCCTGCGTTTGAAGCACAATGGAGGAACTATTGTCTCTTGTGTAAGGATTGATGCTGGATGTAGCTCTGATTCTTCGTGTTGCTTGTTATTGGCTTCTTTGTTCTTGATGAAAGATTTAATGGATAGTAAAAATAGGTTTAAATAGATGTTACTGGCAGCTATAGTGCAACAAGCGTAGTTATTTAATCGTACGCCAATTTCAGTTTTAATCAAGTCCTAAGCAGTTGATTCTAAATAATTTTGGACGACGACTTATGTTCTTCTCAATAATTCTAAATCCATACTGCTTACTGAACATGTATTTAATTACATTCGGCCGCATGTAGTGATGTCACATAGCCTGCACATATCGACACCGCTATTATATCAAAGCTGTAAGGCTCATGTCCGTAATTCATGGCTACCTGACTACTATGGCATGTGGTCAATCGCACCAAGCAACGCTTGTCACAGCTCAGTACGCGAGCCTGACCGCCAGACCGCTGAACCACCCGACCGCCTGACCGCGCGTCCGCAAGCCTTCAGCACGGATTTATGTCATCCAGTAACAATGTCGCGGTAACCGTGCTAATAAAGGTGCGTTTATACGGCACGAGCGAACACGAGCCGAGCCCTTTCTGCGACCAAACCAGACCGCCCGCGGATAAAACGGCTACGAAAAGCGATATTTAAACCGACCCGTGTTAACGCACCTTAAACCGATATCATGTCCGCTCATTCCATGGTCTAGACTCGCTAACAACGACTATTGTTATATGCAGACGTATTTATTTGCCAGCTTTCTATTTAAACATCAATAATTAACGGTGTGTTATTGAACATGACACAAATATTTAATTAAATATGGTAATGTGCGTAAAACAATACAATTGCATTTAATATTAGCTGTTAAATGTAGCAAATAACAAAAGCCAAACAGAATCGAATTTACCGCAAAGTTTATGGTCGTATACCACAAAATTAATACTATTTCCATCCAATATATCCGAAGCCAAATCATATTTTGAATGTATTTGTAATACTTTAATAACATAGGCCTGTAATCGTCACACTCAAACATGTAAACTAACTAGCAATTTTCTTAACAATCTTTTTTTTTTGGTTAAAATTAGAACACAGTTAGACATCGTGACGTCATTATAGAGGCAAGGGCAAGGGGTAAAGGCCGTGAACCCACCGCCCAACACCATTAGAGATGATAAAAATAAAAGTGACAGTGTGACACGTGTGTGTCTCCGTAACGACATGGCGCCGACCTAATATGAGGACAAAAGGCTTCTGTCACCTCACACTTAATTACGGGCAGACGATGTTACTTAAGGCTCATATAAGGTCACCGACACTAATACCCTATTTATAACGTAACACATGAAAATGACGTATACAATTTTGTCTTAAATCGTTTCATATTATTATTTCTTTAATTTGAGGAAAACACGAATAAAGGACGTCACATCCAAATGACACTTTTCTCTCAAGTATATATTTAAAGGGGCATAGTAACATATAACCCTATAAACTGTGTATTTACAGCTCCAATGCCCTTGGGTTGACCTTTCTCGCCAGGATCCCTTCAGTGTCGTAAAATACATCTGCCACTTTATTATTTGTTCATTTCTCTTCGGATGTGTCTCAGATTACAATGTAGGAAACAGGTAACAGTGACGCTGTGTTATTTCAGACCTTTTTGGTACAACAAATATCTCTTGAAACTCGAATATGCTAGGAACATCAAACGATAGTAACATGAGAATATGAGAAGTAAAACATAGTAACATGAAGGAATAACACAAGTTAAACTGGTTAGCATCGCGTGGCTCCAACATTCCTATTTCCTGAAGCGGTCGCACAAAAATCTGGTAAAAAAGATAATTTTAAGTTTTTAATGTAAAGTAAATTAGAGCTTTTAGCGCTTGGAAAAATTACGAATGCATTTAAATTCTACAATGTGAGAATATGCTCCTCCGGGTGCAACGTTTCAACGATTGTACTTCAAACTTGGTTCTAGCTTCATAATTTTCTAAACACGAGCTGCTTCAAAACTTTTTTACAATGTGTTTCAATAGGCTTCGTAGATTATAATTATTATAGTTGCGATGACAATATAAATGCAGTTAGTTTCTTGTTTACTGTTAATACTTGATTTTGTACTCCAAGCTAAAATGATTGGCTTGTCTTGGTAACAGCTAAATAATAAATGTAGTTCAATCGATCAGAGAGGTCAGGTCGGCTTGCAGACAAACATGAGATTTGTGATATATACCTTTTAGAAGTAAGTACCTTGTTGATACTACTTATGGTAGTTACTATAACAATTAACTAAAATAATATACCAATAAAATCTAGGCAATGTAATGTGTTCCATAATATAATTACACGTATTTGACATGAATGCAAGCCACAATACTTCGGCTGCAGTTCTGGTAATGCGGTACAAACCTACAAAGTTTGCAGGTCTTAAGCAATTCGTATGGTAATGCCGCTTGCGCCGAACGCTGCTGGATGCAATTAGCGATATAATGCGATTGTTCCGCGGCAACTTGCCGTGCTAATGTACTGGCATTATTTATCCACTAATTGGTATTCTGAACGTCTTGTTTTATTGCTTAAGCTGTGAAACATCATCCTATTAAAGCTAAAGTACCAATAAAGAGCTCTGTTAAGTTCAAAGGTATTATTTAAAGGATACCTTTTAAATAATCTCCTCTTTGCAACACCTTCAGTGATAGAGTCATTAGTGTTTGTAAATTCATTGACTCCACAATCCGTTTATTGAAAGCTATTAACCAAATGATAAAATATAAAGGTAGTAAATAAAGAAGCTATTGAGATCGTTTATTAATAATATGATTACTAATTGCTTAATATTATTACATGAACGCTCATGTCAACTTCAAGAACCAGTGAGTACCACGAAGTACGTATTTCTGTATCATATAACCTATAATATATTTAAATTTCCTTTGTACATAAGAAAGTACATACTTGTGTGGCTTATAAATATTCGTTCTTGAAGGTTTGGCTTTTCACTTTCAATGCAATATCTGTAATCCTACCGCGTTCTTGACACAAAAACACTTGTGTTCACAAAAATAGGAAAGAGTACGAAAACACAACATCAAAGTAATAAGTGGTTTCCTTTAAAACCAACGAAAGCATTATTGAATGAAGTGTTGGGAACATTTTAATTAAGTGTGGCGAAGACGCCGCCGTCGAACGCTACGGGCGACACTAGCCACACGACAGAAAAATAAGAAGTACCTCGATTATGAGGAAGAACTAGTAGAAGTACTATATCGAAAAAGTTCTAGTGGTTAGAATATATTAGGTTGTTTTTGTCTGTCGATTATGGTCAGTATTTGTGTCGTTCAGTATTTAGTGTTGACATGACTTTTTATTGTTAGTATAAACTTTTAGTAAGAAAAACCTAGCTACTGGCCTTGTGTAGAGATAAGTCCATTTTGGTAGTGGAATTTGTAAGGGTAAAGTTAGCACCGTACTTAATTATAAATCATGAATCCAACTCCATCTGTTTTAATGTTAACTGAAACTTCTGTGTTGGTAGTCTTACTTCTTTTAGTAGGAAGGCGATAGCTGGAATAAGCCGATTGGCAGGCGATTGCTCGGCGACGCAGAGTAATTGTGACGCCACGCTGATGACTTTGTGGCTTGTCGTGTTTTATTATTGGCTAAGGACTGCAACTGTACACTCATGTTATTGAATAATACAAACAAAATGACACATATTCAGAAAGCTTTTCAACCGTAAAATAATTTTAAACTCCGCAATTTTCATCGCAAATTGTTTTTTTTTTAATCTTTTACAAACAGCAATCGATTCCGTCCCAAGCGACATATATTTATCCGCATTTAATCCGAATACAATCAAAGCAGACCGCAGAACGTGTCATTGCAACAATATCGCGTCCCGCGGATATTTCGTAGCTTAAAATATCCGCACGCTCACCTCTAATTGTTTGCCGATACTTGCCGACATCCGCATGTATCCGCCGGGCGCGGGGCGGTGCGGATATCGACAACATTGTACTAACACACCGTATTGCAGGATTTGCAGGTGTTCGTACTTTTATGGCTTGCGAAGCGGATCCCAATTTACAACACTTCGTATTTCCTTTTTAAACAAGATAAGGGTTAGGGAGCGGTTAGAGTTAGGGAAAGTCAATGGTGGGTTTACATACCATTTTACGGTCGGTAAACTTTTTGTGAACGTAAATAAAATTAATTTATCAAATAAAATATTTGAATCTTATTTCTTAACCGAAATTTCAATATTATTCGAAAAATATTTAATAGAAAATATCGTTAATTATTTGAAAGAAAACAAACAATTACGTACCACAGTGCTGAGTCTACACTAAACAACAAGTGTAATGAAATTTCATCGTGCAGTTCGGGTTTTCGCTTTTTATACAAAAATAAACTAAACGCTGAATATAAATTGCTTAATTTGTATGAAAACCTATTTGTGAATGACAAAAACATCCATGTAATGGTGTGAATGAATAATGTACGAACAATCATGAATAGTGTCAGCCAATTGAACTTCAATTTGCGGCGACAGAGAGCCTGCCTATTGGAGAAACTATACATAACATTAAAAACTACTGAGTACTATAAAATGACGTAACATACTTAAAACCAAATACATTTTCATTCACTTTTAGAAATAATTAATTTACTACCTAACAGCCACAAAAAAAAACAATGATTCAGAATTTTTATTAAAATTTGAAAATAAGTTCATATTGGTTGGTTATTACCAACAAATAAATAGGAACTCCAAGAACATAACATGACTAGACAGTTAGTACTAAGTAAACTATTTAATTATGATTCGAGACATAACTTAATACATTTACTACATATCTGAGTCACGTGTTTCTGGGAAGGACGGACGAACACCGCACTCCTTAATCCTGATATTAATTATACTCCAACTACACATTCCCGAGGATACGAGGATGCGAGGGACGAGATATGTGGAACAGATTTCACGGCTGTTTAGCTGTGACTTACTAGCTATACATGCAGTTTATTATACCACAAACATAGGTATAGATTACATCTCTTGTGACAGCAAAAATGACTAGCATAAAATATGGATTAAATTATGGAAAAAAGCAAGTTGAGATCTGCTTCTTTTGATAAGAAAATATATTTCTTTTTCAAAGCACCGGCTGCAGACTGGTTAAAGTTGTATAATTTCCTTAATCTTCACTTTGTATTTAAAGTGTGTTTTATCCTGTGCACGAAATACTTCGCGAATCCCTCCGCTTCGCCGTGGATTGCATCGCACAATAATAGTAAAATATTTCGCGGCGCACAACGAGGCTATTCGCTCGACACGCGTAAGTGGGCCGCTCTATTCAACTTAAATGGCGTTTTAGAGAATCTTTGCAGTTGCGGAAATAGAGGTCGCCGATTCTGACTTCCAATATACGCGACGTACAAAGTGCCTTTGAAAATGTTTAGCTGCAGAGTTTTGAATCTTTTTGAAACGTAGAATTGTAAGGAATAAATAGCTGGTACCTACTTATGGTTGGACGGACGTGAAATGATGTTACGTTCCGACTCTAGTTTTGAACATTTACTGTAAGCTGAAACATTGCGAACACTCTCTTGTTGATGTTTTAATTTTATGAATGTTGTGCAGTTTACAAACATTGAGTGTTTTACATTTATCAAACATTGAATGTAAACACGTAGCTAACTTTTTCTTTTAGTTTCAACCCAAACCGTTAGATTATTTTATTTGACGGTATTTTGTTTGCACTCAAAATATTTTCTCTTTGATAAATAATCTAAAAAGGGTGCTTCAGAAACATTTATTTGAAATACCACTACGGCTAGTGTTTTGAGTAGGTATGTGTTACCACAATAGGTCATCAATGTTCATGTTTCAAATGGAATCTGTAATAGAGCTTTATGTTTAAAATGAAAGTTTTCCACTTTTTGTGAATATTCAGTTACATATGCGGTTTAAAAACAAAATGAAAACTAAAAAAAATATTTTGTCTATTTTTTTTTTTGTTTAGGTACATTTTATATAATTCAAAAGCACATCATATCAAATCTGAAAGAGCCTGTAATTAATAACATTAACCAATTAATTGATATATTTTTTTATTTGTTTGAGCGCTCGAGCAACCGCAATAACAAAGTAATACGTGCGTGCATATAAAATATTATAGAACAAATAAACCTGCTAACATCTTAGTCAAGTCAATTGTTCTCATAATTCCCATTTACGCGCACATCTTATAAAACCGCAAGCAGGAAACGACTTCCCAGGTAACAGATAGCCTTGACGGCAGGATACACTAAATGCCCTTCTCCCCGCCTCCCCGCCTCCCCTGGGCCCTATACCTCACTATACAGATATCAACTGACAAGTAACTGCATAACCCTCTCAACAAACATACACTACACTTAGATCTAAGGAAAGTAAGCCTTATCGCATCGTGTTAAAGATGGTATTGGCTGCATATTAAGATGGTCCGCATGCACCTACCCAGTGGGACCACAGACGACACCCGATAAATTGATATAGGAATTGAATTTAAAAATATTGTGAAAGTGTAGAGTCTTAGTATTTTATTGAGCCATTTCGTTATGATGTAGTGAGCGCTGAATAATACATCGCCATACGAGCTGATCGCTTTGACTCACAGGATTTAGTTCGTACCTTTTTATTTATGTTCTCGCGTGGGACTCGAGGAGTAAGTTATTGCGGGATTTATATGACGCTGCTTCGTACTGATGTACTGGACACGCATTGGATGTGTCATACTTATGATCTCATTGGAGGATTGTTTTGATTTTTAATTTAATGAGTTTTTTGTCTTTTGTATATTTTGGCAGCCACGTAATACACCAGTTTTACACGTACTGAAGGCATCCATAACTCATTTTACCTGTATGTTTACGAGTTATATGAATGTTTTAATCTATTTCGATTTATCTGATTCGGATCTGGGAGCTATTATTGCAAATCAGGTAAACGGCAAGAAGGCTCAGAGAAGAAAAATTAAATATTAAAGCAAAGTTCTCTTTAACTAAAATATAACTAAGCTCCCTTTTTTATCGCATATAAACCTCCCATAAATTGAGAAAGTGAAGCCCTCGCTCAGCCTCAACATGAAGTTTCGCACCTCAAGGTGAGCAGCGAGTATTTATGCACTTGCCCACTAACCCACTGACCTTTGCAACTCGCTCTCGTCACTGTCATTACTTTCTGACCTGGATCCGCTATACGCGATGTACCGCTTTATTCACACTACCTTCCAACTAATTGACCTTAACTCTTTTAGACTACCTCGGATATTTCAATGCTAACAATTTTCAGACTGTTCTGTTTAGTAGTCAGTTTGAGCTGTAGAATTTTTGAGAAGATATTCGATCGAGTTTTTTGATGATTTATGGGAGATGACGAGAATTTCATGATGATCAATAACTCTATCATCATTGGCATAATATTATGTATTTCAATCTCGCAAGCTCATTTCATCAGCTTCATATAATAACGTAATGAGGAGACCTATTTGTAAAAGTATTTTCCCTAAATTTATTCAGAGATCCTCTCAGGGCATTCATCTTATTTCGCCGGTTGAACAGACCGCCCCTCCC
The DNA here is from genome assembly GCA_905146925.1 of Autographa gamma. Lineage (NCBI taxonomy): Eukaryota > Metazoa > Arthropoda > Insecta > Lepidoptera > Noctuidae > Autographa > Autographa gamma. The sequence continues at coordinate 12,925,074 of LR989855.1, forward strand.
GACATTCAATCACAGAGATACTGATGTACCGCCATAACATTATCATGGACCTGCTTTATGTTACGGAAATTTAATGGAATTTCACGAGATATGTCTCGCAACCGTACATGTGGTATGATTCACGGAATATTTTGAAGTCATAACAAGGCATAACATTAAATTTTACTTAGGTTAAGTATTTCAATTTTATTTACAAATTTTAAAAACAAGAAGTTGATAAATTGTGTCTCATAACTGAGCTGCTCCTATGTAACTTTTTATCAATTACTAAAAACTTCTTATCAGTATGGATGATCTTAAAAAATAAATAGAAGTTTAAAAAAAACATTTCTATACTTACTTAAATTGCGCAATAAAAAGGAGAAAGACTCCGACGTCAGTATTCAGGAATAATCTTAATGTATCCCACAAGACTAATGGAAAGGAAAAGGTAAATAGATGTATGTAGGTGTGTATGTATGTGTGTATGGTAGGAACACGCCACATCTCTTGATCTCCCGTATCGGGACGGCGCAAACATCACGGGCGCACGTATTTGTTTGCCGCACCTTATTTGCTTTACCTATTTGCTTCATGTAATTACACGAGCAAATAACACACGTAGCTATCGAAACAATTAATGATTCGTCAACTTCCGCGGATGTGAACGTTATGTGAAAACTTTTAATTTGAAGAATGCTTTATACACATTAGAACTTTGTTTACGAAAAAAAGAGACGACGGACAAGGTACTTAGGTATTTAAATATTAAAATTTTGCTCTAATGATGTAGTCGTAGAGCTGAAACTATATAACTACTTGATCCTTTGTTTGGATTTTATATGGTCTGAAAGCTAATAATAAATATCAGCGCTTATCTATTTAATTAAAATTTGCGGATTAATTGTAAACGCTTTTGGTAATTAAATTTTCAGCGGTCGTTATCTCGTCGAAAAAACAGCTTTAGCATGTGTAACTAAAAACATGGCACATTAAATCTGAAAACTTTCCAAACAAGGTCACTGTCCCTAAACTAAAGATTTCAAGATGGAATGATTCAAAGTAAATGTCGTAAGATAGCGATTCATCATAATATTATGCTCTGTAAGACGACCTCTTACATAATTTTAGTCTTAAGAGGCGCGAAAGTCTGCAAACAAAATAGACAATACATCACAAATAAGAGGGTCGTCAGTCAGCTCAAATCTTGTGTCTCCAAACGTTGTAAAGGTCAATAGGCAATTGCTTAGCGTAATGTTGGAGACTTCGGATGATCGGCGGCAGTCCCCTTGATTGCGCGGACATCTTGTTTAACAACTGAGAATGAAGTCAATTCCAGTGACTGACGCAAACATTAAGGAAAACTCGAAACTTTAACGGAATATTCTTAAATTAAACATTTATGAATGCGGGAGGCATTTATGAAAAGCAGCAATTTATGACGAAGCCTATAAAATGTTTAGTGAATAACAAAATATTCTGACGTCATTGCTCCGGCCATTTTTCAATCAAACCCGACCTTTGTTACCTTTTTGAGAAGATGTGGTCCTATAGTTTTTTTATCGAATCGTTAAGAAATCCTTAAGTTTGTAACACATTGATTTATTTTTATTAATTCAAACAGCAACAAAATATTGAATTTAGTTTTATAGTTACTGTTACTAGTAGACGTACTTATTACCGCAATGGTAAAAATTGCAGGTTCAACATTGCATTATGCAATGCACTCGATACCTGCAGGCATTATTTACTAGTCAACTTTCAGCCATAAGGGAGACCATTGACATCACCACATTTTCTGCATGACTCAAAAACCATTCGTAATTAAATATCTCCAATACGAAAATCCTTAGCCAGACAATGCAACATTTTGCCTTTACATCACAGTAATTGGAATTCTATAATACAACGATACGTTTTAAATTAAGTTACATGTAAGGTTTTATTAGAGCCCGGCTCCAGTGCTCGCGTTCAAAGCGGCCACATAACAGCCTAATAAGCGTAAGGTATCGAATCCCTTTGTAAGTATCGAGAGCAATTCATGTCATCAAACCGAAGAGACGGTTACATTTGAGCTTCATTTTAGTGTGAAATTCCTTTAACCTTCGCGACGAACGGCCTGCAAAATGCCATCGCCACGTCAACCTATCAAACATGCCACGAGACTTTGAAACCTATGTTCCTGCTAATAAAGTTAGTTTTACCTTGTTTGTACAGTCATTCCGTGTACGTCGGCAGATTTTATGATATTATAGCGACAATCGTTACGTGTATTGGGGAATAAAAGTTGTTGTTCGTTCATAAACGTCTGTTACGTGTCAAATTTACTACAATTTATTGGGAAACAAACTAAGGCTCCGCTCTACTTGTTACTAATCCCTGACGGTCGGTATCGATACCTATCGATATTTATGGATAAACTTCATCACGGTAAAAGCTACAATATCTTAGGGTTAAGACGAGACATGTTTAGGAGGATGTAAAAGTTACAACCGATGAAATAAACAAACATCTGGAATATTGCGGAATGTCTGAGGATGAAAATAAAATCGAAATAAGGTACGAGCTTTATTTATTCCATTCACAATCGCGGTATACTTACCATTTTAATAACGTCCTCCATGACAGTACATAACGATCCCGGTGTAATAAACAAAGGAACAAAACGCGGCGACATCAAAGCCGGCCCCGGATTGTCCCCGGATTGCGCCGGTTGTCTCCGCGGCGACGTCTCTCCCGGCCCGGTCCGGCCGCGCTGCCCGCGCTCTCCCGCGCTCGCCGCTCTCTGAGTGTTACACTTCCTTTACGGACGAGATTTACGCCACAATGTTCTACTCATACATAAAATAATGTCTCAGATTCATGACATGTTTATTTTGTTTGTTACGGAATACTTTGAAATTATGTTTGTGTCAGATGAGAAGAGGCAAAGTAACAAAAATCTATGTTTATATGTAATACATAAGTATTACTTTTATTTTTTGTTATTATTTATACACTCCAAATTGTAATTGACTATAATTACTTCTCGTGGATATTTTTAAAAGACATCTTTCTAGTCTTATATATGCAATAAACTAATTCATTATTTACCATGACGTGCTGTGAAGTAAATATTTCAAAACAATTTTTAATTTTAAAGCGATGATACCCAGTAAGACAAGTACGTCGTATGTTCTAATAAATAAAATAGTTATATTCTCCGCTTACCAGAATATTGTTGTACATACTTCGTAAGATTTTGAAATTCTTCCCGGTCCCACAGAGCAGACTCGTAGTTCCAAAAACTACGACACAACGCGAGACAAGTGGAAAGTATTCGAAACTCCGCGAGCGGCGTGCGCGCCCTAATTAAATAACTGCTGCCTGCTACTAAATGCCGGGGATATATTAAAACTGTTGTGTGTTTTGTTGGATTTCCATACTTTTGTGCAAATAACTTGCTCCTAGAGTTCGAAAACTCCTCCTCCGTTTGGTATTATAAAACCTATTCGTTCTCGTAATTAAACACGCTGATGAGATGATCAAAATTTATTCATAGCAAAAAGGCAACTGTAATAATTCTACTCCCATTAGTTGACTTTTACGAGTGGCGCAGAATATTAAATAAACAACGAACTCTCCCACGTCAACATAAAACGTGAATAGTTAACAAAATAAACTTGTACAATTAATTTGAAGAAACGGGAGCGCGGTGCGAAGGACCTTAATTTTTATAACCACAAAAACAAACTGCGTCAGGATAAGCAGCAAACAATTTGCTTACCTGACGAGTTAGCGAAGGTCACAATTATGTTGACCCTCGTTTGTAAATAAAAACGTATAATTTGATAAACGGCGCGCATAAAAGGGTACCGCGGAGTGAGATGCTGTTTAACCTGCGCGCACTGTTTGTGCGCTCACTTCGACAAAGATAATGCCTGTAAAATGGCCCTTTGTGCCACTAAACATGTATTTGTATTATTTTATAAAAAAAAACAACGCAAATACAACTATTTAAATCACAACTTTAAGATTAAGTGTTAATCAAAATAAGTTTCTAACTCAATCATGCTTAAAATATTTTACTGTTACAACTAGCAAATAAGTTCGTCAGTAGTTCGTGATTTCTGGTAATTCAAAGGAAGGACGTTACAAAATTTTATTTTTTTCTTGTTTAATACCAGTTTGTTTTCCACTAAAATAAAAATCTTATAAAAATAATATGTTGCAGCTTAAGCAATATAATGTTATCTTTTAATATCGCTCTATCGATATAGAGCAAGATGAGCATAGTACTACAACATTTAATATCCACGAAAGCTGTGTCTTCATGCCACGGTTGGTTTACGTATAGGAAATGTAATAACCGGCCGGCATCGTCCCGGCGTCGGCCCGGTGTCGTCACGGTCACGTGCCGGTCGCGTGCCGCGCGCTGTGTCGCTGTCGTGTCGCTCAGCCATTAACACACCATTCGTTCCCTCTCAGTGAGGGAGTGAGTGACTTGTTGGCGTTATTTTTATCATTTTAGTTTGACTTCGGTCGTGCCCATAAATGTTGGTATTTTTATTGTGCTGTTAAATATTTTATTTTAGGATTCGTGGTCGGTGAACCGCGGTATCGGAGCTGATCACTAGTAACGGAATTAGATCGGAATTACATGTTTACTAAACCACAAACCTGTTTACAAGAGTGGATTGTTGATTAAAGAGACGCAGGTGTGCTTAAATCGTATAAAAGGGCTTCGATTGCTGGATTGCTAAATAACGTAAGAAACTACTTTCATACCGTATCACAAGACCAGTTCAAAGCTTTAATAGTGCTCTGTAAATGATAATGTTCACTGCTCGCTCTTTTCAAAAGAAATATATTCGTGATATAATGAATTATGTAAAAGAACACAGTTTCAGTTGAGAAAGGAAAATTTCCAAGTATGATAGAAACGCCAGAGTCGAGGTAATGCATGCACAGAGTCTGTAAGAACTAAAAGCTAACTGCACTGGGTACTCCGGAACACTGGGATTATGGCACCCTAAAATTTAGGCCACCGTGATGAGTCGCAGTACTACACAGCCTGCTTTTAGCACTACGCTGTAACTGTTCCCCTGCGTTCATTATTCAATGAGACGAGTCAGAAGAACAATTAAATTGTTCGCTTTTTCTATTTCACATTTTTGTGCTCAACTGCATGCTGCACTGTGCTGCCTGCCTAGTGACAATGAATTCAGAGCAGTATCGAGTTAGACTGAAAGCCAAACAAGGTGGAAAGCATTTTCAGTGATGCTTTATATTTTTTCAAAAAGTAGTTACAATAATATTTATTTATTTTTATATTAAACACGAGAACTTTTTTCTATTAGAGTTGTATCCGTGACACGCCACAGACATTATAATCTAAATGAGCCCGCAATAACTCAGCGCGGGGCGACGCGCGTCGCGCTCGCGGGGACTCGCGGGGACTCGCGTATCGCACGCGCCGCCTACTATCGCCATTTTTCATTCGCAAAAATTGCAAACGCGGTTTTTATTTTTGCCTTTTTCCGGTTCACTGAGATTTAGATACAACAGTCAGTCACTGGAATTTTATTATTCCTGTGTAGTGTGTCGCTATCGTGATTGATACCGACACGCCTCGCTCGTGGTGACTTACATGAATGTAAAAATGCATAGATAAAATACATATTTTTCATCAATATCATGTAGTTGTGCTCAGTAAAGAGAGCTTGCAGGGACTGCTGCTTAAAATTCTAGTTGTGAACTATAATAAAATTTATGAAACTGCGCAGCAATAATTAGCAGTCATTTAGGAAAAGACCTTAGGTCCGCAGTAAAGTTAAGAAGTTCTTCCCTTAGCTATATGTTTAAAGAAACTGAAGTTTATTAGTTTTTATAAATAATTTTGCAAACTCTTTAGCAAAGTTTATCTGTAATTACTCAAGCGTACGAGCTGCACGAAAAGCTAGTTAAAACATTTTAACTAAAGCGTGGCAACTAAAATTTATAAACGAAATAGCTGAACGTGCTCGTCAGGCAGAATCACTAATGATGACAGTACATAACAACAACAATACTCATATTTAAATAAACTGGTGCAATCTAAAAACGCGTCACCGATTCATATCACGACTAAACGAATGCCCCGATGGCGGCCCGCAGTCGGAACAACGCACAACATACAACGCTTCGTTTTTGTCAGTTTTTGTAGACCTGCATTTATTTCGGAAACCTCTTTTATAGTCGTTCTATATGCATAGGAATCCAGAGTTCCCGTAGTTTTATAATACTGTAAAATTAAAGTGTGCCCGTAAACTGTGGATGGTGTTAGCTGGCTGTGTTTGCTTGAAGCCATAATTGTGCGAGACTTGGCGTACAAGTTGCAGTAACCTACTTCCTCGAGTTAGCTCTAATAATGTCGGAAATACACCTAGCTTTGTTGTAAGCTCTCACTAATTCTTGCTAACCTGAAGCTTTAGAGTTCTCAAGTAATCCAATCAATCAATTGTTGTTGTTGATTGTGCATTACTAAGTTTAGCAATAAGCACACAACTGCATTAAATCAAATAAGCAAAAAAAATGGTAATAGAGAGATAGATTTTAGCATATAAAATCGAAAAAAATATAATTAAAATATGAATATTTAGTATCAATGTGGAGAGAGCCGAGAGTCACAATCTAGTTAGCAGAAGCGCTTTGTTTTTTTTTCAATCATTTTGATGAGGCTTTATATCACCTGAATAACAGATAACTTCACACAAATGTTTGTGTCTCAGTGTAGGTTTAGGACAACGGAGGACGCTTGGTCTTCATAAATACTCCTTGTCACCAAAACGATGTTAAATTTTACGAGAACATCCATTTTCAGATTTCTAAGGTACCCATTCAAAGGTCTTTGTCAGGAAAGTAGCTTCAGTTGCATGCTATCTTTAAAATGTGATGCTATAATTGTAAAGAAATGAATAGAAAAATCCTTGCTCGAAGCATTTGTAGGCTTCTTAAGCCTTTGTATTTATAGAGTATATACAGAAGGCAGCTTGCGAGTGCTTCCCGCTTGTGCTCCCGTGACCGAGTCCTGGATAAAACATGGCGGTCCTTTGTTGACGCCGCACGCCATGCTCTATTATTTAAGCTGCTTGTAGGGCTGCTACCAACTTCTAACATCATATGAATTTAATATTAGTAGAAGTTGAAAACTGGTTTTCAGAATTCTGATATCAGTAAAATATATTTGTGTTAAGTACTAAAATGGTTTTAAATAATTGCGGTTTTTTTTTTCAGTATATTCTAACCGCAATTTATGGTCCATAATTTGTGCATAGTAACAGCTGATCAAATAGACTACGGGCCCATGAACAAAATGAATGGGTCATATGAACCACCAGGTGACGTATATAGGACGATAGAAGAGCATAAAATAATAAGATTCAGCACTATGCCGTCACTTGTGATCAGTCCAACTGGGTGCTGGTGAGCATTCAAAAGTGCAGCTAGAATGAGTACATTTTGGTCATTTATTTCTGTACGGCATTGTTACCATCGAATAGATCCATGAAAAATAATAAGAAAGCGCGCCGTGCCGTACAAAAATGGTGGTCCAAAAAGTTGGTATTTTAGTTTTACTTTCTGTCAATTTCCAGGGTAAATTTGGTCATTTGATTCTGTAAGCGTCAGTTTCATACTGTTTCAATACAGCTTCTAATCCATTATCAAAAAAATATTATCTATGCATGAAATACTTTCAAAATAAATAATTTTATGTTGTTCAAATCACGCCTCGGACCACGGAATGAAGGCGCGGGTTGTAACCCTCGATTTTTTCCCCTTGTTCAAAGATTTTTGTACGGCGTTGCGGAATAATGGATTAGAAGCTGTATTGAAACAGTATTCAATGAAACTGATGCCGTAAAGAATCAAATGACCAAATTTACCCTGGAAATTGACAGAAAGTAAAACTAAAATACCAACTTTTTGGACCACCATTTTTGTACGGCACTGCGCGCTTTCTTATTATTTTTCATGGATCTATTCGATGGTAACAATGCCGTACAGAAATAAATGACCAAAATGTACTCACTCTAGCTGCACTTTTGAATTCTCACCAGCACTCAGTTGGACTGATCACAAGTGACGGCATAGTGCTGAATCTTATTATTTTATGCTCTTCTATCGTCCTATATACGTCACCTGGTGGTTCATATGACCCATCCATTTTGTTCATGGGCCCGTAGTCTAAAAAGGAGTCGCTAGGGTATCAGTACAAAAACCAATCGCTAGTTAGGCTTCATTTCCTTTTAAGGCTCCTAAACGATCAATGATTATCTCAACTCTTATTTCAGGCAAAATTTCCTTTAAGTGCGCGAATGGAAACACTTTATGTACATAAGAGCCCCATGAAAGCGCACCAGTGATGACACGCGAGGTGTCCCGGGAGACCATCAAGTGCTGGCTCCGGCCTGTTACGTGCACTCCCGCACCACACTCCCCGACACGGTTTTCCTCAATTCTTTTCCCTTTCCGATCAAAAACAATCGCAAACAAAGTTACAGGAACGAAGTAGTTTCGTATTAAGGTGCCTTTGGAATTCCCACTAAATACCAATTCTGTTATGACCTGCTATCCTGAGACTTTATAGCTAGGCGCTGAGATCCAGGCATCCCTCTCAAGTAATTACTTCGGAGAGGAATTATCAATACCGACTACAATCATAGTTCTGGCATCAAATTGTTCCGATTCTGATTGTGAATTGGAGGTGCTATAATATCGTAATGTTATTCCACTTTGAGTTAACGTATTAATATTATTATTCACACTCTGTTTCAATGGCACGGTTACACGTGGCACTGGTGGTATTTATTGTTAACTACAAACCCACGAAGTTTGGTAGATAGTACCTAATACCTTTATAATTCTATAACATTAATTTCTTCAATCTTTGCCTTCCATAGTTTCTTCTTTTACTTATTAACTGCCGGTATGGTATTTTTCTAACATCATACATTTTCACAATCTTTATTAAGATTTTGTTGGCAGCCCTACGTAACCAGGCTGTGATAAAATATGTAAAGTTTCCATTGTTAATGATGATTTTTTCACACGGCTCACGTCCCGAAGAGCTCTTGTCGTCAACTATTCAGCACGGAGCTGTTCCCGGGATCGCCAAGAATAAGAAACGTTATTCCACTGCTATTTTTTTAATGAAGGCCACGCGTATTTTATATTTTCAGGGTTGAAAGAAATATGCTTGCGTTTTGAGTTCGCTATATAAGTACAAAGTTATCTATTTGTGTTGCTCATTTAGAAGGTTTTTGGAGTTCGTTGAAATTGACTAACAAGGGAAAAAATAAACTAAACCGAAAAACAGAAAAGTAATATTTATATTGTCAGACAGTCATGAGCAAAAAAACTTGTATAGTACTTTATTAAATTTCAGCACACCCCCGAAAGTAATAAGAACATAGGAGACGAACAGAAAAGGTTCTGGCACCTAATGTTTCCTATGAGTTTCCAAACAAAAGCTTCGGTATATAGTTCAAGGTTGGCGAGGGCGCTACATGAGTGCAAACAATTGAAGTAGTTAACACAGTCGTAAGAGGGAACTCGCCACATTCCGGCGAGCCGTAACAATAAGCGGTCCCGCGCTGACCCGCCGCCGCGCCTTTATATAAACAGGCTTGATGGCGTAATGCGATGCATGCTGCAAACGTTCACACATTTTCCTTGGTGACCACATAACGAGCTGTCGCAGAATATAACCGAGTTGTTTTTAATTATTAAGGAATGTTGCGTCAAAAACCTCAACCTCAAAAAATATCATAGGGTTTCAATAAAGATAATCTTAGTGTTGCTATTCACATTTATTCAGTACCAAAAGCCAACTATAAAGCGAAAGAACTAAAAGCTTCAGAACAATACCAGTAAGTAATAAAAGTAAAATATGTACTGCGATATTTTTTCTTTATTCGTTAACTGACCCTAATAGTGTTTTCTATTGTTACCCCTATTTACAAATCAGCAGAAACAAAATACGACAATACGGAACGCGGAGCTCGTGAACCACGCACGATATTAATTATCCAAACACCCAATTATTACCTCCATCGTCCGCGCAATTAGGACGTCGAAACAGCACAGCGGTCACCGACGGGCAATGGACGTGGAAATGTTGGGAGCATTGTTGTTTGGTAAACAACCGAGTGAATTGGATTAGTCGTAGTAGTTTTAGTACAAAACAACATTATTGAGACGCGAACTACAAATTGGTTTAGTTTATAGCTGTTTTCGGCGGCAGCAAATAATTTGGTCCTTCACTCGTAATGAGCGTGCGCTGAAGGTTTGCTATTCAATTAGCGAGTAAACAATGTATCCCGAATGTGATCGAGACGGCGCGTTGGATGTTGTTAATGTGCCCGATATACTATTGTTCGCTTGCGGTTTTTGTGAGGATCGGTTTCGTTAAGTATTTCACGTTTCGTCTATTCACCTCAACGTCGAGATCGAGAGAAACGTATCTTGTTTTGTTGTGTGGTTTGCTACAGAATTGGTTTACGTAAATTCAATAAATGAAAGTCCCGTTTTTTTGGTCTGAATTAATTATTAAATCAGCTTATTATTGTTTCTGCGAATCTTATTACTCATTAAGTAACTGAATTAAAGGAGATGAAGAAATAATATTTGCCTTTATGAATGACCTATCACCATAGATGGTTTTTGGTGGAAATACAATCCGCTATTTACATAAGCATTTTGAGCAACTTTCTTATCTCGTATCTTACAATACTCATACTTAAACGTTCCCCACACTACCACCTCAACCTTAGATACCGCAGCGCCTACCACAACACTACCGGTCTACATAACACTCGTATCCTCGCGACTTTAGATAATCCCTTTATTAGTTCCAGATATAATAGGCAGTAGTTATCGTCCCTCGCCGGCAATCGCGGCTATTTACGACTCTGACAACAATACCCGCTACACGGGGTTTGTTAATTAATTACATTTGTCCGCTTTTACACCTGCGAACTAAATCTATTACATTATACTGACAAACTAAAAGTGTATTTCGAATTGAAACTGTATTAATTTGGAAACAGAATTAACATAGGATTCATAAGAGGGACATATTACATTGTAAGAGTGAGACCATTCATTAATTAAAGTAGGTTTACATCATACTGTGTCATGTGTATACGTCAATGGGTATACGAAATTAAATAAAAATAAAGTCTTACAACGACATTTCAAATATCTATATCTGTGACTGACAGACAGAAGGTAACCATTGCCTAATAGAAATGTCACTTCACAAAATTATAACTGAATAGTTAATTGAATTCTATTTTAGCTGAAGACAATTTAACTTATTACTTGTCAAGAAATAACACTTTGTTGATTAAAACATAATTATATTACCAACCTATTTCAAGAGCTATAGATGTAAGAAACTTGTTTGTCTTATATTTACCAAAATGCTATTATATTACAAGACAAGTTCTAAGTCTTTGAATGTAAGATATATTATTCAAAGAAAATAAGATAAAGCATTCAGTGTATGTTCTACATATACGTTAGCAAATGAAATTATTTCTTTTTCTGTACAAGTATCATCGATGTGATAACAAGACGCAGCTACGGCTTTGCTTTTTTCTGTCACTGAGTAAAAATTAAAGGCATTTTTCAAAACGCAGAACTAGAGTCATTGTTGTTATAAAAGAGTCTAAAAATTCTTATTTGAATGAAAATAAGTTTGTTTTGGATGTACATATTTTACAAATGGTTACCAAATTAGAGGAGTCAGGTAAACAGTCGGTTCATTTAAAATATAGGAAACGCAAATACGAACCGGGTTAGACTATCAACGAAATGCTTTTGGTATTGAAATATTCTTGTAATTAAAACCGAAAATGATTTCCTAAGCGAAAATATTGATAAAAGCAAATATTGTTTTGGAACTTCTAAAGCGTAATTAAAAACAATAATTACAGTTTAAGTCAATACGTTCAAACTCAAAGATGAAGCTATAAAGAGTATTTGGTAATCAAACCGCATGTGATTACGTTTGTTTAACCTTTGCGAACATCTGCAAACAAGTCGCTCGGAAACGATCGCTATCTACTCGCAATGTATCAAAAAGGTAACTCGTACCAAAGATAATTTGAAAACGAACAAAAGGGTGAAATTTATGGAGTGCGTGTTTTAGTGAAAAGCTTCGGCGATAGGCAAAGTTCCGCGAATACTCCGGCATCGGCCGCGCGCCTCGAACACGCCACCCGCGGTGTACTAACCTGGAATGTTAATAACTTACTGCAGTTCTTGCCGATTGGAAGACAAAAACTATTCGATTCTGAAACTATGTCAACTTTAATGTTCGTGAAATATTATAGGTTAAGAATGCAAGGGTTTAATTTATGTTATACTTATTATAACATACCTCTGTCTGCTCTACGTCATAATATATCTAAAGGAACTACCATCAGGGTTTGGTTCCATTAACATTTTGATTAAAATGCTTCTAAAAGCATTAGGGTTCTGAAATCATACCTGAATACCTAAACAGAGGTAGAGACATAAATCTTGATTCAGGTCCTATAAATGTAACAAGTAATCCTAAAGCTTAGTTGATGATATTTCCAGAATATGAGAGCTTACAATTGGTATATAAATCGGAATGTTCAGCAGAACCGCAATTTCATAAAGTAATTACATATTGTAGGTACGTTTCTCATAAAATATAACAACAATTACATTAAACATTACGGACACAGAATTCCCAAAATTCTGGCAACATCTAAAAACAAAAAGAAAGAGTTTAATTTATACGAGGGGCGTCACCATGTCACCACGAATTAGTGTGAGCTGTAAGATGTAATCCATTGTGACGGCGTAATGAAGACCGAGCGAGGATGGCGCCGGACTGGAACCGACTGAACCGACTCACTTGACGTATGCTAAACAAGACATGCAAAATATTAGACTCTGGTACATGTAATACATGTTAGTAGACACTCTACAGAATCATATTGGTACATGATAAAAGGGATATTACCTGACATATATTATAATTCTTATTTGTTTTTTTTTTTTGTGGCTGTTATTACATTCGTTCTGACCTATTTTGAATGCCTAAATTAATACCTAAGTGTCTATTACATTATTGAGTTGAACTATCTATAATTGGTATATAGAAACCTGACGTCAGAGCTACAATCATAATTATTAAAGTGTACATAAAAAACGGATAGGAATTCACCACAGAAAATAGAATTGTATTTTGATCGTAGCGTTTAATGTTTCATGATATGCGAGAAAAACAGTCTACATTTATTTGATTGTTCTCAAATTAAATAACTGAAGAGCATATATAGCTCAGGAGCATGCAGAATTAATGCATGCAGGTCTATAAATAGCAATGCACTAGAATACTAAAATTAATAAAAATGTGCTGAAACAACAGTTCTCCAACTCAGCTGTGGTGAAATAAAATAAGACCTAAAATAATCGGCCGCATTGCTTCGAACACACGAAACTCGAAAAAGGTTAATTACTTCGCAGAACCGCTAACTACAGTACTTCAAATGTAAATTAATCGCCGCCACAATAAAACGGCTGCATTCTACACACTCTGCACAAAAGTAATTGAAACGAACTGCTTTATGCTTTGTTTTTGGGGGAACCGCGGGAAATTCCTCCGGGGGAAAAGTTGGACCGATAAATTCAGCTATTCTCGCGACCCGCCGGCCAGCTTCCAGCAATGACACCTTTGACGACACAAGTTTTAAGTACAAATGAGACCTTGTCTAAAAAATAATAATTATTGAACAAAAAATAATTGTTAATTGGCATAAAACGTAAGATTTTTATTGCTTTACTTTAGCAGTATGCCTTTCATGTTCTTCGTACCGTGAACTCTAGTGCTGTGACAATCAGAAGTCAATGGTTTGGAACTGAAAATAATTAGAAAGACAAGCGATTAAAAAAAAGATGTAAATGACCTTATACTCGCTGCCCTTTGAAGGTTAAGAGTTAGAGCATGGTTCGAGTTTGTCAACGAGGTTGTTGTACTTGGTGTGTCACTTAGGGTTTCATACTTAGGATCTACTTTTTACAACTTTTCTGTCATCTTCTTTAAATCTCACAGAGTCCTATACTGTTGCAAAATATAACATTCTTTTTGGCAAATAAGTGAAGTCTCCTCTATTTAACTTGTAAAATTGATTTCGCAATGATGAATGTTGTGGTTGGCTTCCAGACTCACCAGATTACTCACTAGTAGAGAGGACATGAATGAGAGAATAACTAGTAAGTTTATGTAACAAAAAAAATAGGTCATCGAAGTCGATAGTTTTATCATAACAGGGAATGGCACACTGAAAATGGTTGTTCCGTTACAAGAATAATATGGATGAGGCATGTTGGATAACGAATATTATCGTACGCATGGAAACTTTGTTTTTATTATGGAGAGGCGCTGCATGACCTAGTCTCTACCGTTTTATATTTTTATTCAGCCTTCCATTTCTCTTGTTAAATTCACATTTGTTATTTCTGTTCGGTATCTAAAATATTCAGTTTTCAGATTTTATGTAATTTTACTTCTTTTTCTGTTAGACGTAAAATGATGTAAAAAGAAAATTATTGCGAGATTTCCTCAGTTATGTAAGTGAGCCAATCTTTTATTTTATCATGTTAAAATTTAATACATAATACCTGTAGTTGAAATATATTTTTATAAGAATTAGATTATGGTGTTAGTCTAACCAAGGAGAAACAAGGATGGTGATGAGGAAGATGTGGTCCTCGCCACCAAAACACACGCTACATTTATCCTGAAGTTTAAAAAAAAAAAAACAAGTCACTAATTACCTGTTACCAAAGCTATTTATAGATACTTATCAATTGAGTTGTATACTTCTTGACAGTTGTTATAGTTTAATAAGTGTCATAATTAACATGACTCAGTACAAAACCAACCATTATAAATATTACTTTATCATCATTAACTGAAAAATAATTTATACTTAGATCATAATCTAATGATTGATTGTGTCGGCCCCTCCCTCTAACCTCGCTTATTATAACACCATGAATTTATAAACAGACAGTTTTAAAATCACCTTATTTTTCTATCATGTATATATCTACTGACCTGTTAATTTATGTATGTAGTAATCATGTAGTTTTATGTTTGGTAGTTTTGGTTATGCGACTAATATTATATCATCCTTGAGAGGCTTTCATTTGTCCTGAACATTAAATTAAAACAAACACAAGACCCAGAAACAGATATATACGCAGCAGATAGATTACTAGAGCAAGAACAAACATTGGAGCAATTGATCTAGTGGCGAGTGCATTGCGGGTTCAGTACCAACATAGTTTGACACTAGCAATTACTACGCAGCTATGTATAGTGCAGCACATTTACATTATTGTTTGTCGAGTTTCGGCTACGATGCGGGCTGGGAAGCTCGGAGGCTTGAACGCACTAGTTACCTGACCTATATCTATAGTTACCGTTTAATCGATTCCAGTATCCATAGCTCCATCGACTGCTAACGACATTGTCTACGAAAGCGTGAACATTGCTTACTGACAATTTGGTTATGGTATCGATAGACTTATAGTGCAATGAATTGCAATTTGATGAAAAGCGATTTCAATGATTGGTTTCGACGTCGGTTAGTTTGTCGTAACAATATCATATATATCACCAATGTTTGCCACCAATTTGGTGACATGGTAACATTTGGTTTGCGTTGCTGGTTTATATGGTTAGTGCCACAACATTCAAATATGATTCCTAGTTCCTAATGGAATATTGTTTTTCCTTCAGAATGCATTTTCGAAAGAATAAAACGGAGCTTTCTTATGATGACTGCAACTTGCTCCTACTCTAGAAATCAATTTCTTTCTTCTATGACAGTAGATTTATTCAATTTTAATATTAAGGAATCCGTTCTATGAATGTACTTATCTCCTGCTAAATATTAATCGGTTTGCGTCGGCTCCCGGGATTCCCATCATCGACGAGCCGGAGCACAATATGGCCGCCTCTCGGGGGACACTGCGTTGTTCAATCATGATGTAATTACATGCTACTGTACTGTATAATCTTCAATCCTATTATTGCGTTATTATCCTATCCTGCTTCCAATTCTCTGACTGATTTTCCATCCGATATATAGCTACATATTTTGTATTAGAACTCTTTTTGCAAATCATATTGGTAGTGACTGGGATAAGAACTTTGTCGTAATTTTTTTGTAATACAGGAATATATTTTTATATTTTTGTAAGCAATCACTAATTTTTTTGTAATATTTTCTTAGCCAGTCATGGCTAAATTTGTGGTCAGCTGTGATCACTCGATCCTGGCCCAAAAAGTTAGAGTTCTTGTTAGTATATGTTCTCCTGGTGTCCCCTGCGAGAGACAGCTTGGCATTACGTCACGCCCGAGGCTTCATTGCCGTGGTCTTTGTCCTGCCGCCGACGTGTATTTACTCCACACATTAATACAGAATTAGCTCACACGAGCCACTTTACGAGCTCGCGTCACCCACACCGAGCTTAGAGTTAAATAGCTTCAGATTTACTCAACGAGTGAGTAAATTACAGAAGGTGCATTTTAGAACTGCCCTGGAAGGGATTAGAAACCATTATTTAATCAACAATTTATTTAAGGTTAATTATTGACATATTATTATTATAGAGCCAACCTATTGATTCAAAAACTTTAACATAATTCCAGGAGCTCTGTCTCCTAGAACATTCTGTTCAAAAAGTATTGACTTTATACATACAGAAGATTACTCTTCGAATGTAAGTCCAGTCAATAACTAATTACACTTCTCTGATTGAAGCACATAATTAAGCGTGCTGTGAATGAAATAGGTGTCTGAATGGAACTCTCAATATCTAGGGACCAATGAACGGCACTCGAAACAATTCACGATCGGAAATATACACAACAGAGACAAACAGCCGGCAGGTCACTCGGATTACTGATTTGACGTCAATTTGAACAACGTGAATCATTTCAGTATTCGTAAATGTCAGAATACAGCGTACAAATTGCTACAACGTACCTTTAAATAGAAGAGAGCTAGAATATTTCCCGTGTCATTGTTACAGACACAAAATCAAACCGCTAACCCCGGGACAAACGCTCCGGGCTATAGAAATGTGTTTTATTTCGTTCTGCGATCGAAGAACGACACAGCGCCAATTAGGGCGACAGTTCCTTCAAAATACACTTTTTGAAATACGACGAATTTCCTTCAGTCTTTAGATGGCTCACGCAACTTGAAATGTACACAAATATTATTGAGTAAGTATCAGCGTGCAAATGACGGGGGCGGATAGTATTGGTTCTCAGAAACAATGCCTCCTGGTATTGACGCTTTTGTTTGTGATATCTTCGCTCAGACATTGATGAGACAACAAAGAGGCTCGTAACCTTACCTTCTGTGTGTAGTTCAATGAACCGGGAAATGGAATGCCTTATGACCTTGTATCATGTATGTAATAGTGACGACCTGATACTATTATTCAAATGAAAACTTTAAATAAAATGGAAATTATGACAGTGAATTGTCACCAGTAAAGAATAAAAATACCTATGTATCTCCATTATATTTTAAAACAATATACATTTTAACATATACATTATAAAATATACATTATATTTTAAAAGTACTATATTTGTAAAATTATATCTAAATGAACTTTGTTTAATTGAATTTGGAACAGGAACTCGTTAACATAAACGTAGCGTCGTTAACGACTTGGCCGGCGCGGCGGCGTTACGCAGCTCCGTCTGTTTGTAATGAATGAAACAAGTTTCTTAACAAGTTGCATCGATGCAACATCTGCCAGATCCCGGGTATTTAGCGCCGATTTATCAAAGCCCGGTTAGAGGCCGACTGTTTAATTGCTCGCTATCATAACCTTTGATAAACGGTCTCGAATGATTAGAAATCGTGACCTTGTTTCCGTAAAGCCTGGTATAGACTAGCTATAATTTACCTGAACCTAAGTTTAGGACAAGCAAAACCAAGGGAGCATTTGTCATAGTAAATACAGATATAGCGAGCTTACTTGCTGGCATGTTAAATGCAAAACGAAATATCTGACCATTATTATCTTTGCTTTTACAGGTTAAGTTTTATATTATTGTAAAGATCCTTGATTTTCTAAATATAATCTATATTCAGAAAATCAACCTACTTACTTATACCTACTATTTCACTTAAAAAATCTTGTAATAACAAACTCCTCAAGTATGTTTTCTGCTTTCTCTTGCAACTCCCTTGTTCTAGCTAACCGAGTGAAATATAAGTCACAAAGTAGTATGTAGTCTGCGCCCTTCCTTAGTGGGTTTGATTACACGCTCGTCACCGCGCGCGCGTTGCTGCGGCTTCAGGCGAGACGCTATCACGTATCAGAGTCGCGGGAACAGAGGTGTGAACCCCACACACTAAGCGACTGAACACCTGTTTGTGTGCGGTAACAGGACTCTTGGGTTGAAAAAACTATAAGGTAAAATAAATAACAAAAAAAGCGGAATATGTTCTTTAACTAGTTTTGTCCCATTCCAATGTTGTATTCTTTAATTATAGTTTTATATCTGCGGTGATGTTCTATTACCGTACCATCAGTTAACTGAAACTTTTTAGAACACTATTAACTAAACACATTGCCCTAATTATAGCAGACTTTAGGCCCATTAATTTAAAACTCGAAACTCGCGGCAGTTCCGCGCCGCACTAATACCATATCAATACCAATCTGGACGAGTTCATGGGCAATTATGAAGTCATAATACTGATAAATGAGCCAATGTTTCAGCTAGGAAGACCGCACTGGCATTAATTACAGTGGCGCGCGATGGGCCACGATTCGTCATACACTTTGTACCAGATCTTAACTGTTTAAGTGGCTTATAAATTGTCTTGGGATACACAATAGTTCCGCTTGGATTTATTATGTGGGTAAGGCTGGGAGCCCGCACTATGGCTTATGTAGCAGTCTACTATGTTTTGGCTGAAGTCATATATTTGTGGATAAAACTCTTGTTATTTTTTCCTCACCTCGAAATCACCTCGTGGCAGAGAATAACCTGTAACAAAGTTTAATATATAGAAACAGTGAAAAAAACCTCGATTGTTTTGAACACTAATCATAGTATTTCATATACCCTGAATTTAAGGCTGCTCTATGCAATCAGGATCGTAATGTCCCGCGAACCCGACACGTTAGCATGAACGCTGTCAGATTATCTCCCGGATTAGCCGGAACTCGGCAATGCGTCGCATGTAACATTGTGTTAGGCACTCAGGCTGCGCTCGACGCCGCCACCGTGAAAACCGACCTGACTGCCCGAATGCTCGCGTTCATGGGAACTACCAAACTATGGCATTTAGTCACAAAGGACATACAAAATAAACATCCTAAAACGGATAAACAGAAACTTGATATTGTGTGTCCGTGAGCGTAGGTACTTCATATTTCTCGAGATTTTTCTGTATCAATATATATCAACTATAAAGGTTGTGAAGGCGACTCTGTATTTTCCTCCGATCCTTAACAAAGTTGATTAGTCAAAGGCTTTAACTTCCAACTACAATTTATTAACACAAACTATCAAACATGTTTAGTCAATCTCAATCAGTTCTGAGAAATCACATGAAACCACGAATGCAAGCCATTTGAACATAACTGGGTCATAACGCAGATTGATGGTGGAATGTTTCCGAGCTGGTCTTCAAACATTATTAGCACATTAATTAGTCGCAGGCCGCCGTCCGTCATACGCCGCGGCCCGGATTTTAACTGCTTCGCTGACAAATGGAGTGCCCAACTAGTGCCGATGCCTCGCTATTTTAGTTCCGGGAACTTCTACTAAAGGATTCACTATTTTGGTCCACATATAAGAATTTATTGATCGGAAGAGCAGTAGTGACAGGCAAACCTATTATTGCCGTATTGAAACTTATTTAAGATATGAAGACATATTTTTAGTAGGTACTGTATTTCAAAGTTACTTTCCTCGCTCATTATCTTTAGCGATCGGATCGTTCATCGGACCCCATCCAGCGGTGGTCGTTGACACCAACATAACCAGTGATCTCGTTATTTTCTATATTTACCCCATTAATGTGTGTTCGGTGGAACTTTTAGTATGTCCAGCGAGCAAACGACCGGTATCGTAAGTTCCAACTCCGCGGTTATTACGTGTAATGACCGGAGACCATCGAATCGGTCACAGAACAGCAAACGACCAGAATTATCATTCTGTAGACTCCTCAATTACAGCTTGAAACCCTTATTGAATCTTACAATAAAATTTAACCCAAATCCATGTGCTGTGCTGGTCTACTCTTTTACGTGTGATTAATAAAGTTGATTCCATATTTAGATAATGTTACATTCGTGCCCAGTTAGCATCTAAACCTTCTGCAGTTACCTGCCTAGGGGCATCCCGTCAACGTTAATTGCCCAATTTAGAAAGCAATTACTTGTTCATTAGGAGCTCAGTGATTATATCTGACAGTCTAAGTGTCGATATGTGTGTAATTTATAACGAGGACTCATGGGCTTGTTGTGTCAATACTGCCCTTAATGGGGAAATTGATAGAACATCGAGCGCCGCAACGAGGATTTGTGACGTCACTGATCTAGATATCTGAGCTTCGACGCGTAGCGAAATTGGATATAACAATGATACACAAATACATACCCAAAACAATAAAACGCTCTATCATTGTGAGAAAGTTGAAAGAAAATGCAGGAAAACCTCTCAGGAGTGTCCTTCAAGCATTTTCTGTAAGTAATCCCACCAGCTGACTCTAATCCACTAGAAAATGACTCAACAGCAAGGAAGATATTTAAAGTCAACTCAAGGAACCTCTCATAGTTTGCAACATCAGTAAACAGTGTGTTTGTAATACATTAACATGCGTGCTTAATCTGTCCATCGGCTCGTGACACTCTCGCTGTCAGTGAGAGTGACACATTAGTAGCCGGTGTCGGCGACATTACTATTATCCACCTGTTCGCTTTACCCCGGCATCACAAGAGCTGATCCCCTCACCCCCCCCCCCTTCTCGCTCCCCCTCCCCGCTTCCACCCCCGCCGCATATTAACGACGCGTCGCCACTCTAATGCCTCACTTAGCTGGCCGTGACGTCACTGCCTTATTGCATCCTTGAATCGGTATTTAGACGCAGCTTTACTTAGACAAAGACGGGTGTAATGTGTAGTACATGCTGGTGTTCGCTTAGTTTTGCCTTTGCTAAGTGTTTTAGTCACTGACATTTTTTTTTTCGACTATACAAAACTGCAATCATAGCCTGTCCGTTCCCTGACAAACCAGGAATTCTCTTTAAAGAATCACAATTTATTAATTTCATTTTCAAACGCAGAAATAACTTTTGTTACTGTGGAGCCTCGTGGGATAACACGTGATCTCATGTCCGTATGATACGTGCCGTCAATATTAAGGGCCGTCGCCGGAGCCGGCTGATTCAATATTAACGGTCACATTGACGGATCAACATGTTAACGTTCGTGAATTATTACAATGTAATATTTCGTGGAAATACATGCACAGTTAGTAAACAAAAAGATTTGATCATTGGACATTGATCACATCTGTCTGAGTAGAGGCCTTAGTCATGCATTTATATAAGTGTAAGTTGAACATCTTTTTCAGATTTTAATTACAAAGAAAATTCTTATGTTAGTTAATGAATTTCGAGAGTCTTTTTCAACCAACATTGATTGGAAAAGAAAACTCGTGAACTCAGTTTTCGAGCTCACACAGGTAGGGGCTCCAGTTATCGGCAGCAAACATCAACAGTCCACACAACAGCCATTTTAATTTGAAATCAATACTAATGCCGAGCCCATTACCGCGCCGGGCCTTCTAGCGCGTACCTGACTCTGTGGGAAATAGCCGGCTAGTGTAAGGCAACGTCGTGTGCACGTCAATAGAAACACATGCTAACTAAAATCAACCTAACATCGTTGAAATAAAGAGCGCTATCTACGTCACGGAGCATACACCGAAGGGCGGGTGACTGTACAGGCTAGAATGATCAAAATAAACGAGTGTATGTAATTTGTTTGGGCAATTTGTACGGAAGTCATTGTCGGTACAATGGTCGGGGTGCTAATGATATCCTTTTCAAGAAATCAGTTAATGCTTTCTCACAATTTCAAAAAGAATGGCTTTTTTTGACGAACATTTAGATGTATATTCGAGTAACCACATACAACATCTTTGTTACGAATAATTCTATTAAATGGACTGCGTGAACAAGTTTACACGTGTTCCCAAATTCCCCGGGTGACTCCGTACTGAGGCCGAAACAAAAACTACTTTGAGTTGTCATTTAGTGTCAGTTTAGTCGGAGCAGTCCCCGGGGGTGCTAACACTGAAACAAACAGAGGTCAAGGTTTAGAACGAACCAGGTAATGGAGCTAAGTGACGTCTGAACTAGTCTTAAAGAGAAATGGCGACGTCATGTCACCGCAAAGATACTGAAAACTGTTGAATATGAAGAACAAAACTAATGGAGGACAACTAAACAGAGAAAATATTTTTTCTAATTATGGTCTTCTTTATTGCCATGCGATTTAGAAAGCCAATGAAAAATTTATATTCACTGCATTTAGTTCATAATCTTATATCTCGATCTAACATGGTAAACAACCTCACTACTAAACTTACATACTAAACAAGCATTGATTGAACAGGCAGCACTAGTGCTACATTTCAGGTCAGGTTTCTCATTTGTTCTAAACTAGGAGCTTCGGTAAACTAGTGCTGTTCTAGTTGCAGTCAACATAAACATGTCTCGGCGGTGATACTTCAGGGCGGAGCATGCACTGCGGGCGCACTACACAGGTGAGGGATACTGACACACACACAGTCTAAACAGCACGAACAACGAGACATATAAATCGTTCGAGAACGTTCGGTACACATGACATTAGCTTAGCTACCCAATTCATTGTCAGCTGAAAAACGGGCTAACATCTGATTCCCCTACAGACCGATACAACGGACGAACGGTTGTAGGCTAATTTCGTCATTACTATGCTTGCTGACGCAGTAACTGCTGTAGCGAATACTTCGGCTAAAGTACTCGCTATATAGTCAATGTATGCGTTTATTTACCATCAATAATTGTATAATGAACTATATCTAGGTTTTGAGCAAGATACTCGTATCTTATAAAAATGTTTCACGTTTATCCTGTACATGTTTATTCCATACTCACAGCCATAGGAACGCACATAATTATAATCGTGCACCACAGCAAACCTTCCCCTGACCTTCTTCATTCTCCCCCCCCCCCTCCCGGTACATCCGGCATGTTAACAGTAGTGCGGCCGAGCCGGTTATAGCGCAAATTAATATTAATGCGTGTTCGAGGCGCGGGTCGCCGATTGACCCGGACGACTAATTCACGGGTACCATGCCACTGGAGCAGCCAGGATGCGAAGCAGGAACTGTGACCTTTGTGCCAATGATATCACACTTCATTACACATGTTAACTTTCATTAAAGATTAGAGAGTCACTAACGGTTTATTGTGAAAGATAATAACACGGTACTTAGTTAATATCTCAGTAGTTTTAGTCCAATATATCATATTTGTAGAAGACGGAAGTAGGCTTTCCTTTTGTTATGACAGGAAACATTAATATCTCCCCGCAAATAACTCATCAAACGGAACATTACGACATCAAACATGCAAAATACTACAAATAATTCCACAGCTCTAGACGGCGAAGTATCTCTGTGTGCTCGAGCAAAAGCAACAGTTGGTATCAATCAAATATTAAACTTTGACTTACTGCATTTGAGGCATAAGTGCGCAGCCAACTTTCCAGCACAAATTATACACCACACGGTGAACAACTTACCAGTTCCTGAGAGCGTCTTAACGGCTCATTACCGGACCAAATCTATAACAGAAGCTATTAATCCAATTACTGAAGTTCGGGACAAGTGGAGTTGTTAGTCGCCAGCTCCCACGCTATGTGGAACTCGAGACAAACGCGCCACTAATAATGCAACAACACAAGATTGTGTATGTAAGTAGCTATCAGGGAAGACGTTGCGCTTTTCGGTAAACAAAACTTTACCTAGTATTACGGATGCAGTGAAAACTTGTCAAGAATAAATTGTTTTACAGGAGTGATTCCATTAATAAGAAGAAAATCCGAACATATACTGAAGAAACTAAACATAAAGTCAGTTAGATATGCTCCATTAAATTCATATCTATATACAGTCGTAGTAATGTGTAAAGTCTAACCAAATATTACCTTAGTTGTACGTGTGGTGGGTGGTAATCATTTCCCGCCGTCCGATGTTTACGGCTCCAACTATTCGAGTGTTGACAGCAGTGGGCTTACCTTGCTTACTTGATTGATAACTCTTGGCGGATGACGTCAGCAGTGGCCGAAGTCATGTGAACTCCTGTAAATACTACTACTGCAATACTTCATGTAATATTTTATCTATAGGAATATAGGAATCTATTCAGAAAAACTTAAGTTGAAACGCGACATAAATTTTGTGTCGATATATGTTGTATTTTGTTCATCTATGTCCACCTACGAATACTTTATAAAGTAACTCGAAACAAAAAAATTTTGCTGATGGAAATTTACCTAACTAGGTGTTGGTAGCCAAATTTTTCCATAATAGCATGTTACGGAATATAAAAAAATATTTTCTGTAAACCACGTGGCAAAACACGCGGGATTAAATTTCCCATTCAAATATTTCCGTGACCTTTACGTAATGTAAACAAAATTGTAGATAAGGTTAAAGGAATTTTATCTAATGATTAGCGAAGTAATAAGAAGTTCTACATTTCTTGTTCATTCGTGAACAATCAGCACGATTTCCATCCACCTCCATCTTTCTGGTGTTAACACATTAAAATGAATGAAAACTTTTAATTTTGTGTCATAGATTTATTTAACTTCATACGAGGGCGAAGTTGTAGACAATTTATTAATGCACCAAATTAGTACATTAAACATCTCCAAGTTATAACAGAAACTCAATTCAATCCAAAGTTCACATAAGCTTCGTACTTACTAAGTTGTTAAAACATACAGCTAGACTATAAATATATTATTCAGTAGCCCCCCCCCCCCCCCCTCGCTCCTGCCGCTCCCCGCCCCTGCAGGATATTTTCCTTAAATAATGAGTCATCGTTTGAGAGCTCTTAATTTATGGCAGCGGCGCTTTTGTATGGATTATCGCGACGTCTCAATCAGTGTTTGATCCGACGGCTAAGCATCGTTCACGTTGATGTGTAACAGACCTTCAAACAACAGTCATTGTTCCAGTGTTAGGACTCATCAACAGCGAGGTATCAAAGATACACAGTGCCTTCCAATATAGACTCAAGGTCAAATGAATAAGAGTTAATCTCAACTGCACTTTTCTAATAGAATGATTTATATCAACATTAGCTTGATAAGTGAAACTATTGTCAGCTCTAATAGTTCATTAAAGCGCAAAGCTACTTAAAACTTTGGCATTGGAATAAGAGCTAACTTAATAGCTCGGTGAATTATCAGAATAACATTGAGCTAATTTCAAGGTGAACTTTCTGTGCTGGCAGCGAGATATTGTATAACTAGGGATTAACGCAATCTGTTTAAAAGCATAAAACGTGATAACACCTCAAATTAAAACAGCAAAAAAGTTGAATTAAATTGTAAAGAATGTATTGCAATAATCTTGTCCACTTGCATAAACCAGTAGGTGTGAGCGGAACCCGCAGAGTGCAGTCTCTAACATAATCTCGTTGTTACGCACAGGTAGCGCACTGAAAAATGCAGTGTGAATGTTACAGATCTTATTACGAAGCGAGAGCGGAACAAAAAGACCTAATGTTTTACTGGAAAATAGCTGCTCTTCTGAACGTTCGCAATTGTCTGTTTAGAAAAACAATTTTTATATTGCGAATGTGATACGGAAAATGTAGATTTGTTTGTTCATTTTGTGTACTGAATACATTTGTTATTTTATTAGAGTTAGCTTGGTTAATTTCTGAAATATTCTGTTCTTCATCGCCATCTGATTTACATTTATAGCAATGTGACTATGAATTCATGTTACATGTATTTGAGGTTATAAAACGGGCCGTGTCCCACATTACCTGCTCACATTCCGCTACACTACGATCGCTCTCAACCCTTAAACGCGGCCTGGCTATTCGCCAGCGTTCGGTGCTCCTGTGAATTATTCATAGCGCGGGGCCCGTTACATCTTCAATTAACCCGTCGGCCGCCCAGATCGGCCTCGTACCACCACGCTGCCGCGCTGATTCAAAAGCGACGCGTGACGGTACCAATTCTATAAGCGTGTGTTGCAAATCTAAATTGGATTTTTGTTGAACGGCCAGAGATAAGAGATTCCTGCTGCTGCTGTGTTACGTGTTACTCATATGTAACTCGTGTCAGGACATACGAGGCGCGCCACTTGAGCTAGAAACACAATGTGTAGCGACACAGTCGACACATGCGGGCTGATGTGACGTCATCAAATTCCAGCTGCTAGTGAAATTCAAACAGTTCTATAGAAACAAACGCCCAATCAAGCGATATAGAGGGTCCTACGTGGCATTTCTATTCCATGTACAAGATTAAAAAGCAGCAGTTCTTTTGTTGAATCATTCGTGAATTTTCTATCAGTCTGTAAAGTGTAGACTGTAAAATGCCACGTCACGACCAAGAATTCAGTGAACTCACACAGTTCAAGTACAATCACGTCGAAAATGTAGATACAAGAAGACGGAGCACATAAATAAAGTCTTCGATTCCGTACAGTCGACACGTAAAGTCGTTTGGCTGCAAACTTGGAGCTTTGTGCATTTGCCCGCTTGCTTTGACGCGCGCTGCGTAACGAGTAGCTGCGAGAGAACTACAAGTGTTAATATTGACGTTGAATATATGCATTGCTTATGTTTTGAGGAGTGTGAAGTGTCGTGACTATAAAACCTTTACTTAAACGAGAAAGCACATGTATTCTGGTATACGAAGTAAGACAAATGTGTGCGAATTTGTTTGATTATCTTAAAGATTATTTTTTGAGATTGATGTTTGTTCAAATAAAACTCCTTCTGACCTCACCATTAGAAATCGTTATAGCAGGAGGAGCGGCGTAAGTACAAAATAATCGTTGAATAAATAAATATAAAAATAATAATTTACATTGAAAGTGTTTCTGGCATTATGATTGTGGCTGTTAGGTTAGACCCGCTTTGATACTCGCATGAATTTTGATCGGAACGTAGCTCGAGGTCACACCGCGCTGGTTTGTTGCCCCTCAAGCCCCCAACGCTTTGCATACAAAACGCGTACTCATTAAAAAGGCTTTGAACTCACCCTTAGATCAATAACAATTTCAACATATTGGTAGCAAACGGAAAAATGAACACCGAAATGTAGGTATTTTGCGTGTTATTATCGCGCGGCTGTGTATGCTAAAACCATGTTTTATGTAAACAATATTAAGAAGATCGCAAAATAACTGATTCTGTTCACTCTGCAAAACAACCTATCAGTCGATATTAGTATACCTAAGTATTTCAGTTCACGAACCGCACTGAACCAAACATTACGCAAAACCGCTAAACCTAGCTAATTTCCATGAACCCTTCGACAGTGGCTTTGATAAATGGAAGAGAATGCAGCCTCTTTAGAAGCAACACTTAGGTTGTAGACAAGAGTGAATGGGGCCGGCTATTGAGGGCGTCGTAAATAGCGCTCGGCGTCGCGCCCGCCTGTTCATTAGCACGGACCTTTGTTCGTGGCCGGCCCTGCAAAAACAAATAGTGACGGCCAGGACCTCATACCACCGCCGCAATCAACAATCAACCTTATAACCCCAAAATACAGTCGATGCTGGCGGCGTTTGATAAATTTGTAATTGGTCATAGTTGGGCCCGGCTTTGAATGTAAAACTGAGGATTGGTAATCGCGATAATTGTCGGCTCAGAATAACGAGCCCCGCAAATGTCGCTGTTTTGATACCCTCGTGATTGTGAGTGGGATATTGTTACCTGGACATAAACTCAGGCCTTTCATACAAGTTTCAATTACTATTTAAATAACGAATACTTGTTACTATACTGTTTTTGACAAAAAAGCATTTTGACATTGAACAAGCTTTTTAGTGAGCTAGATGAAAACGAGGATATTTAAATGTGAACTTCAAGCAAATATCAGCACTATTATTTTATGAATATTGAATTCTATAAAACTAATAGGGTATTCAAATTTACATACAAATATAGATTTTATGTTTTCGTACTCGTGCAAAAACAATTTCAAGTGAGTATATTCAATCTGTAATCGTTTCATATAAATAAATGGTCTCGATTCATTGAAATCTGTCACATTTCTCTCGTCGCCTAATTGAATGCATTAGTCTGCTTCCCCCGTCACCGTCGCGACACTTTTTTGCTCACCTCTCAGAAATCGTCTCGAAATCTTGATAGCCACATTATCTTTAGGTTTCAGGACACGATTACGGTCCTTTGTGCGAGTTCACCGAGACTGAATCTGTAAATTACTTTAATCACAAAAAAATATCAAACAGTAACCTCAGCAATTTAAAAATTAAAGCAGTTGTTTTTTACCTGACAATCACAATATATGAGGTATTTATCATAAATTGTTTTCTGCATTATAAACTCCTTCATAAACCCGTTAGCTAAACAGCAAAATATACAAAGCAATTTTGGTAACACAAATGCACTAAAACATCGTCCTTACAGATGTTTCGCCACAAGCGCTGTCCAAATAACCAAACATTTTAGTTCCACGAAAATTACATTTTGAACCAACAAACAGCCAGACCCTTACAAATCTCATTTTACGTATTTATTTTCTTAAAAGACAATATCTTAGCAGCGTCGCGCACGTCTTGCGGAATCACGAGATGCATTTAAGAGATGCGGCGGCTGTTCGCGTGCCTTCCTTCTGGAACCTTCTGCGCCAAGCTCACAATCTCTGTTGAAATAAACTCTTACGACACACTGTCTGCATCCCACATGTCCTCCTTTGAGATAAGCATTATGCTAACGAGAATGTTTTCTTTTCGATGAGGACTTTTGTAACTACACTGCATAGTGGGTAGGTATCACGTAAAGATGAAAATGAATTTTCATTTGTACATTTTCTTTACTAACCAGGTACACAAATTATTTTCAGTTATTGTAAGTATGTCTTCAGTTTGCAGAGTCGCCTGCGTTTACATAGTCCTCGGACTCTGGAACAAAAAGAGTCTATTTTCAATATTGCAGGAATAAAAAATCTTTGCAGACTACCAAACCGTAAATCCACTTACAGTCACAATATACAAGACTTACATAATCTTACTATGCATAAAACTCTGCACATCGCATCAAAATGAAAATTATTAAAATTAAATTCCCGTCTCTCAAACAAAATCCCAGATATTCTTATCTCCACTCGAGCGAGGATAATCCGTGACGCGCACATTCTTTTAAGTTGATTCAGGCGTCAGCTGAGCGCGAGGAGCTGTGCCGGCTCCGGCTGCAGCCCCGCGGTAATGGCGGCCGACACCCGGCCAGCTGCACGCGATACACACATTACTCCTGTCTCTGCCTGGCTTCATTGCGTCCTGAGTACATGACTACACGTTGTGATTTCCTCGGGATCCCATCAATGATGTTACGTACGCTCGCAATATTAATTGCCCTTGAGGCTTTGTTGAATGGAAAGTATATTTTCCGCCGAGCCACTTGACTAGACTCGTGACTATTGTCTGTGTATCCATGTTAACGAGGCTTCGCAGGTCAGTTGTGTGTTTAATTAGCGGAATTTTTGTATCGCTCCACGTTTGAATAAATGACCTAGTTTCAACATAGATTCGGAATGTATCTTTTGTGTATCCCGTGCAATAAAGTCTAGTTGTCAATCGTAAAGTTTTATTGTGATCGAGCAGGTTCGACTGATTGCTATTATTATCGTGACATCGATTTAACTTTTGTGATCGAAGATTGAGAGTCTCTCCAGTTTATAGGGGAATCTGGAATGATTTTCGTGCCTAAATCTCGTTAGAACGCACTTCGATGAGGCTTTTTGAATTCGGAGAACTTTAAATGTGTTTGCTTTGAATTTAAGACGGCATGTTCATTTATTTAAGCTTATTCGGATGATTTCTATAAGAAATCCCAGTATACATTGTGCAGTATGCATTTTGTACATTATTAATGTCGAAATACTGAGTGCCTTTGTAGATATTGAAGCCACGTATCAAAATCATTCTACTTACATACCTTAAATAAAGTTTTAGTTCAATTAACTCGAATATTTTTTCGACAATTGTTATTATGTATATGAGTGTATATATAAGGTCCACAGCGTTATCTTTGTCTGCGCCACAAACTGAAACAATAACGAATTCTCTCACATTTGCTCCTGCACGAGGAGGGCGCGCGGCGTCATTTCGCAAAGTTCACGGATCCCGACAAACAACGGATACTCGGTGTTTGGATCGCGCTCGCCACTTCAGATGGCTTTGTTAAGCTCTATCTTATTTTAAGCAGAACTTGGATTCTTAAGAAAAGTTAAGGTGCAAATTTCAAGTGACTGAGGAATTCAAATTCATAAGAATTCTTTTACATAATTCATGACAACTCCAGACATGCATCACAATTTGAAATCACATATTATCTGTCGACAACGACAACGTAAACACGATGTAAAATAAAACTAAAACTTAATAATATAATCGTAAGTTACTTAGGTAGAATTAGAGTTGCTTCTCATTCCGAATCCATCACATCTTATATATCAAGTCTTCAAATAAGTATGGAACAAATAAAAAACTTCGCTCTATGAATGTATGTGCCAGTCTCAACAATATAACTCCGCACGTGTTTTCTGAAGATTAAACTTCTTCACATTTTTCGTGGTCATAACTTTTCGTTTCATCAGGTCAAGGTCATCGGAAGGCTGCTAGCTTTCTTCGCGACTCTCCCATTTGTACTATTTTTATAGCACTCCAAACTTCACTACGAATGAAAATCTTGGAGGAAAACCTAGATAGAATATCTATGTACTACATTTTCTTTTAATCTCCTGAGTGGATAAAAAATTTAGTAGCACTTGTCCGAATCCCATATATGGGTGATTAAGTAATCCGATCCGATTAGTTTATCATCTTCTTAAACTGTAAATATCTTAGACAGATATCATTTTCATATAGATAAATAATAAATTTAAGTCCTAAAAACTTTTCAGCTCCAGATCCAAACATTTGGTTTATGAGAAAATTCTGTTGCTCGCGTAGCTATAGAGTAATTTTGGTCACGAATCCTATTATTATACCTAGTTATATTATAACAATCTACTTCGTATTAATTTCGTCGGCCTCAAAAACTTTACCGAAAGCTATTCGTAGTTCAATCAAGGCATCCGAATTCCTTCTTGGTTTCCACGGGATTGCCTAATTAAATCACGTGATTGAATCTACTGATTGGTTTACGCAAAAGTTAATTGAATGCCGATAATTAGGTGTGGTGAGCCACTGAACTAGCTCGTGTTGGTCTAGTAGCATTACGTATAGTGTATGAAGGTTCCGAATACATACCACACTCGTTCACATCACAAATCTAAAGGCCGACCGCAGGCCGCGGCCGTACTATATTGTTGTAGGCTGGAGTGATTAAGCTCGGCGGTGGATGGATTAGCAACGTAATGGATGAAATATAAATATGCTGTAATACTCAGTTACACCAGAGCCAGGCTTCGGTTTGAAATCCAAAGGAACAAGATTTATTTGCTGTGTTTATTCTGTATTCTACAACGTAACGTACATTTCCTCCGATATGAAATGTAGCTTATTTCCGCTCATGACGTCAGTTCCTGTGCAGTTTTATCGGCAGCTATTGCTCCGTTAAACTTTACTGACGCAAATAAAATGCATTTTAATACCTTCTGTAAAATTTCATTGCTTCGCTCAGCCAGAAATTACAATTGAGATATTTGGTGGTATAAAGGAGACTCTAAAGCACTTTAGGAGTCTTGGATCGTACGAAGATTGTTTGGGTTCGGAGATCACTTGGGCTTCTCATAAACCGTTGTCGATGTATCTATCGCACAAGTCAACAAACCCTACCGAGTAAACAGAGCTCTAAGTGACAATAAACAGATATTTTTCAACCGGCCGCACTACAAAAACAGGCGCTTTGGCAATTGAGATAGTGCCCTGAATTGCTATAACTTTTTTAGTACTATCGTAAACTGAAGTAGAGGACGGTAGAAATGTGAAACAAAAGACTTAGACTTTATGCCTTGTTATATATTATTTGCATTAAACTATTTGTTTGTTTTAGATAAACATTGATGTTGAAGGGTGATTGCCGTCTTTTTCGCCATTTTTATAAATGTATAATATATTATCTTTAGAAATAGGATTTGATTTTTCGTATCGTTTGAAGTGGACATTCTGCAAGGCTCGTATTCGTGTCAGACCCTCATTCATATTGAAGGGTAAGATAAGCAGCTGTTACAAGTTTCCTTTCGATTCTAAATCCGTTGGAATTCGGTTGGAACGTCCCGCAAATATGGAGAAGTTGGGAACAATGGGTTCAGTGCCGAACCCACGCGGCCACGTGTGGATGTTCTACAAATACTGAGTGGAATGGAACGTAATGCATGAATCAGAAGGGTTGGGACTGTTTCGGACAAGCTTGTCTCGGCCAATATAAGGAAAATGTAATACGGACTAGTATTATATTACAGAGGTTTTATTTTTGTAATACAGAAAGCTAATCATATAGTTATATTTATATCTTAGGAACCTATTGGTCCCTTTTTCGCTGATCATTTTGTATTGTTATTTCCGTTTCCTCTCATTGATTGCCTATAAATGGCGTTGAACCTGAGTGCCCTCCACGCGAGCACTCCCGAGGCTCACCGGCGGCAGTTCGTCAATTAATTAGTGGCAATCCATCATGGCGGCGTATTAGCAAATCATGACGTAATGCGATCAGATTTGTTGCGTACACGATGCTAATCCAACCTTAAGTGGAAGGATTTGGGAAATGCCTGATTAAGCTGTCAAAAATCAAAAATCAATCAAAATGTTTTTATTTCTTATAAACCAAAAAAAAAGGCGCTCAAGAAACGTTACGTTAACTCTACTGATTCTAGTTGCTCGGTTCCAAAGTGTCATTCCTATGAAGAAGAGCCGGCAAGAAACTCCATAGGTTACTCTTTTAAAAATAAACTTATTACAATTATTTTACATTATTGGTTAAATATATGCGTCAACACCGAGGTAAAACTACGTTAATAAAATAACGAAAAAAATAAATTAAAATAATAATAATTTATGGCAATCAAACCGTTATAATGAATAATAAAAACCGCGTTGTTGACGCATTCACAACAAAAAAGTACCAAAATTTAAAAATGAAATTGTATATAAAATAAAATAAAAAGAAAACAGTTTTACATACAATACATATGTAGTCACAGAAAAAAAAAAAAAAAAAACGAAATACCCTAACAGGAATGTCAAGGCATGTCAAGTGCCTTCAGGAAATACAGGCGGCTTATGAACTCCTTTAAAGTAAACAAGCAAATCTTAAGGACCGCCAGGGAGGCCACATGTGCAGATATTAAACACTCCACGCCCTTTTGTCTTCCACGTAGTCTTTAACTTTATAATACGCTTTCTTTAAGAGAATAGATTTGACACAAGATTTGAATTTCTTACCGGGCAGGTTGGTAATGACCTCTGGTAGTTTATTATAAAAACGTATTGAATTCCCTAGAAATGATTTTGAATTGGTTTTAGTAAGCCGAAATTTAGGAACTACTAATTTATTTTTATTTCTGGTATTAATGTCGTGATAATCACTTTTAACTCTAAAACTAGAAAGATTTTTACGCACATACATAATATTCTCGAAAATGTAAAGGGAAGGCAAAGTCAAAATGTTAATTTCTTTAAACTTTTCTCTCAATGACTCTCGAGGGCCCATGCCGTATATTGAGCGAATTGCGCGTTTCTGCAAAATGAAAATGGAATCTACATCTGCCGCGGACCCCCATAATAGAATACCGTAAGACATTAAACTGTGAAAGTAAGCATAATAAACTAATCTAGCAGTGGGTATATCAGTAAGCTGCCGAATTTTCCTAACCGCGAATGCAGCCGAACTTAACCTAGACGACAGTGCCGTGATGTGTGGCCCCCACTGCAACCTAGAGTCAATTGTTATACCAAGAAATACGGTTTCATTAATTAATTCAAGCTGGTCACCATCAAGCATCAAATTTAATTCTGATTGATTATGGGCATTAGAAAGCGAAAACTTTAGACATTTAGTTTTGCTTGCATTGAGAAGCAAGTTATTTGTAGAAAACCAATCGGAAAGAACATTAAGGGCATTATTGAAGGATGATAAATCTGGTAATTTTCTATTAATTTTAAAAATGAGTGAGGTATCGTCCGCGAATAATACAATATTGGTTAAATTAGCCATCATATAGGGAAGGTCATTTATGTATGCCAAGAAGAGAAAAGGGCCAAGGATTGAACCTTGCGGCACCCCCATTCTCACTGTAGATCCAGATGATGTTACGCCGTTTAAACCTATTTTTTGAAGTCTAGTTGTTAAATATGACTTAATTAGTTCAAGGGATTGTCCTCGCAATCCGTAGTGTTTAAGTTTAAGGACCAGCGTCTTATGGTCGACACAATCAAAAGCCTTGGAGAGATCACAAAAAATACCAATGGCATCCTGTGATCCCTCCAAAGCCTCCAAAATGTGAGACACTAACTTAGCCCCGGCGTCGGTCGTTGACCTTCCCTTAGTAAATCCAAACTGGCGTTCATGAAAGATGTTATTTTTACTAAAGTGCAAAATTAATTGGTCTAATACCAATCTCTCAAATATTTTACTTAAAGCAGGAAGTACTGAAACTGGTCTGTAGTTTGATGGATCGTTCTTGCAACCTGATTTAAAAATAGGAATTACTTTACTGTGCTTCATTAAATCTGGAAAGGTGCCACTATCCACACAGTCGTTAAAGATGTTTGCAAGAATCGGAGCGATAGTGTCAATTATTGATTCAATTACTTTGACAGATATGCCCCATAAATCTTCTGTGGTCTTTACTTTTATATATTTAAATGATTTCTTTACAACGCTAGGAGATACATGACTAAAACTAAACTTTGGAATTTCTCTATTAAAATTTTGCTTAAGTAATGACTCTGCTCGTATAGGAGATGAAGACAGAGATTTAGTTACTTTAATTGGTATGTCTTCGAAAAAATGTTTCAAAAGCTTTTGCTACATTAGGCTTGTGTGAAATTAACTGATCATTAATGTTCAATGATATTTCTGTATCTCTTTGTTTACTACTGCCAGTTTCAGAGTTAATAATCTTCCATACTGTTTTAATTTTATTATCTGATTTGCCTATACGGCTACTTATAAGTTTTGACTTAGCTAATACGCATACTTTCTTAAATATTTTAGAATACTTTCTAACATAATTGTGAAAATTAGTATCGAAATTAAAAGATTTCTTTTCATAAAGGCTATAAAGTGTGTCTCTGCTGATTCTAATGCCTTTTGTGGCCCATTCATTAAATTTACATTTAGTGTCTACTTTTATGTTTTTTTGTGGACATACTTTATTAAAAGACTTACAAATTATGTGCAATAGTTTACTATAATCAGCATTTGGTTCTCCTAAAAACGAATACTTGTAACAATTAAGATCTCTATCAATGTTATCCTTTAATGAACGCAGTCTGTGATTTGTCAAAGGCCTTACGGTAATAGATTTATTTAATTCTAATTTATTTATAGTTTTTATAGACACTAGTTGACCCATGTGGTCTGATCTAATACCTGGTATTAGTTTAAAGTTTAATACCCCACGATTTGAAAAAATATTATCTATACAATTCTGGGAAGTAGCAGTTATTCTAGTGGGTTCATTAAAAATATTGTCAAAATTAAATGATTTGAATAATGATAAAAGTTGACAAGACTCCTGCGAATCTATTAAAATATTAACGTTGAAGTCTCCACAGATGTATACCGATTTATTATTTCTACATACTTTAATTAATATTTCCTCCATTGTTTTAAAAAAAGACAACAAGTTTGATGCTGGTGGCCTATACACACAAAGAACAATAATACCTTCTATCTCTGCACATGCTACCTCACATATGCGGTCAACAGAGCATGAAGTGATGTCTTGACGTTCCTTATACCTAAAATTACTATTACATAAAATAAGACATCCGCCTCCAATAGCTGAAAGTCTGTTGAACGCACTGGCAATCGCAAAATTATTTACATTAAAAAGCATTTTATCTGGTTTTAACCAGGATTCGCAAAAGCAAAGAATATCAATGACATACTTGTCTACTAAAAGTTCTACATCTAAAATTTTGCCAGAAAAGCGGTTTATGTTCTGATGATATAGCAGAATGCTATCAGAATGCTTCCCTATTGTCTGAGCTGTTAGTTTAAACAATCTACATTGTTAGAGCTAAGACATAACAATTTATCAGTACTTAACCTATTCGGTGTTATATCTCCTATAACAGAGTTAATATTAAATGCTAGTAACCTAGCCACTAAAAATCTACATTGTTTAGGAAGATACATTGCTTCCTGAGTTAATTTAAAACCACTAATAAACTTATTAGTATCAAAAAATAATAATTTGTCACTATGACAACCTGTCAACATACATAATGTATTGTTCAAATAATGAACAAAGTTATTTTGTTCAGTGCTTAAAGTATCTGCATAAGGCAGAGCACAAAGTATAATTTTACCTATATCTAGACTCAACAAAGTGGTGATGCCATCAACAATGTCCCTTCTCTGAATTCCTAAGCTGTTACCAACTAACAAAACAATATTGGTATTTTTGTGAAGGTTCAAATTTTTTATAATGTTAATAAGTTTACTAAAGTGAGTATTATGGTAACAGAGATTTGTAACATTGTGTGTGTTACAATTGTGTAACAATGTCCCAAATCCTGCTCCTATTTTATCAGAAATAAGAATCCATTTGGAATCTGTGTCACTGTCAGCTGATGGCTGAGTGACCGCACCTACCTGGGATACAGGAGGGGTCAGAGATGGTGCAGAGTGAGCACAGTTGCATGAGAAATTATTCGTCAAAGACTCACATCTCTCAGCATTGTACTGCACTAAGTCCATCAACTCACTGGCCTCGACCATACGCTTACTAAGTTGGTTTTGACAATCAGCATATTTTTCAAAAACATCTTTTAACAAATGTTCCTTTTGCAATAACTCATCTTGTAATAAAAAAGTGTCAACATCATACTTTTCTCTACATTGTTCAAGTTCTTTGGTATATGTATTGACTTGAGATATTAAATTAACGCGATTCCTATGATGAGTTACTTTAGATTTTAATTTTTTTAATTTTCTTAATGCAATTCGAGATTTCTTTATTAATTTATTAAATTTAATATACTTCTTTAATTTATTATGACTAAATAATAAGGGGCGTGTAATGGCATCCTCACCAGTTAAATCAATTGTAATAATTGGCTGGCAAATATCTGCCGCTGAACAACCAACCAGCTCATCGAACAAACTCTGTGTGCTGGAGGTCTGTTCCCTACATTTAGCTGACTCAAGAAACATAATAGTACTATGAGAAACGTCGATAATATTTATGCGATTGTGTCTTTTCAAGCAGCACTAATATAAATTTGAAAGTCTGTTTTTATTTAAATAAATACAGACCTGCCATAATCAAGTAAAGGAGCAGGGTTGACTATAAAATAATAGATATTTCTATGTTTAATTATGTTTTTGGTAAGTCCATATAACGTATACTGGCGTATTGCATCGCTACGGAAATGTGCAGTTGTAGTGAAAAATAAAAGTGATTGAGTTAGGTTAGGCTACAGTGTTTTCAGAGTGACGTCAGTTTACCAGGCTATCGACATGAATGATAAATAGTAGACTACACATGGTAAAGGGCCATCAAAATGTTATGTAGAGAGATATTTGCAATCATTAACGTTCAGTCCATTATATGGCACTATAAACCTAACTGTATAATGTAAAATGTTTTTGGTTATGTACCTACGTTTTGACTTCTATGGTAGGTTGATGATAAGATCCAAAGTGTAACGAAAAACAAATAATCGTAGCAGACTGAATAACAATGTAATTCCACTAAAGCACATAATTATTTTAACAGAAACTATTACAAAATAATAATAAATTATAATGTAACAATATTCGCTTTTGATGTCGCCGCCACACAGTGGTCCGGATTTTCAAAAAGGTGGACATAGGATCGAAAATGCATATTTAACTCAACTAAAAATTGTTTCGTATAGGAAATTTAACACTGATTAATACTTATTACTACAACTTTTAAAAAAAACTGCTCCTTCACGTAAAAAAAAAAATATCGAAAATAAAAATGTATGGGAGAAAATCTATTTTATTTTTTTTCTCCGTTCAGTATCAAAGTATAGCAACCAAATCTTATATTCTGGTAAGTACCTATTGTTCTTAATACGACAACATATAAATTGCTTGCGTATCCCTGCGGCCTTGACGCCTACGATGCTTCAAAGTTCAAAATTTTAAAGTTGAATTATCTTAACATTATTAACAAGTTTTTCTGAGTTTTTCTATTGAATTTAATACAAAATATCATTTTTAATAAAAAAGCCCCCCGCGCGCACCAACCATGTATTAGGTTCGCCCCCTACTACTTGGGACTTAAATATACTACTGGCGAAATGACAGTATACTTTTGTGTAGTATACTACACAAAAGTATACTGTCATTTCGCCAGTTCGGCAACTTTGCCGAACCCTTCGGGGAATATAAAGCGTGATGTTATGACAAAATAGGCATACTTGTTATATTACAAGAAATATATTACATTTTTTATATAACAATCACCATCTTTCGAGCCTTTCATGATTGATGATTTCATCAGGATGTGCCATAGATATTGAAAAATTCAGGACTTATTGCAGAGAAACAGCTGAGATCTTTGTGCATTTATACCCATGGTTTTATATGCCCGCAAGTGTACACAAGCTACTCATACACGGTGCAGACATTTGTCATCACTTTGGCCTCCTACCAATTGGCATTCTTTCCGAAGAAGCGGGAGAAGCAAGAAATAAAGAATTTCGAAGAGTTCGTGAATATCATACAAGGAAATTTAACAGGATGAAGACCAATGAGGACTTACTCCATAATTTTTTGATTAGTTCAGACCCATATTTATCCCATATTCGCCCAAAATACAGCAACTCTAAACAATTCGATTTTTTTCCAGATGTTAAAAAGCTTTTGTTGTTGCCTGAGGTAGTAACAGAAGAAACAGAGAATATGGATCTACAGGAGTTGCAGCCTGAACATGATCCATTAATGTAAACGTGTCAGATTTAGTAATTTTGTTATTGTCCGAATTGAGTTTGTTAGTTAGTAAAAAATTATATATTTTTTAATCTATTTCTTGTTACGTAAAAAATATTAGGTCGTGGTGGCCTTGTGGGTAAAGAACCAGCCTTTCGAGTATGAGGGTGTCGATTCGATTCCAGGCCAGGCAAGTACCAATGCAACTTTTCTAAGTTTGTATGTACTTTCTAAGTATATCTTGAATACCAACGACTGTGTTTCGGATGGCACGTTAAACTGTAGGTCCCGGCTGTCATTGAACATCTTTGGCAGTCGTTACGGGTAGTCAGAAGCCAGTAATTCTGACACCAGTCTTACCAAGGGGTATTGTGTTGCCCGGGTAACTGGGTTGAGGAGGTCACGCTCCTTGTAAAACAAACACACACTACACTGCTACATCCGGTTAGACTGGAAACCGACCCCAACATAGTTGGAAAAAGGCTCGAAAGATGGTGATTGTTATATAAAAAATTTAATATATTTCTTGTAATATAACAAATATGTCTATTTTGTCATAACATCACGCTTTATATTCCCCGAAGGGTTCGGCAAAGTTGTATACTACACAAAAGTATACTGTCATTTCGCCAGTAGTATATTTAAGTCCCAAGTAGTAGGAGGCGAACCTAATACATGGTTGGTGCGCGCGGGGGGCTTTTTTATTAAAAATGATATTTTGTATTAAATTCAATAGAAAAACTCAGAAAAACTTGTTAATAATGTTAAGATAATTCAACTTTAAAATTTTGAACTTTGAAGCATCGTAGGCGTCAAGGCCGCAGGGATACGCAAGCAATTTATATGTTGTCGTATTAAGAACAATAGGTACTTACCAGAATATAAGATTTGGTTGCTATACTTTGATACTGAACGGAGAAAAAAAATAAAATAGATTTTCTCCCATACATTTTTATTTTCGATATTTTTTTTTTACGTGAAGGAGCAGTTTTTTTTTAAAGTTGTAGTAATAAGTATTAATCAGTGTTAAATTTCCTATACGAAACAATTTTTAGTTGAGTTAAATATGCATTTTCGATCCTATGTCCACCTTTTTGAAAATCCGGACCACTGTGCGCCACACCAACTGCTGAAGACGCACTTGATAACTTCACAATGAGATTATAAAAACTTTATTAATGTTATGAAAACAATCTGAATAACTAATAGGTTTAAAGTATTAAACAAATTCGTGCAGAGGTCGCGGTGAGGGCGAGGTAATGCAGTTCACTGAACTCAAAGGAATTGTTACTGAGACTGAGATGTATGAAATAATTAACTGATTACAATGTTAACTGTGGGCGGTAATATATGACATCGTAGGTCCTCGCATAATTCTCGCGCCTACCCTTATGTATGGTAATTAAAGATAAACATCGCGCCATATATTCTACAATCGATGCTCCTCGTATTGTTTTCTTAGTTAATGTCGTGAAGGTTCCGCATCTTGACACTTGTGAAGCTCTGTTGCGCTGCTTGACATCTTTCACTCGAATTATGTTTTAAGTCGTTCTTATTTCTGTTATTACACATCTCTACATTTTTGTAGGTATTGAGATATTTTCAGGTCTCTTACAAACGTTACTTTTCATAAAAAATAACTAGTTCCCACGACAAATACATGATAAGTAATTAGTTAGTTAACGTAATGTTTAATACAAACAAGTTATTACAGGTGCGATGCAAGAGCGCCTTATTCTGATACTCAACATTATGAGGGGTAGAGTGAAATTACCAGCGCCGCGCACGTTACACGAGGCTCCATTATACTGGCGAGGCTGTTCATTAAACTGTTCTTAAGCCCACTAGTCGATGTGCGTGATATCACTGTTAAATGAACACTCTTCCTCCAATAACCATACACAAGCAACAACCCACTTTATAACGACGGCTCAGAATACATTTTGCATTGTACGCAAATTTTATAATAAGTATACAAACCCTTGTTTATTTATTAGGCTTTGTGTGCTTTCAGAACTATTTTCAATCAAACGCGTCACCACGTTAAGGGTGTTGTACAACTTTCAAGGTTATTGTTGTTTGTTAATGTTTCTGTGAAGACGTTACGAGTGTTGACACAGACATGCAAATATCTTTCGTCGTTTTCTGGTGACCTAGTCCAATTAGGAACCTAGATGACAATAATATTAAAGTTTCGATCACATACTGGATTTAATCTAAAACAGCTGGTAGATTTAGTAAACACATATTTTAAACCAATAAAAATCCTCATATGCCAAAACTAATAATTGAATAGCACTCATCGCTGTCAATTTTATTATTATTGGCAACATGTCCGAAACTGGTAAAATTGCCATGTAGCAAAACGAATATTTTTTAGTGCGAACGTAATATTCAATTATAACTTTTGCAATGAAAACAAAACATTTTTAACAACTTGATTGTATTACTCTTTTTTAAATGTGTTAATAAATAACGATATAACCTTGTAAAGTGGTATGTGACGTATCGTGGAGGCGATCCATATTTCACTGAGATTTACGTGAGTCTAGGGCGAAGGTCAACGACCAATGTCACGCCACTGAAGCCTGAACCACGTAAAATATGAGAGCCTATTTACAGTGACATAATGCAATGATTAATCTTCACAAATGAGTAATGTTACGCTTAAGTTAATTGCAGTTAATCCCCATAATTAATCATTGGCTATTATTGGCCAACAGACAAAAACACAAATTAATTTCAAGCCAATGGTTACACAACAGACTAGTGTGGCCAATATATCAACGTTTGTTTGCTGTCGATTACTCGATAATCGTTTATAAATCGATAAAGAGATAATTTGACTGTAATTTTTACCGTATTTTGTATAAAAATCACAACTTATTTATAATTCGAAAAAACGGTAAATTCTAAAACAGTGTTTAGGTAGCTTATTCAAGATTGATTACTAAATTTATACCACTGAAAAGCGAATATAGAAGTATATAAGATAGAGCTACTGTTGACACTATAGGCTTGAGCTAAACAAGTTTCAAATATTTTCGCAGTGCACTCGTGCAGTTTACTTTAATATATTTTAAGGCTGTGTAAACGCAACGCTTAGTTACACTCCCCAATATTTGTCGATATATTCAAATAAATGGATTTGAACACAATATTAATTTACATGAAAATGAAATAAATACGCATTGCAATAGAGGGCGAACAAAGCGGGCCCAATAGTTGTGTGTTCTACAAACAAAGCCAGCGGACGTAAACTAGTTACGTCGAGGTTTATGTGCCGACATTTATTTTTAGCTGGTGTATTATAGTTACACCAACATTTGCATATTATAAACAAATGATTCTGTTCGCTTGTCATAATATCAGTGGTGCTTGTTTGTCTTTTATAGCGCCTATACAACTAAGAGCGAAATTTACTTCTGAACTACTCCTCGACTTTTTTAAAAGAAGTGTTATACGTCTTACTTATGGAGTGAGACTTTTTTGCATATAGCAAAACAGTTCAAAAATAATAAACTAAATTGAAGAACTCTAATCTGTTTAAGAACTATTGTGATCAAAATGATTCTTACCTATCAAACAAGATCAGCTGCTAAAATGTTTTCCAAAATATTTGTAATTATTTTCAAGGGTTTTTGTGTTATTATTTTATTACCTACCGCTACAGACGTTGTTCTCGTTTCCCCGCACATCCATATTATTTGACAGACAGCACCTTGTCCCGAGTGTTGTTGCGTCAGTTTTTACAGAACGCTGCGAGCTGAGGGAGTTGATATGGGTTCTGTCTTAGGCTGACATTTATGCTCAAAATACACTCTTTTGTTTTATTTGGTTTCAACGATCTACTACAAGAATGTAAGGAATTATACATGAATTCATTACTTCAAATGTTCTGGTAGTTTGTGTTATATCGGGAAATCAACACTATGACAGTTACGAACAGTTATTTTACTACGTAGTATAAACAAAATAAAATCTTGAACAAAATTATATACAGTTTTATAAGCCTTTCGAATCTAATAACCCATTTTCATAAATATATTACCCTCTTACTCCATTGTTTTAATATTAATAATACCTGTGACACAATAAAGCTAGATATCTATCTCAATACTAAACTAATTATACAGTTGTATAATAGAACACCTTCGTTTATTATATTAATAGGCTTTATATTCCATGCTATACTATTTCGTTAGATACAATCTTCTCGTGATCGTAGTAAATCTAGTTATTGGCCAAATGTTGTTACCGGATTAATGGGGATTACAGGGTTATCCGATGAAACAGTTTATTAGAAGCTGATCGACTATCGATAGCTTCACAACCATATTACTGGGATTTTGTTATTATAACGATATTCTCTTAACAACAGATTTTGTACAAAACTTTGTGTGAACTAGTTTGTGCCTGAAATATTGACGGATAACGAATTTATCCGTGATTCATTTATTATGAACTGTGAACGATCGGCAGATGTTTGCTATTGTTAGTTAACAAGCATAAGAATTTTATATTTGATCTCTTCCTATTATTTTATAGAATGAATGAAATACATGTTTAAAAATCTCTTTTTACAACAATTTTCCGATGATTTAAAGGGATATTTTAATGTCAATCAATCATGTTCGAAGTAATTCGAAGTGTTAAATGAAATCAAAGCTCGCAACAAACTACGCTGGTGTTTGTTCCAGTATCGTTTGACATTCGATTTACACAATGCGCGCCCATTTGCTGATTGCGCTGTCAAAAAGGAATCAAACCTACATAGCCATTTATAGTCATTTACTTGTTTACTGTGCACTGATCATGATTGAAACAACTTAATAAGTATATTATACGTAGGTAAAATAAACGTATCACTGTAAGTCTTATACGTAACAGCATTACAAACTCGTGCAATTAACAGTTGGTATGAGTCCAGGCGAGTGAGATTCCAATTAGTGCACAACTTTGGTGATGACGTATAGCTTGGGTGTTGGATACGATCTAGTTGTAGTTGTTTAGGGATCCCGAGACAATATTATCTAAACGCTTTGTGTGAATATTTGTAATTGAGTTTTATATGTATATTTCAAAGTTAAATTACTGTAAATTTTTAGTTTACCTAAAGTTTTTTTACTATATGTTATTTTACATTTAATCTTAATTATTATTTTACTTTAATTCAAAGAACAGAAACAATTCGAAAACAATGTCTTTACTTGAGACAAATTTCTTGGTAATGATATGAAAGTCTGTATACCAATGTAATAAAGCTGAAAGTATTTTGTTTGAGCTCTCTAATCTGACGA
Organism: Autographa gamma; assembly: GCA_905146925.1. NCBI lineage: Eukaryota > Metazoa > Arthropoda > Insecta > Lepidoptera > Noctuidae > Autographa > Autographa gamma. The sequence goes on from LR989855.1 coordinate 12,969,814, forward strand.
TACCAGTCAGATATTGGTCATGCCTAGTTGGTGATGAGTCAGAAGCTAAGTGTAATAAGTTAGCGAAGTGCTTCTGTTTCCGCGGGCGCGTTAATTGTCCGCGAAACGCTTCGTAGTGTGATGCAAATCGCGTGCAGTTACACCGAGCCGCACCTGACCCACCGGCGCGGCGCGATAGGGGGCGACTAGTGGGAATATCCTTTTATTAGCCATGAAAGTCTAAATAAAATAGGTAATATTTTCAAATGTAACATAAGTAATATTATGCAATTTATGTGACAGTTTTATATGTTTAAAATATATTAGATATCGTTTAAATTCTTTCAACACGCTAGTCCATAGCTTTTGACGCAATTAAGAGAACCAAACTCGCACCTAATGTCTATATTCCGCATTCCAAGGGTCTTTACTAAGACACACAGTTGCCACGAAATAACATGAGAATACCGATGATATTTATGTCCCCTCCCGATATGTCCTCCGTAAGTCTTCCGACCGCGAGTGGGCCACGTCCGCGTCATTCCATCGCTGGCTGCGTTATTTATGTGACTGCACCCGCCAGCAGTCGAGGTAATGTAAACAGCATCCGTTTTTAGATTTCTTCTTTTATAATCGGTGCAGCGTACAATTGCATCAATCAGTGGTTTCAAGAATTAGTTATCGTATTACTGGAACCCAACACCACAGGCCCTAATAAAGGAATAGCAATAGATACCGTCATCGTTGAGATATCTATCTCTCAACTATAATGAACAAAACAAAACAAAACATTGTTCACATAATACTTGTAGCCCTAATAAAATCGACGATCGGGTGTCTAAACGTGAAGGACACTTACAAGTATCTCAATCAAAAAATAAAATAAATGTTTTAATTCTGGACATCCGAGCATCCATACTTTCTGGTACGCCCTGAATATAATTATCGTGAAACAGACTTATGCTACAGATACACCCCACGGCTACATACTACAAGTATAGTTACATCGCAACCATTTGGACCGGAATGCATTCCTGCCATGCTGGCGCGCGTTCCTTATTGATCCCACAATCTTTTGGAAACAAATCCACATTTGGGTGACGGAACGTAACGCGAATGGAAACCGCTGTGTCTGAAATAGATCATGATCCTACATTAAGAAATGAACTGTTACGCTTTTCACTGTACTTAAATTATTTGTTAGGTACTCAGCATAAACTATAAATTATATTTAAATTTATTAACGACAGCAACGTGAAAAAGACTATAATTTATGGAATGGCCTTCTTAGAATGTTAAACAGTTTTTCTATGGGGTAGATAATTGACCAGGAAACAACAATTCTCTTGATTGACAGCAGACCGTAATGAGGTTTGTGAACTGACATTTATTGTCAGACGAACTGAACATTTACGAGTAGGCTGGAGCTCTGGCACAACATGGCCGCCAGGACCTACCCGCCGACCCAGTTCACAGAACGCTGTATTACCATTAAATAGGTTCCGTATTGCTACGGAAGTGTTTTAAAAACTACTTCGCGGCAGGAAGCGAATGTGCGAGGTGTAATACAGTTACACGGGCTGAGTAGCCACAGTGTGTACATATGCAGAAGGTTTAGCAAGTTACTTCATAATGCATAAAATGTAGCCCGAAGAACAAAATATTTAATAATTTTACGTTTGGCACCGATCTCACTCGCATTATCGGGATCACCCGATTGGAAGCTGACGTCCGTTAGGATCTGAATTCAGACGTCGTATACATAGTGCCTTTATTACTTTAATAATATAAAGCAGTGTCATAAAAACTGGTAAAACAATAAGAAAACTATAGTTATCCATTTATCCTTTTTGAGCTCTAAATTAACAGCTTGGTGACAAAATCTTTTGTACATCTGATAGTGAACTACTGAAGTAACCCTTCTGTTTCCTCTTGTGTAGTGTTACCGGTTACGAGGCGGTGCGATATCGCGCGGGCGATGCGGGCGCGGCGCGATCGAGGCCACGCGCCGCGCCGCGTCCGCTCGCCGCGTGATCAGCGCTAATCGGCGCCCACATCGCTCCACGTCCACCTCGACATTAAATAACTGCACAGATGTGTTACAACCCTTACTCGAACACAAAACCGCTACTCATTAGTATTACTTTAACTGCTACAAAAATGAAACTGTTTTAAAAGCTATTCGAAAGTTTCAGAAAACGCGAAACTGGAAACAAATATTACTTCAGTGTAACTTTTCATTAAGCGCCCTCAATTTGTGTTAGAACCCGGCTTGCGAGGAAAAGTTGTTTTATTGATCAATTGATCGCTGAATAATGCGCAATCAACGTACTCAAGCATTGCTCTACCACGACGCAGGTTGATGCAGAAGGATAACGCTGTAAATTACAGTAGCATTACAAACAGTAAATAATATAATATTTCTATTTAATAATAATAATTATATAATGATTCGTAGGTTTGTATACCAAATTTTGGTCAGAACATGGAGTGGTAGCATTTAGTTTATGAATATACCGAAAAGTTCAGTAAGCCGTTTCTAAACGTGAACAAATTTATTTATTTATGCAGCTGCTTTGTGTAAAAATTGTAGCTTAGTACAACCTAGACAATCTTTTTAAGAAAAATCTTATCCATTGATGATGAGGTTTTATCTACATTGAAGGATATACATTGATATACTGTGTTTCCTCTCTGGTGTCACCGACTGAACGGGAACAATGAACCACCAAATAATGTAATTACGACCAGCTGATTGAGTATGAAGTATTTTTGATTAAATGTGACTTTAAATAATTCGCTGCGAATGGCGGACGCTCGGTGTCGCCGAGAATCGATTCATTATTTAACTGTCGACGGCAGATAGCACCAGTCATGTACCACGGACACATCATTGTATTAATAAAATGACAGCAAAATTATATTGTTCAATTAATATTGGGTGTAATTAATGTGTTGCTCCTTTATATTTATTTAAATACCAAAGTGTTTTGCCATTGTAAGAGCCTTTTTCCAGATCTAGTATTTAAAGTAAAAAGCTGCTTCACTAATACTAGGTTGATTTAAGAAGACATTTCATTACGCTGCCAGCTGAGGCTTGCTTGGCGAGTGGTTAGAAGAACGAATATTAAAATACTTCAGCTTAAGTTAGCTTAGTTCTTTGAAATACTTGACAAGTCTGAATATTTCTATACTTTGTTTTAGCGTCTCCCATCATAGCGCTCGGGTACGATCCCCGCATACATTACTTTGTGTGATGCGCAATTATTTTTTAATTATGATACTTTATAACAATGAATGTAAATCAAGCCTCTGATTACCCTTCCTCGGGTAACATAAGAGCTGCCAATTACCGAATGTTTTTCCTAATAAGGGCTCCCCGTCCGCCGACGCGCGCCGGAGCGTTTTCTTAGTAAATTGCGTTTGAGTTATAGAAGCCATTACGATATGCTTAAACTTTTGTATTTAAGTACCACAAACAGAAGCGGGCCGCCCTCACCCACGCGCGCGATAACTGTATCAAAACTTTGGTAATTTTATGAAGATGCCGCGATCTGAGGATTATAGCCTACAAGTGGATTGTTAAGGAAATCATTGCTTATTATTACAATATACTTATGTTGGTAAAGTCGTTGGTAAAGTCGCATTCTATGTTTCCTCCCACATGTGTAGTATGAGGGAATTAGCAAACATTATTCAGATTAGGAGCTATATTATCAAGATTGTATCGGATACCGACTGTAAAGCCAGGAGCAAGAAAGTAACAAAGTATTGTTTCAGAAACGTTTCTTAGTTTACATAAGACTTGTATCTTATTTTAATACCATCAAAGGATTGAGAGCTTTCCAAGCTTTCGCTAAGACCCTAGGACTCAACTAGTGCTTCACACGTTCTTTCTTGGAACGGTTTTATGTAAGAAAGCTCCGACTATTTTGAACAGATTACAAACTTAAGATTTACAGATATATTTTTCTTTAAGAACTTGCTATTTGAGAAGGTTTATGAAAATGCATTTGTGAAAACATTTTTTGTTTATTCTTCAATAAACATATTATTTCTAGATTCTACAACTATGTTACAGCAACAAATAGTAAGCCAGTGTATACACGAGCTTCTACAAGCGCGTGTGTACTCAAGTGCGCTACATAGTAGTGACGCTGACTCGCGGCGGCACTCGCTCGTGACGTGTTCGTTGTTCACTGCCTATCTGACAATCCGTTACCTCGGCGCTGACCTTTATTACTGAATCGATTTGCTCTTACTTTGTACGGCTATTGTGAATGACAATGTCTTCTGCCTCATTGGATCGTTCGGTAGGAGATGGATATGTCCCAGTTATCTATTTTATTAAGGGCAGTTACTGTTGTCGGCAATTTATATCATGTTTAAGTGATTGAATAGAATATGTTCACCTAACTGTTTTTATGTACCTTAAATGGGTCGAAGTCTTGATTAGGATATTATACAGAAATATTTAAAAAAGTTAGTCTTACTTCAATATGTTTGGTAAAGTATGAAGGCATTTGCGTTAAAAATACATTTATCTCTCATAATGAACCCAAAATATCTGATTGAAAATATTATTATTACACATTTACGAAAAGCAGGTACTGATTAGCTGAATCCATTACCAAAAAGCCTCGCCACAGTCCCGCTAAGCACACGTTGTTTTAACAGACGTGAACACAATCACTATCTAGTTTACAATACAATCACAAAGTAGGAGATTTTCCAATTCCCAGTGAGTGTGGTCCGCGCGAGTGGCGCGCGAGCCTCGAGTGGCGCCGCAAACTCGCGCGTGTGGACTCGCCCTAACTATGTACAACATTGTTCAGTACAGCCGCCACGTAGGGCAGGGAGGCACAGAAGGACCACGTTATGCATATTTTTGTATTTAGGTACGCTGATAGTGATATTATAACATTACAGGTAATTTGCTCGTACAGCGAAAAATATAACAGGTATGTTATTTTTTAGTCATGCAGAAAATAGATGTAAGAAACGAAAAAGTCAACAATAAAAAAATACCAAAAACCTGGTCGAAAAGTCAAGCCCTAAAGTTATTTATGCATGTTCGCGCTAATCCCCGTTTTATAATATTAAAATAAAAAAAAATATATGAAAAGCGTAGTGGAACGAAGTAAGTTATATTTTAGTGAGCATACACTCTTGGTAGTAGTCAAATGAAATAAAACTACATATACGGATTTAATCGCGGTTTGTATTCAGATTTTAAATCCCGACGCGACGTTTCGACAGCTTTGCAGGTATCATGGTCAAATGGCGGGACCTAAAATCTAAATACAAACCGCGATAAAATCCGTAAAAGTAGTTTTATTTTAATGTCCAACATTCACGTAAACCTTAGAACTCAATAGTAGCAATATTTTACATACTATTTTTACTCACTTATTTCGCAAAACTCAAGAAGAGAACTTGTTTTCAAATACAATATAGTCTACAAACCTCTACTTGAACGTGTACTTGAGTCTACAATTGTATCGATGCACTTCAATCGTGCAGGTCCTGTACAATTGGCGAGCTCCCGGCCTGCCTTGCTCCGGGAGCACACGCACTCGTACTGCGGCACACAAACAGTGGCACCGACGAGCACATTGTTACTCTCGTTACATTATTTTGAGAACACATTGTACTCCAGCTGCAATGCCACGGAGTCATTGAGCCGATACAAACATCTATTGTGAGCTTTAGCTATTGTTGACTGGTTGATCGACTAGGCTGGATCATGGCTGACTTCAAAGATTGATAAGCGCTACGAATGGACAGTGAATGTTTGTTCAGTAGGTATATTAGAAAACGTTTCATGTCGTATCGAAATATCTTGTTTAAAAAGCAATATGTTTTCTAACATAGTATTATGTTATGTTTTAATCAAAATCTTTTAAATTTATACTTAGTTTCATTTTTATCCTTTTACAAATAGCAAACAATAGAGACTTGTGGAAGGAGGAAAAGGAAGCCTTTGCCCTGCAGTGGGACAGTTCAGGCTTTAAATAAATAATAATTATAAATAATACATGTCTAGAACGAAAAAGTTATTAATTGTACTCAATGCCTATACGTAGGTATATCAAAGTGAAAGTAAAAAAACCCACAATGACTATTCGTCTCTTTGACTTTTTGTCTTCATAGATAACAAGTAAGTTTAGCCTAAATCCTACTCTTCGATACGTCGAGAACTATGTATTCAAGATATTAGCTGGAGTGTGTCCACGTGCGTGCCCCACACCTGCGGTAATGTATGCAGCGGGCGGCGGCGGGGGGGGGGGCAGGGGGGAGCTGCAGGCGTCAAGTAATTACATCAGCCGAGGAGTCGCCGCCTCATTACCATGCTATTAGGCGCCTGTTGCCACAGAACTGACACTAATCTGCCAATTGTCCTCTAGTTTGGCTTGTGTTCTGAATGATCAGTAGTAAAGTATGTTAAAACTTAGTCATTCTAATTCGATTCGTTTAGATTAGCTTAATAAAGTGCAAATAGAAAAGATTTCATAAAATGACGCGTTAATTGATAATAAACTTAAGTTTACGTATCATGTTTGTCAACTATTCTTACCACAAATGTTATACGGCACTAACTTTCGGTAGTTAAAAAGTTAGCTAATTTGGTAGATACAGTTCTGATCCCCGTACAATATTGAACACGAAACTTTCTTCATCGTAGTACTAAAACTTAATAGCTGTACACGATTATATCAAAACAGATGAAACTCTGAGCTCTATTCTAGCCAGCAGCTTGTATTTACGGGAACAACGCGAAAGCTCCCAAACCTCGGCTCGATATTGTAAGCGGAGTCACCTGGCACGGCAGCTAGCCTGCACCCCCGCGCCGCGCCCCGCACCCCCCGCACCCTCGGCGTTAGCTAAGGACGAGGTGCATCTCGGGCGACACATTGACGAATCACCCGGAGAACCGGCGAACTTCGTGAGACTCGTGCCGATAACTTGTGGCGCTGTTCGAGCCGGAGACGTGCCTACTGAGACACCCAGCACCAGTAACTATTGCACATGCTAAGTATTGAGCTAACTAGAATTGAGTCTGCTGCTAACATGAGCCATGTGCGCATCTCTTAGGAAGAGAAACAAACTGATTATAACCAGTTTTTTAAGGGTATCGTCCAAATATGCGTGTATAATGATTTTCTTTCTCTCTAAAAGTAAATTTTCATGTAGGCGGCTTACAAAAGCTATTGTTAAAAATTTAAATTATTTTAAAATAGTTACATGTTGTGGTGCTCCATTTTCTGCAACATCAACATTAATTTTATTGACCTTTAGCGGTTATCGAATATTCTATTTTTGATTGTGGATCACAAAGCAGGGTTATAAACTTTTTCATGCATGAACAGGGAAAGGTTGTGAAATAACAACAAAAACGATAGAGTTTTCTGGAAAAGGTTTAGAAATCCGTTTAGATACAATAACACAATATCTGATTACTGGCGAAAATCCCTTACCGTACCATAAAAATTTAAGTAAGCATCTTGCTATTCGGTCTACTTATATTGGTACCTATCCTACCTGTATTCTGTGACCAAAAATTGATTTCAGTTTAAATTGATGTAATCGAGGTGTATTATGTGTTTGAATGAGTCAAAGAATCAAGGATACTTCCTTGATTCTTTGACTCATTCAGTTGATATTGATAGGCATAACATGATAACCGCGAAGGATAAATGCGACTCATACGTGAGGCGCGCTTCCGTCGCCGACACAACTGTAATTGTGCTGATAGATCATTCCCCGGTAAAGGGACCAATGTTTCCTGAATCGAAGGAGACAGAAATCACTAACAAATATTTAAATTGAAAAAAAAATAGAGAATCGTATTATCAGTAAAATACTTATCATAAAACCTCAAGTGCTTTAAGTATATCAAAAGCCTTATGGTCTAAAAGTTTATACAGAGCTTAGTTCGTTCGGTCTGTGTGTATCTGCACCTTGTATTATAATTTAAGCATAGTACAATGCGCTTCGTGTGTCTAGCATCAAAAGTTTCGTTCACGTAAATTTCAGTAATGCTTCAAAGTTTATGACTTTTATAAGTGTTTTGAATAAACAAAACACAAACTTTAAGAGGATCCTATTACTGAGTTGAACTTTCTTTTTCTTTCTTCAGGTACATATTGTTTCTTAAACGACGTTGCCTAATAATGCTTACCCTCTACCTTAGTGGCTTCAGCACCGAGAGCTACTTCACAACTGGAGCAGAACTATAAAAGTAGGAGCGGAACCGGAAACATTCACAACGACTGGTAATTAGCACAACTAGCTCGCACCGAGATTCATTAGCAGCCAGTTTGTTGCGAGGAGTTGGAGCACACACGACTCCAGACTTCACCGCGCGCCGCTCACACACCGCCAACTCACTTCCTAGTTCAAAGAAATGACGTATTTGTGAGCTGTGTGTACATTCTTCATTTGTTTCGAAGTTTTCTAGAACATTCCTATTTAGAATCAAATAACTGATTTTGATGTGTAGTCAAAATCAGTGTACGCTTTACTGTTGATGTACTTTATTATTATGTAAATCTTATTTGTGTACAATAAAAAAAATATCTATCTAAAAACTACTATTGTGAAAAGTGATGTAGGTTCGATCTAGCATAGATTCCAAGTCTTAATAGATTGGAGAATATGAAGATCTTCGAATCGGCCTAACATATTATTTCACAAATATCATCTTGAACGTAACGTAAAAGTATTTATGCCTCCTTCAGCAAATCGCAAAGCAAGCGGCGGGGGGTGACGCAGCTTGCCAACAAACACAGTGGACTTCATGATAATGTACCGTGCTACCTCCGTGTGTGCTCGGCTCGGACTAGGCGGGCCGACGACATCCGGCAAACTAATTTTGACTGTGTAAACTACTGAACTATGTATAAACTTGTTAGTGCAAGCAAGTACTAAAATCTATCTATACTTCAGTGCAAACTCAATCTAGCGTGTATTTGATACAACTTGTGATCGTCAATTACAGAATTTAACACAAATGTTTCTACTTCTCTGCATAAATTGGGGACATGTCATTAACACCAGAAAACAAGAAAGTGTCCAAATGAACTCGTTAGTTAGCAGCACATTGTGCTACTTTTCGGAAACGTTGCAAACAATTACGAGCATTCTGAACGCGCCGTGACACATTACAACTCGGCTAATTAGCTCCCTTCCGTTTTGGACAGGAGCTACAAAGGTGTTTAAAATCCAGCCAAAAAACAATGGCAGTTTGAAACGCTTTTAGAGGAGCAACGACGCGCGATGAGCCACTTTGCCATCAAATTGCGGCTACAAGTAATTAGCCAACTTCCAACTCGCGCATAGTTGGTACCGCCGAGCGCGCGCAGAAACCGCGCAGAGCCGCGCCGAGCCGCCTCAATGTCGCACTGACTTTGTTTAGATAACTATTTTAACCAGCAGTTAGCGGATGGCGGCTCCATGTCACGGTGCTGTAATAAAGACGGACGGCGCCGCGACGTGTGCGGTAACCGCCGCGACACTCTGTTACAACGTGTAATTGCTTCGCTGTCTCTTCTTTGTGATGCTTGAAAACTGACACTTACATATGTTTAAAGGGAATTAAAATAGGTTTACGTCAACCTGGAAACTTACTCCGTCACTAATCGAAGTAAGTTAAAAAAACTACCTCCTATAACTACATACATATCGAGTTAACAGTCAGCAAACATATCCAGTTGCTAGCTGTTGTCGATCAACTAAACACAAACGCTCAGTGAAGTGTCCTGATATAACAGTCACTACGCAAATAAAAAGACCCGCTGAAAAAATTGTACCCGTTTTATTTTTCAATGGGAAAATGTTAGTTTTAAAAACTGTTTCATAAAATAGCTTTTGTTGCTCGTTCAATATTATTAGATGAGGGGCGAGAGTCAAGTGCGGTCGGCGACACCGGTGCGGGACGAGCGCGGTGCGGATGCGGCGCGGTAACGGCGCGGCGCGGTGACGGCGCGGCGGCGACGCGGTGACGGAGAAACAACGCGCTTCCGGTAGGAGACAGGACAACCAGGGTTAGCACACGCTATACTCTTCAACGAGTGGATTACAAAACACAAAGTATTAGTGTTTTCAGATTTTGCAGTAATTTATTTAACATCATTAAAACACAAAATTATTTTATTCATTTCTGAGTGATATTTATCGCTACCTAATCTAGCTTAAACAAAATATAAATAACATGAAATGCTGAGTTTTACTTCATAAGCCATACATTTCATACCATAATTGTTCCCGCGGGAAGCCATAGAAACGGCAAGAATGAAATGTCTTTTGAGATTAATTTAACATGATTAAGAAAGCCGTGTTTATGGAACAGGATTTAAACATTATATTACAGCTTTGAAATATTTGTTTCATAATTCAATGAATCATATTTGTTCATCCAATTTTATGGTGTTGCCGTAATCATAGGCTTGTATAAAAAGTGGTGTCGACCAAATTATGTGTCGTTAATACTAGTTATTTTAAATAATACGTGACTCACCTCACATGTTATGATTCATGCACACTTAAATGCATACAAACCTTATTTTTGCGAACTAATTACATGACCCTGAAATAGTTGAATAAAAAGCGGTGTTTAATTTATTAACGTAGCGTAAAGCTAACATTAATTATGTGTATGAATGTAATATTTACGACGTAGACGACCTTCATGGTTACCTATTTAAATGTTGAGCGGTTAGTTTATAAATATTTATCGAAGCGAGACCATTGTTGTGGGGAGTAAAGGAAAACCCATAGCAACACTGTCTCTCGGAGAATAAATAACACAAGCACCTGGCATTTTATACAATTCGAATGGGTAATAATTTCATTGACTCATTTCGCCTTCATTTATCAAAACAAACGGTTTGCAAATTTATCAGCTATTTATACAGTCAACAAAACTATACCTATTTTTCATAGTTTGGATGTTACATGTTTTTCTAATTTCTTTTTTTTAAGAAATGTATAGAAACTTAAATGTAAATATTTGCATGTTAGATAATCTCTAACTAAGTGTTTAGAACGTAAGATTTTTTTGTAACACCTTCATTGTACTACACTTATGGCGAATAAATGGTTATTATTATTATTATTACAAATATAATGTTGTACTTGCATTATTTACTTTAGCGTTTGATTTTCAGGACTTCCAACGGTCAGTGGTTCGTCGTATTAACGTCTTATTGCTAAATGATAATTAACAATTTATGTCTTATATCTACAAAGACTTTGTACTAAAACTTCATAATATCTAAACAGATTAGATACCCATGACACCTACAACTTCTTCCTCCTGCACATGCCTAGTTAGTTATTTTAATACATGACTTAAAGAGATAATCCTTAAGATTATGACTGCTGTTGTCATTGTATGGTAATGAAGACTACGTGGTTTGGAAATAAACGAGGTATATCTTTAAGTGGACTGTATTTTTGGAGGATGGCTGATTATCGCCAAGAGGTGAGCGAGCGATGTAGGTCTATGGGAAAAAGCACGCATACCTGGCTCTCCAGCGTTGGGCAGTCCAAGATGGCGGGCGGCGTTCTTCCCGATGCGATCACAAAACTGTCACGTTCACACCCGCGGGCGGATTATCACAAAAGTTCGCTATCCGGCAGCAGCAGTAAGGAGGCGATGCAGCACAGGAGCGACACGGGCGCGATATCGTGTGTCTCCTCTCGGCGATTCGTTTATTTCCGGCGGTTTGCGAAAGCGCGTACGTGCGTTACGCGCCAGGCGTGCGAAAGGATTGGTAAGGAAGTGGCGGGGTTCACATCGCTCATTCCAAAAGTGGTCAAATGAATGAATGGAACTAATATTGCGAAATATGGATGAGACGACTAGTAGTCCGTCTTAAACAGATAGATGGCGCTACCATTTCCCCCCGGCCTTAAAGGGTTGCCTTTAAAAGAAATATAATAATAATAATCTAGATATGTAAGGTGTACTACCGCATAACCTATACACAGTCTAAGACAGCGAGCGTTAAAATATTTTAAATTAATTGCGTTAACAAAGCGGAACAAATTATAATTGAATTACACACTAAATACCTAAACTAAGACAGAGATCCAACTTCAGGCTAGATCTTACTGAGTCGGTAGCGGACAGAGACGTACAACAGGGCGCACGTAGCTACCCTTAGCGGTTTTTACAGTAACGACGCGGGTTGTGCCGTCCTTCGCGGTATGTAACTTCTCAACAATGCCCAGTGGCCATGAAAGCGGTGCTGAATTATCATTTATAATAATTACCAACGTACCCTCCTGTATAGGGGATGCAGGACTATTCCATTTAGATCTAGCCTGAAGTTGGTGAAGATATTCTGAGCGCCAGCGCCGCCAAAACGACTGTACGAGGTTGTCAAGAAGAGTATGTCTCTGAAGCAAGCTAGAAGAGTCTGCTTCAGGCGCGGGAAGTGACGACAATGGCACAGTATTTAAAAAATGCGCGGGAGTTAACGCGGATGGTTCAGCAGGGTCACTACTGAGTGCTGTGAGCGGGCGCGAGTTAACAAGTGCCTCGATTTGCACGAGGACAGTTAAAAGCTCTTCGTAAGAAAGGATTTGTTGACCTATGACTCTGAAGAGATGCGTTTTAATTACTTTGACCATGCTTTCCCAACATCCGCCAAAATGTGGTGAAGCAGGCGGAATAAACTTCCAATCAATGCGATTGGCGACAAAGGTCTGCCAGCGGTGCGGAGAAGAATTAATCCAAGCGAGCACTACTTTGGAGTCTGAAAATGCATATATCTTATTGATGGAGTGATGGGGCGCAATTGTGTCTCGAACTTTGCGAAGCAACCGAGACAGCAACAGAGCCGCGCATAACTCCAGTCTCGCAACCGAAATGGTTTTGACAGGCGAGACCTTAGACTTGGCACAAACTAGCTGCACAGAGTAGTTAGATCCAATGCGGACTTGCAAATATATGACTCCGCCATAAGCGCGTTCACTGGCGTCAGCGAAACCTATTAAGTTAACAAAACATCCACCTACTAAACCTAGATGGCGCGGCACAATTATTTTATTGAGTGCGGGAAGTTCAGCACAAAACTGTTTCCAAACAGCGACAATATGGTCGGGAGGAGTGTCATCCCAATCACATTTTGTTAACCAAAGCTCTTTGATCAAGAGCTTGGCATACAAAATTGTAGGAGCCACAAAACCCATTATGTCCCATAAACGAGCCACTGTGGATAGCATTGCGCGTTTGGTACACTTATCACCTGGTGATAAGATGTCAAAGCGGAAGTTATCACAATGTCTGTCCCAGCGTAAACCAAGAACCTTGTGATGTGCGGACTTCTCGAACTCAATGTCCGGAGAAGCTTTATGCGAATCAGGTATGTGCGCGAGAACCTCTTTGGAATTGCTTGTCCATTTGACAAGGTCAAATTGGCCTCGTTTGAAAAGCTGAATAAGCTCTTCACAAAGCGCTGCTTGCGGAGCGGATGCGACACTACAGACAATGTCGTCCATGTATAAAGCGGAAGCAGCAACAGCGGCTGCAGCGGGAAAGTTGTCGCCTTCATCAGCGATCAACTGGCGGACAACTCGTAACGCGTGATATGGACTAGACTTAAGTCCAAAACAAACGCGATTAAATTGATACACGGTTAAAGGCTCACTATTGTCAAAACGATATAAAATTCGTTGAAATCTACGGTCGGATTCGCGAATGCCGATATTGAGAAACATTTGTCTACAATCAGCTGAAAGTGCAATTTTGAAAAGGCGGAATTTAATTAAGATGTTGAATAAATCACCCTGTAGATCAGGACCGGCATGCCAAATGTCATTGATCGACTGACCCGATGTAGTTCGGCAACTAGCATCTAAAACTACACGAAGTTTAGTGGAGGTCTTATCTTCGCGAACCACGCCGTGATGCGGAATATAATACGCGGGAAGAGAATTGCCCTCGTCGTTTACAACTGGGCTTAAAAAACCTTTATTTATGTAATCACGCATGACGTCATTATAAGCACCGCGTAATTTAAGCGACGCATCGAGTTTACGTTCTAAACAGTATAAGCGCCTAAGTGCAGCAGCGTGCGAGTCGCCTAAAGAATACGGGTCGCCACAGAACGGCAATGCTACAACATATCTACCACTATCGTCGCGAACAGTGGTAGCGCGGAAATGTTCTTCACACTCGAGATCCTTACGGCTCAACGAGGGCGGTGCGGAGACCTCTTCAAGCTCCCAAAATCGCTTAAGAAGAGAATTAATATTATTTTCTTGAAGAACAGAACAGCAAGACGTAGTATAATGTGTATTATGCAGCGTAGGTACGGCACCCATAACTACATAGCCAAATACCGTCTCAATAGCGGGAGGTAAATTATATTGCTCACTACGTACAACATTAGGTAGTAGTAAGTGCGGAAAAACTGAAGCACCGATCAAAACATCGATATTACCCGGCTGCGCAAAGTGAGCATCAGCGAGCGGCAATGTCGCGAGGTGCGCGAGTAACGACACGTCCACGTGAGCGCTAGGCAACGTGTCCGTAATACGTTCCACAATAAGCGACGAAACGTTGAAATTAATATCATTATTGAAACGCGAATGTATTTTAATATCGACGGAACCCTTACAAGATTTTTCTGAACCACCGATCCCTTTAACTACTAAGTTAGTATTTTTAAAGTTATTCCAAAGTCCAAGACATTTGAAACAATCCGAAGTAATGAAGCTACTTTGTGATGCACTATCAAGTAAACAACGAACCACGCGCGGTGTATTGTTCACGTCATAAATAATAACTTGCGCGGTCGCTAATAATATCGTAGTAGACGCGTTACATTGACGCTCTGCTTCGCGCTGAGTATGTTGAGTGCGTGCGCACTGCCGGCGTGCGAGCGCAATGGATGTCGTACACAAAGAAACTCCGGGCTGAGACGCGGGAAGGACAGGCGCCGTGGTACGAGCGGCCTGTGCCTGCGGTACAGAGAACGAAACAGCTGGACTAGGATTTACGTTTACGTTAAGGTTACCGGGGTCAAATAACGGAGATTTTTTCTCAAAATGCAATAACGTATGATGTTGTTGATTGCATGAGCGACACTTAGTTTTACTAGAACATTTGCTTGTTTTATGCTTAATACTCAAACAATTAACACAAGCTTTATTTTCTTTAGCGTATTTAAAACGAGCAGTCGGATTTAAATTATTAAAGGCTGGACATTTAAAAAGGTGGTCGTGAACAATATGGTCGCACAGACACTTGTGTGAGTTATTTGCGGAATCCGAACATGCTACGTAAGATTGTGGGTTAGGGACCGACTTATTATTACTACTTCGCGATTTATTAAAGTTTTGTTTACTTGTATTATTATTACTAAACGAGCTAGACGAACTAGGCTGCGTATTCTGATATATTCGACACTGATCCTTAATGAATGAAAGAAAACTATTTAGGGTAGGTAATTTATTTTGACGTTCGGTCATCTCGAATGCACGAACGGTTTCCGTGTCGAACTTTTTTAATGCGAGTTGCAATAACATAAAGTCTGCAAGGTTTTCTAACTTTAGGTTTTTAAGGGAATTTACTGCGGTAACAAAGTTATCAATAAACAGTTGGAAATTCGAAACTGACGCGGGACCAGACAATTTAAGATTCAATGCTTGATCAAAGTAAGCAGACGCGAGGATGCGAGTATCCTGATATCTATCAAGAAGTGACTGGAAAATGACCTGATAATTCTCAGCACTTGGTGTGACACCTGCGAATGTAGATTGCGCTTTCGGCGACAGCTTACCTATTAAATAGTACAACCTGTCAGCGTCCGTCAGCGAGGCGTTATCGTGCACTGTAGACTTGAAACTTGCATAAAATAATGGCCAGTTTCGTATATCGCCATCGAATGACACGAGTTCAATCGCGGGCAGTTTCGGTGCTCGGACAGCCGGTCCGGCGCTGGGCTTCGCGGACTGTCGATTATCTAACTGCGATTGTATACGTTTTATGATACAATAAAGATCTTCGAATGAGGTGTATGCCTGATAATTTGGTTTAGATTCAGGATTAATAGAAAGTAATTGTGCGTTATAAGCGTCTAATAATTTATGAAAATCGGTTCGAATATCGTCTACTGTCATACAATAACTAAGAAATGATTCTTTGTTGACATCGGAAATTTTGGCGGTTTTTGAACGCTCGTAAATGTTTTGCATGCGCTCAAATAAAACATTGCGTTTAGCTTCTAAGATAGCTAATTGATTCTCGTCAGAAGTACATTTCTTTTGTTGCGACATTTTATATACCAAATGTAGGTAGAAGTAAATAACCTAAAATTATGCTGTAGTTTTATGTTATGCGGAAAGTAAGTACTTGTACCTAATAATAAGGCAACGACTTTAAAGGCGGTGGTAAAAGGCGCTTGAAATTATGAATTTACAAAACGACTATATACCTAGTTTATAATTATTATTGTAAGTCAGTAGGTAGCTACGTTGAGTATATTACCTACTGGGGGTGCGGGAATAACCACGTAATGGGTATATATTTACGAACTAGGAGTGCAGCTAGGTGCTACAACTACCTAGGTAGGCACTTATAAAAGATACCTACGCGAGCGGGAATACGGATATATGAATCCGGGTCGTTCGGACCAAAAAAATGGTTTGGAAATAAACGAGGTATATCTTTAAGTGGACTGTATTTTTGGAGGATGGCTGATTATCGCCAAGAGGTGAGCGAGCGATGTAGGTCTATGGGAAAAAGCACGCATACCTGGCTCTCCAGCGTTGGGCAGTCCAAGATGGCGGGCGGCGTTCTTCCCGATGCGATCACAAAACTGTCACGTTCACACCCGCGGGCGGATTATCACAAAAGTTCGCTATCCGGCAGCAGCAGTAAGGAGGCGATGCAGCACAGGAGCGACACGGGCGCGATATCGTGTGTCTCCTCTCGGCGATTCGTTTATTTCCGGCGGTTTGCGAAAGCGCGTACGTGCGTTACGCGCCAGGCGTGCGAAAGGATTGGTAAGGAAGTGGCGGGGTTCACATCGCTCATTCCAAAAGTGGTCAAATGAATGAATGGAACTAATATTGCGAAATATGGATGAGACGACTAGTAGTCCGTCTTAAACAGATAGATGGCGCTACCACTACGTAATGACGACTATATACGTTATTAAGGAAATAACAAAACGAGCATGGATCAACAATGTTCATTAACATGAAACATAGCTTCAGAAAATGTTATTAAAATGAACTTAAAAGATCCCTCAGCCGTTCAGTACATCATAAAATGTTTTATTAACTTATTAAATTAACCTGGCGTGGTATTTACAGGGCCTTACAAAAGACACTTAACCATATTCAAACATTCAAATAATAATGACAAATATGAAAAGCAGGTAAGAGGGTAGCCCTAACCTCTTCAGTCAAGAGAGAACCTTCGCTTGTGTGCGTGAGTGTAACACAACACGCACACAAGCGCACTGACCGCGCTTCCTCCCAGTTATTGTTTCTTCTTTTCACTTGTTTATGAATCTATGAGGACAACTGAACATCGTGCGCCTTTCAAACAAATGTTGATGGCTGTTTTAAACGTCGTCGACATTAAAACAAGGATATTTAAAACATTTGCCTGTCTTCTGCCGACGACATTCGATTTAAGCCGCGTCGTTGAACAGACGATGAAAATGTCATGGAAAAACAAAAAAATAAAATAAAAAACAGGATATTGAATGGTATATAATTGAAGTATGATTGACGCCACAAGGCGGAGTAAGTGTAAGTATGTATTTACTATCAGTACGATATGTTGATTGATGAAAACAATAATTGTTTCCTTTTTGCCCTCATAAAGTCACAGAAAGCAAACTATTGTGTTAGTTTAACACAAAACTCTGTCGTACGGACGTTAGAAGGTATCCTAGGCTTCTATTGTGTCGGCTGAACAGTCAGCTACACCTGAGGAAATATATTCAAAGTGGGAAGAAATTACGGCTCTTGTTGCAAACTGTTATTACACGGCTTCTTAACCACATAAAGCCGGGCCAAGATCTGCATTATTTTAACTCGCCAACCCCAAATATAAAGTAAAAAGTAATGTAGCTTCTAAAAAGTAATAGATGCCGACCGCTGTCTTCATTATCATACTAATATTTAAATGAAAAACATTTGTTTTTGTATAAAGGAACCATTCAATAAATATTGTACTAAATCTTCAAACTGTGGTACTTGTCTGGTTGTGCTTAATCCAAGTCAATTTAGATACACAAATAAGGAATTTAATTTTAGTTCTTGTACATGGAACATAAAAACTTATACGAGCCTGCAGTGGTATGTTTAGCGACATGTAAGTTTCGGTAGTGGTTGCGTTACGTTTCGTTTATATCTGCGCGGAGAACAAAGCCTCTAATAATCGTCCCTGCGGCGACACTTACACGAACAAAGCGCTCCTATGTTCCTTTTTATCCACCATAGTACACAGAAAGGAGGTCATTTAGCTATCTACTGACTTTTTGTTTAACCATTTTTACCTCAAAGACCTGAAACATTTTGTTTTTGGTTGTAATTGTTATGTGTGGTAGCAAGTTGTATTTCTGTTTGTGTATATTTACTTATTAAAACAAAACCTAAAGCTTATCAGGTTCTAGCAACCATTTTCTCACATCCTGGCAATAAAACAGCTGCTTATGTATGGCAGTAGACACAAGACTAGACCAGAACACCTGTGTAGGATCGTAGGTACCTGGTCACGCAAGCTGAGCTTCAATTACCATAATAAATAGGTTCGTCAGCCAAATTAGCGTCGGAGCATTGTTGTTAGTATGCAAATGATATAGCCGGCCGTCGATTAGGAAATAATTAATACCGCGGCCATCTCCTAAATGATAAGGTGAGCTAATGGCAGCCGGCCGCGGCTGTAATGAATCAATTCACACATTATCAGATTGTTAGTGTTCGCTGTTCACTCAGATCTAGTTCGCGTACTCAATCACGGTGAGAACTTCCAACTACTGAGGAGTTGCGGACTCCGGCTCGCGGTTGAAGTAGCTTTCCAATGCTAACTAATCACTGATCTACATGTGAATTTTACCTTCTATAACAGGATAAAGTTTTTAAATGAGAATACATCGTCGTTTTACTAATTTAAACATTGTATTTCATTTTAAATTGTTAAAATAACAATTACGATTATCCTCTAATCTCATATTTCATTGTTAATATTGCAGGAAATATAAAAATTATACTTTATCAGCATTATGTGCAAGTTGCATTAACAGAACAGTTATAGTTTGAAAATGATGTGGCATTCGCTTTGTTTAAAAATTCGTTCTATTAAAACTTGTATGATGATACATTTTATTTACGCTTCCTACTCATGAATCATTGTATGATGACTGTCTATAGCACCTATTTACGTGACATATTATTATGTGCAGTATAGATATGCTCCACTGACGACGCTAACAATGTTGTCCAAATGAAAGATGATGCGTTGTTGTTGTATCGGGTGATGAGTCTGGGTCAACTATCATGACACATCACCTTAATGACAATTTGATTCATTAGACTGACTAACCCTGTTGCGTCATACACGCTGTGCAAATAGTTTTCTATTTTATAAGTTCCTGAATACTTTGCAATGTTAACTTTTAGGTAAACATAAAAAAAGTCTTTCTTTATTGAACCACAAAAAACATATTGTATTAAAATAAATGACAAAAAATGGTAATTTGTGATAACTTTTCCTGGTGAAGGTGTGTTGTACATGTTACATCGACAGTACTACGACGCGCGATATTCGCGGCACGTAAACAATCTCTCAAACATTGTGCGCGGCGAGTAGCGAGTGTAGCGACCCACTGGACCCGGACGATACTTGATACTAGCGTGTTATATTATAAACAGTGCACAGTTTTAATAATCACATCTATGTAATGGAATATAATACATAATTTAGGTAAGGTACAGTGTACACATCGGTTCGGCATAAGTTATATCTCAATATTTAAAGTCCCGTATGGTTAATCCTCATAGATAACAACAACGAACAATCAATATTATTATTATTATCATCTCTCAGAATTTAATGATTATTCGGGCGCTGGGCGTCCTGAATAATATTACATTATCAAGGAATCTTCTGCTTGTATATTGGAACACGTATGTTTTTTTTCAGCTCTCTGGAAATACAATTTACATTGTGGGTGATTATATTTTCGAGCCGTTTGGGGTTGAAACGTGGGGTCCGAGCGCACGAAATCTTTTCAAAGAACTTTCCAAACGTTTGTTAGAATCTACTCGTGATCAGAGGGCTGGTTTGTTCCTTGCACAGAGAATCGGCATAGCCATTCAACGTGGCAATGCTGCTAGCCTTCTGGGCACATTCCCCGCCATTGACAAGGATGACGATGAGTTCTTTGACGCCGTTTAGTTTTTAGTTATGTAAGTTTTAATTTTAGTAACTGCACTGCCTCGTTGGCCTAGTGGTGCAAAGTGCCACTGCTACGCTAGAGGTCTTGGGTTCGATTCCCGAGTCGACCAAGGTTTTATTGGGTTTTTCTATGAAATTCTCAGTAACAGGTCGGAGTTTGGATTTGTGCCCGGTTAGTGGCAATAGGCTCGCCCCCTATTACATGGGACCTAAACATATCGGCGAACTGTGGGTGTACATTGGTACACCTCTGCCTACCCCTTCGGGGATACAGGCGTGATGATATGTAATGTATATGTATGTATGTAATTTTAGTATAGTTAGAGTTTGTTCTTATATTAGATTTAATTGTGTATTAATAAACATGATTTAGGAAAGTTCCGTAACATGTTAAGCATGTCTTGAATAAACCCAGTTCGCATAAGAAATACTTGACCGTCTCCAAGATGCGAAGTTGAGGCAGTATTGTTTGTCCGGCGCGGCAAACGACACTGTATTTCACTTACCTATCCATTGCACGCCATCGATACAGAACCACAGAAGATCTATTCTCGAAATGTAACCTGCTTAAAATACACTTGATGAGAACGAATCTTAAAAATCAACTTTAATACAGAAAAGACGTCATCAACGTCAAATTGTTACGACTGATGTGCAATCGACCGTACAGGGTAGTAGTGTGTGTAGCTGAGTATATAAAAGATCTAGTAACTGATCTCTTTAGCCTATTATTGTCTGACCCTGGGTGAAATTGGATACGGTATCAATGTGATCGAAATTGAAACGTCACTGAAATATATGACATCATTTAATAGATATCTCGGCGGTCTGATAGCTTATGTCAATCTTTTGATACTCGTCTGGTCTGCACGTGAAGTCTTATTACTTTGGCTTAGCTAAGTACCATGTGTATTGTAAAGAATTGATTTGATTGTGATCTCTATTTCTATTGAACAACAGAAAGCTATGTTTTGAATTGTGTAAACAATGATTGATGAATTACATAATTTCCTGTTAAGCCTGTTTTAAGCCTCTACAAATTGGGTTCCTAATAGACGAAGGCCGCGTGGAAGACCCAGGCGGAGATGGATTGATGAACTGGACGCATACAGCAAGGAGTGGCAACAATTAGCAAACAATAGAGACTTGTGGAAGGAGGAAAGGGAGGCCTTTGCCATGCAGTGGGACAGTTCAGGCTTTAAACAATAATCATTTCCTGTGGAACGGTAGGTAATCCAGGTTTATTGTAGAAAAATCCAGCCCATACAATATTGATATTTTAACGACATTCGTAATAAACTAGCCTTCTGTACTGTTGTTGATTGTAAGTTAGCCAGTGTCGTCTTCGCAGCCGCCGTGTGCCCGAGGGAGCGAGTCTCGGTCCAGAAGTCCGGGATTCCTGCATTGTTTCCACATTTTCGGAGTGACCGCGACCGCAATGTTCCACAGACTTACTACTTTAATACACTCACGGATACGAGCCTTCCAGTCTCTAAGAGAATTACTTGAAGATTTTGTGGTAACCAGACTAGATGTGCCTTTTTAATGAAAACTCGCTTAAAAATATACTGGAAAAGTAGGACAGTTCACACTTATGGCTCTGAATGGCAGGTATTTTGAAACAATACATCATTTGAATTATTATTCTTCTTATGATAACGTCCTAGATGCAGGTACAAGTATGATTTATAAAATTATATTTGAACCAAACTCCAAAAATACATTTATCGCCAAGTTGTAAGAGGATACATCCCGGAATCCATATAAATAGGGAAGCGAAACTTAGCTGCGCTATTTGCATCGACAATATTGGTGCAAAAAAAGGAGACAATCCATTAAAAAGTTTGCAAGTATCTGCAGCACAGAACATGGCGATACCGATCGCTATAGTCGCGCGACATCTACACTGCTGAGTTATAACAGAAGTTCCTCTGTAACACAGTGAGCAAGTGAGAATTAGATAACGCCTAACCCAAATCAGCAACTAGGCTTTTGTAGGCATTATATCGGTGGAGGGCTACCCATATAGTGGCATTTTCTTAACAATTAGTGTTAAAGTACCTAAGCTAAGTTGGATCTATTATTTTAAATCTAATCTAATCTTTAATTTTAAATATATGGATAGAATTTAAATGGAATAATGAGGCTGATAACTATACCATACAAGTAGGCAAAAAATCAAAAGATTTGTTTTGTGGTAACCAACAAACTTTCTATCTTTAGTATAGTTTTTCCCAGTTTTTATTTCAATAATTAGAACACGTGTTTCTTGAACTGGTCTATAGTGGTCCTTCTGCACTATCTAGATGGTGGCGCAGCGCAGACTAACTTTGCTTTTAACGCATTCCCGGGGGTCCCGAGACGAGCCCAGATATTACGCCGGGTATTATCTTGTCCGCGCTAATATCGTTATTGAAAGTATTCACTATAATACTGTAGCTACAACTTTTGCTTCGTATTCAAT
This sequence comes from Autographa gamma, assembly GCA_905146925.1. NCBI lineage: Eukaryota > Metazoa > Arthropoda > Insecta > Lepidoptera > Noctuidae > Autographa > Autographa gamma. Next base: position 12,992,685 of record LR989855.1, read on the forward strand.
ACAATATTGAACACGCGGAACTTTCAGTTCTTCGAAGCGGATTAATATCGAAGTCTGCTACCTGATATAAAATAGATATGATACAAAGTAATCCGTATATTCTATTTTATTATTTATTTGGAAAATTTTAAATAAATATAGGATGGGAACGTTGTTTTTTTTCAATCAAATTCATCGTACTTACATTTTATCTTGCTATGCAATAAACTTCATATTTTTATCCAGAAAAAAAAATGCTAGTACTTTCAGAGTATTTTATACCAGTAATTATTAGAAACTTCTCAGAATAGCTGTAAACGTCGTAAAAAAATAAAAATAAACAAGCTAAAGCTTACAATATTGCTCAGTCACCCGCCGTTTACAACATCTATTAATACCGAAGCTAGTCACAATGATGTCCCGCTTACCGGAACGTCGCATATTCTTCTATTATTTATTTTTATTTGGTACAAAGCCCGCCATTTCCATTCCAGCCATGAATATAAAAGTTTGGCCACAGTCGCGTGGCCTGCATCCCCTTATGCGTGTATAAAAACTCGTTTGAAATAAACTCGGTTATGAGTCGTTACTTATCCGTATATGTTTCGTTAACTGTGTCGAGCACGAGATCCATGTGTTATACATATAGGTATAACTATAGCATTCAATAGAAGCAGCGTGGTGTGTGGTGTGTGGCGCGTGCTGGAACAAGAAACACTGTCGTGTGCCGCCAACGCAGCGGAACCAACTCATGAATCTAGAATGCGTTCATTGTAGACTACCCCTTTTTCTTAGAATGCCTTCATAAATTAGTAGGATGAATGGTATCTCCTATCTACGGTATCTACATTTGTTTATTTACACAACAATAGGTTGTTTAATTTTTCTTTCGTTTTTGGAAGTTCCGATCAGAACTGTAAATAGCATATCTATTCACACCTATCAATCATTAATACAGCTCTTATCAGCAACAATATTAACATTTAGGAGAGACTAGATACAGTTTCATACAGCAAATAGATTAACGGCTGCTGATCTTAAGCTGAATAAAGGGAGGTTGTAATGAATGGCCCACGCCCACGGTCCCCGCTCCGGTCGCGTCAGAAGTTGCGAAGTGTCCGCGCGTCCGAGCGCTGACGCGGCGTGACGCAGCCTAATAGCCGCCGCGTAATTACTCACCTCATAAATTACGCGAATAAAAAGCTCCCTCGCCATCGCACCGGTATTATCATGCAATTAAATAATATTCATGCTAATGACAATACAAACAATACTAATTCTTAAGGATCAAGTGAAATACTTATGCGCGCATACATTTAAATAAAATATGTTTTTATTAAGGTCTAATTTTTTATTGCTTTTGTAAATGCTGTTAAAAATTCATTTCGCTTTCATCCACAGTAAATAATTGCAACGTTCGCGTTACTCAGAAAAGACAACAAACCCATCCCGTATCAGCCATAGCCAGCAATTAAACAAACCTTCGAATTACTTTAGCAATGTCTATGCATATGACCATTCATATCAATACCAATATGTGGCAATTAACTTATCCTTTGTAAAGTAGCAGACTTTAGCTCCATGACATCAATTATAATTCTCACAAAGGCAAGTTAACCGAACTGGAAACGTGTATTAATATTATAAGCAATCGCATTCACAGGGCGGGGCCGAGTTCCGAGTGCATGCGATTATGACTGTGTTGGTCCAGTGAAGCGGCGAGACGCAATCATCGCGCTGCTGCAATATGCACGTGTCTTGTCCCCGCGTCACGTGACTGCAAACATGACTCGACACACCGTTGTGACAGCGCGACGACACGGCGACGACACGGCGACGACACGGCGACGACACGGCGACGACGCGACGACCACTGAAAAGCCACTCATGCAATTGTATTATGCTGAGTACCTATTATTATTTTGCTGACAATGGTAGCTAAAGCATAATCAGTACATATGCATTTCCTCACATTACAAAATAAACTCGAGCAAAAGCGATGACCGGGCTGTTTCCGTAGCTGCACTAGTTGCAGATTGAGAATCGCCTGCATAAACAATAACCTAACATAACATTCAAAGTAAAATGAATAACTTAGGATGCATAAACACAACTATTGAAACAACCTTTGGAAGACAATATGGAGGGTAAAGATGTAATGTTTTATCATGAACAGCATTGAAAAGGAAAAGCTCTTGTAAAAGTATGAGAATGTAAAAGTTTCTATCTAATCTAAAAGTAGCTAGAATGCGGGAGTTTTGTAAAGAATTTAATAAAACCAGCGGAAGTAGCGAAGCAGGCGAGAGACGTGAACAATTTAAGCGGCAACAGGTCACCCTTCGACAGCGCGATGTATTGAACAATTAGTTAAATGTCTCGCCAATGTCGTCCATAATTTTGTAGTAAAAAAAACTGTGCAGTATAAAAACAAACCCATTAATTTGCTATTGGTAGTCTGAAAGGTTCTCTCACATAAATATGATTGTTAGTAACACCACTAAAGATAATTTAGGAGGATAGATAAAAACTGCCGTTATACTTAATCTGAGCAAGGGGCTCGTTGTCCGCCATAACACAGTAAGTTTCTTAGTATCGCCATCATAACACCATACTTTAGGTTCGGCAAGCGCAGTATATAATCCCTCAGCGCCGCGTTACGAGCCCCGCGGGACCGCCGCGCCGGTCACTGCCGCGCCGATATTATGCCATCATTTAGGAGCTAGTACCGATCTTCGCTTCCCTAACATAATAATACTATAGCAAAAAAGCACCGATTTGAAAAGTCTGTAAAATAATATTAGACCACCCATAAAACTAAACAGTCTGTGTATTTGTGTCTGCTATCTATTTCTGACTTCAAATATAAAGGGCAAATAGGTTACTCAGACCGTTCCACAAATATTATGAAGAGGTGTATGATTGGTTCAGGGGGTGGATCTACCAGTTATCTGTCCGAATGCTGGCTAGATCCACTACGGGTACGCGACCCCGGACTGCCCTAGCTGTTGCCGTCACATTCATTGTACCTCCGTGATGGTAGCATCCTATAACCCGTCCTACCTTGTTATCCTTTCCAACGTATCCTTTCCCAATTCCTTATCCCGCAGGAACGCAATGGATATTCATAAAAATAATTTAATTATCCAAAATGGCGGCGATGTGGTTCGCCACCCATCACGTCTCGTTTCTTGCGGGGGCGAAAAGTGGGCCACGGAGAGCCGCTTCGCTACGTTGAATTTAAGAGGAGAAATGCATGGAAAGGTGGATGAAGTATGTCAGATGATGGATGTTGAGACAAAAATTAAGAAAGGTATGCTGAGGAGGTTTGGCTATGTCGAGAGAACGAATGAAGAACGATTGACGAATAAAGTGTATAAGGCGAGTGAGAATGAAAACATGCCAGGTCAAGAGTACCATAAACCGAACAGCATGTATGAAGGGAATAATGAAAGTGGATAAAGCGAAACAAGTGTGTAAGGATCGTAGCAAGTGGAAAGAAGTGGTCTCTGCCTACCCCTGTAAGGGAAAAAGGCGTGATTATATGTATGTATGTATGTAGGTGTATGATCTGAAAAACAACAATATGTTATATTACCCACCACGCGACCAGTAAAACTGTTAGTAATATTTAGAACAGTTGACAATAATAAACTAAATTGCCATTGCAGGATCATTTCAAGTTCTTTACGAAGCCACTCCGAGTTTAACTCAGCGTAAAACACAATGCGTAACTCCTGAAACTCTACAAATATACTTTATGTGGATGAGCCGTAGCGAGTAGTAATGCGACCAACTCCGGAATTCTTTCGCAAACCAATATTATAATTAAAATTCTTTTACGTTGAAACTTTTAAACGACTCTACGAAACTCGAAAATTCTTGAGACTAATATTATTATTTCCGGTTATATTTATTAAGCTATGTTACGTATAATTTCCTTTTTTTGTAGCTATTATGTAATGAATTCGTTCCCGGTACCTATTTTAAAATGTCGCATAAAATACAACAAGAAATGCATTACATCATAAAATATATTATACTTGCAAAATGAGCGCCGATAAGCGTTACATAAGACGAGGAATCAATGAGTGAACATTCTCGCTTCATGCAAATCCGGCGTTACTGGTAGTTGGCACGTCGTTCACTGCCCAACTTGTATTGTAGAGGTACTTAAACTTATGTCACAACAACCACTATCAAACTTGTAAATGGAGCAAGTTTTAGGATTATTGTAGTGCGGCCGATCTAACACTAAGTACTCCGGCTAGTTCATTAATGTACCATCTGAACGACTCGCACCTCGCGCCATACTGACCTACTTCAGTGATGATCAACAACATTCCAACGTTCAATAAGTAACTCATCACTTTAAAGTTTCTCGCGGCAACAGCTGACACCATCTGCTTCTCTTCGATCGCGCTCCGCAAGCTCTACAGCTACAGACAAGCAATGAACTGCGAAATGCGACTCCACTCAATAATATAACATAATTTTCATAACATTTATTGTTCATTCTAATTCGGACCGGAATCATCTTACGCCGTCGCGCGGCCATTGAATTTATAATTACGTTTGGAATTCAACTACTGAATAATTCTACTTGATTACAGGAAAATTTAATCTAAAAGTGAAATTAATTGTATTATAACGCGGATATCTGTAGAAATGGATCTGTCTGCGGTCGCAGCAACTCCGCTTGCAAATTGGAGTCACGTGTTATTCTTAGCTCCATGTGTATGCATGTCAGTTTTGAGTTATACTCGGGCGGTTTTTGAGCCGCTTGTTTATATTCTCCCTATTTTTATCTGCGTGAAATATTAACAATTCTTTTCTCTCTAGCATGCAAATGTTGTGAATGTTTCTCCCAAAAATGTGCAAATGTTTTACAGTTGTTTGCAAGAATATATGTATTTATGTGTATGTGTAGAGACGGGTGCCTTTACCTTACTGGCAGGAGAGTGCTGCAACTTGTGCTGGGCTTGGCTGTGACAAACTGCATGCATCGCTAAAAGCTATTGCGGAGTTTTTAAATCTTCTCGGATCGCCAAGTGTTAGTGGCCTCAAGTCCTTTTTCACTACTTCGCGTGTCAACCGCGGCCGAAAACTTTAATAGAATTTATATGCAATGTTATGTAGAACGAAGTTTTGTAGTTTTGTCGAACAATAAACACCTAGGGTGAAAGTAACAGTAAAGCGGAAAAAATTTTTTTTTAAACCAAGCATAGACATTTAATTTAAACTCACCCATGTTGATTACAGGTACTTGCACATGGATCCATAACAAATATTGGTTTTGTGCCACTATCTCGTTCACATCAAAAATCGTTTGATTGTGGTCGAATTTTCTGCTCATTGAGCGCTTGCGGTATTTGAGTCTTACATTTATATCCATTGATGGTATCGGTGGCAATGTGGTGAACATATCCGGATATACTAAACTGATATCAATTATATTCGACACTCAAAGAACTCCGAGCAAATTCACTCTATTTTAGGAATAGGACGGTTAAGTTTTAGAGGAATCATGTTTTCAGCATGCCCAGTTTTAATTAGCAAAAGTGCTTTCTATAATTGTGACAATAATGGGTTAGAAAACCTAAAACTTTTCTCAGCGCCATGTTATCGTGGCACACAATTCCCGCAATTCTTTTGTTATCCGTCATAACATTCAATATGTGTCGCTTGTGTCGCTATTGTTGAGGAGAGCTTTCCTTGAGTCTTACCGCTCCTTATTGCGAGTTACACCTCACACGAGCACTCCACGTAAATAACGAATCATTCCAGAATAACAAATGTTGTAACAATTGTCGCTGTTATTCCTGCCTCAACACTTTGGAGTTATTTTAAGTATCATAAATATAGAGTTTGATTGTAAACCGGGATTCGATAACGTTCTATATTTGATCGCACAGGTAAACATTGTTTGATCTCGAGAACGTGTTGTGTCGGCATCCTGCGGCGAGAGGTGTGAGGAGAACCAGAGCTCGCAACAATGTGAACACCCTGTAGGCGCGGCGATACACAATCAGGTATTGCTTCCACGTCGATGCCGGAGTATCACAGATCGTCAATATTAAAGCCATAGTATTTGATTGGCGTGTGCGGTTGGAAACAGTTTATTGTGATGAGGGCGCATCAACTTTTATACATATTTAAACTTTTGTTCCGACGTATCTGTCTGGTCTAGAAACGGCGCTTATTCCCATGGACTGTGCGATACGAGAAAAAAATGGCTTCATTTATAATGAGGTATTTTTCTCTCTTTAGTCATTTATTTACTCCAGTTTCGTGTTATAGCATTGAATCATATTAATTAACGTTTGAAAAAAAGCCTAATTAAGCTAGAGGCTTATAAACATGACTCTAAGAACACGACTGTTTTAATACGGACTTAATTAACATCTTAAGTCAAAGAAAGCTTGTCTTTATTCCTGGATTCTCCTGAGCGTCCCTTCCGATTTAGCAGTAAGCTCGTGGACAAACACACGGTCCCGGAGGACGCCCCCCCCCCATGCCTCGGTCCCCTCCCTCTCATCCCCTTCCCCGGCGCTCGCCCCTTTATTGGCAAAGTTTGGGAATATTACCATACTTGCCACGACATTGACACACATGCCGACGATATTGAGCGCCGCTAAAAACTGTATTAACTGAACGCATCGAGCGGAAAAATCTTCAAGCAATATTGACGAGATTGATGAGCTAAGTTTGCTTTATATTTTGGTCGGAAACTTATCTATTTATCACTAGAGAACTTGATGGTGTGAGGAGTAATGCCCGAGGGACATCGACACGCCGCGCTCGATAAACTGAAGCATAATATGTATGTGTTTAAGATTCTGTGCCGCAGCGATAGCTATGGCTGGAATGTGTGGAGTGCGAGATTCAAACGCATCTATTATTCACGTTAAAACATAAACAAGCGTCCCACGCGACCCGAAATACCCGCAAATGTAAACAACAGAGATTATCTCTCCACAATAGGATCCACACACGGAATATTTGTCGCCGCGTCTATAATAATACAGTGATATCAATGAGCTGTAGTAAATATTGTTGGAAACATAAACAGCGCGGCGACCGCGCGGCGCAGTGTTTACCATTCACTACAGAATTCAGCGCGGCCCACAGACTGGAACACTAACTTGCGAACATCAACAGTGGTGTTATTAAACAAGTATGTTAGTGGAGCCAGTATGTACGTTACTGCAGCCATGGCGGAGTGTGGCCTGTGAGTGTCGCGAGGGTGGTCGCGGCTCTCCGCGGGAGTTCAAGAGCCCGCGCATTCCAGATGGTCGGCCCTCGTGCAGCTAGACTGGTTCGTCTCTCCGCTGTACACCTGCCGGTCTGCATGCTTGCAGGATCTTAATCAGGAACATTATAAAAAAATACTATGTTGGGTGTAAGACTAAGGAACATGTTCTAACATATGGGTAAGAACTTTAAGTTTAAATAACTTTCCAATGTTAAATATAAGCGAGTACCCAAATCAACCGTAATGTGTACGTGGCACATTATGTGATAAAAATTTATAACACGTAATTTTGAGAAATTGTAATCATGTAAGATATAAACAATAACATAATAATGGATGAGCATTAAGAGGATAACAAGTTAATATAAAAGGTCGATAATGAACATGTTCGATGTGCTTGTTAATGAACCGCGCGGCGGCGGGCCGCGGCCGCGTCTTATTATAACCAAATATTATATTATCCAGATATTATCAAATACGAGCTCAACTGTAGTATAAGGCACTTGTACACTAGCCGCAGTAATATAAAAACATTCTACCTACATACTATCGAAGTTCTCACCTACCAGTCTTTCTCTATTAATTTGTTTAGTTATGCTATGTATACAGTGACATTCATGTATACATGACAGTCACGTCGTCGTACTGGTACCGTACGGTCGCATTCGATATTTGCACCTTTCGCGTTTGACAAAAATTCCAGTGATTCTCAAACTTTCTTGCGTAGTATCGATCGACTTTGCACAATTAATTTATTACGTCATGAATTCCAACAAGTGTGGCGCCTGTGACGAATCGCTCTCTGATGGGGCTCACTGCACAATCTGTAATCAAGAATTGCACTTCCACTGTGCTGGAATAACAGAGGCTGGTTATCGGAAACTGGGTGATAGAAGGCTTACATGGCGTTGTAGCAAATGTAAAATAAGTAATGCTTCACAGCCACCGTCGTCACCAAGGATTGAGTCAGAATCGCTTATCCTAAAAGAAATAAGAGCTATCGCTCAAAAACTAGCTCCACTGGAAACCTTGAGAGACGAGATAACTGAGCTGCGTTCGGAGTTTGTAGATTTAAAATCGTCACTGACCGAAACGAATACGGAGTTAAAGGAGTTCAATGGGAAAATCAAGGAAATCGAAGAGCGACTAATGCAAGTGGAGAAGGTTCAGGAACAAGTGGATCTCATTCATGCTCGCTTAGATAAACTTGAGGAAGAAAATAATGCTAAGGAGCAGTGGACTAGAATGAACAACATAGAAATAAAGGGTTTGCCTCAAAATAATCACGAGAACTTGTTCGACATAATTGGTAAAATTGGCACTAAAATAAGTTATCCGGTATCTAAAGCTCAGATCAACTTTATTACTAGGGTGCCAAGCCGCGAAAAGGATCATACAAAGCCTATTATAGTGTGTTTCTTGAACCGATACGTGAAAGAGGACTTTATTGCTGCGGCCAGACTATCTCTCAAAACTGCTCCCTTAACTACGGGACAAATTGATCTTCCAGGGAATCAACGGATTTTTATTAACGACCACCTGACATTACATAATAAAGCCTTGCTATCTAAAACCAAGAAGATGGCCGCAGAAATGGATTTTCGCTATGTCTGGGTCAAGCACAGCAAAATACACGCGAGAAAGACCGATACATCTCCTACTATAGTGCTAAAAAACGAGAAAGACCTTATCAAAATAAAATAAACTTGTTTATATTTCGATCAAACCCTGTAAAAAAAGGATTAATGTTGTCAACTAATCGTGCAAAATCAATCAACAAAAATAAGTTTGAGAATCATGTGTTGTTGTGTGCTACTTGCGTATTTCATCAATTACTGTGTCACCTAATTGTGCACCTCAGAACCATTTGTAAAAAATATTGTTGTGCAGTCATTTACTTTCACACCAATTTAGACCTTATAGTTAACCAAATAAAGTACGAATTTAAACGATTAGCCTGCTTGGTTATGACATTTCGCCGTCGCATCGCTTCTTTTGTTCCTTATCTATACTCATTAGTGGTACCTGTTTCGAACTTGACTATTCATAGACACTGCGCTTTACTGTGCTCTCAATATTTATATAAGTTTTTGTTTGCTACCCGCGGCGCGTCTCGTTATTTTTACTATCCATATTGCTTAATTTATACAATAAAATCGACACTTAATCATGTTCTTAATAATGTTATTAATATTGTCGTTAGAAAGTTTATAAAATGATTAGTATATATTACCAAAACGTGCGTGGTCTGAGAACAAAAACTAATTACTTGTATCGTAACGTTAGCATGAATTCCTACGATGTTGTTATATTTACGGAGACTTGGTTGGTGAATAGTATTAACAATAGTGAGTTATTTGATGGCCGATATCTTGTGTGGAGGCGGGATCGGGATTATCGACGAACAGCGCAATCTCGGGGTGGTGGAGTTTTGATCGCAGTGCGGAACGATTTGACTGTTATGGAGCGTTGTGATTGGTGTACCAGCGCTGAGGATTTATGGGTAACCATCGCTCTGAAGAGGCCCAGATCAGCAGTAAGTTGCAACATACATATTTGTAGCCTATATTTATGTAAAGAAAACGCTGGTAACTCATACGCAGTTCAGTTACAAAACTTCCATCATAACCTTAACCACTTGGTTACTACCCACCCTTTAGATACGTTTATTATAACCGGGGACTTCAATTTTGGTAGTGATGTGGAATGGCGTAATTCTAACGATAGCTCAGAATTATATCCTACCAACATATCGTCCCAATACATTATTGATTTCTTTGACAGTATAAATACATGTAACTTGTCGCAGTTTAATAATGAGCGTAACGTCAACGGTCGATTATTAGACCTCGTTTTCTCAAATGGCGCAATAACTATACACGAGTGTTGTGACCCTTTAGCTGTGCCGGTTGACATGCACCACAAGCCATTAATAATTGAAGCGGATTTCCTTGAAGTTCATAAACTCATTGAAAAGCATGGTGTTCAATATATATTTCATCGTGGCGATTATCCTGCAATTACATCTGCACTTGATCTTATAGACTGGAATGTGTTGTTGTCAGCTGGCTCATTGGACCAAGCTCTCGATCTTTTCTATAGTGTGTTATACGAGCTCAGAGACATGCACATCCCCGTTAAACCAATGAAAAAAGTTTCCCATCCTCCCTGGTACACCAGTGCTCTAATAAAAATATTAAAAGAAAAGCAGAAGTGTCATCGCAAGTACAAAAATTACGGCAATTTATCAGACTACCACTCTTTTTCTCTTTTACGTAGCCGAGCTAAGGTTCTAGAGCAGGAATGTTATGACGCTTATATGGAAAAAATTGAATCCTCCATAACTAGTAACCCTAAAGTTTTCTGGGCATATGTTAAGAGTAAGAGGAGTTCTGACTCATTACCCAGTGTATTGCATTATTTGAATAAATCTGCAGACACCGGCGAGGGTATCGCTGAACTGTTTGCTTCTTTCTTTCAGTCTACTTTCCAAGAACCTGACTCAGATTCTGATCAACAGAATATATATGTAGATAGCCATTTCAGTAGTACGGTGAACCTTTGTACGGTAAATGTTTGCCCGTCTACAGTACTAACGCTGCTAAAGGGTCTTGACCCTTCTAAATCTGGCGGATGCGATCTAATACCTCCCGTTTTCATTATAAACTGCGCGAAAAGCTTAGTTAATCCCATTTGTATTTTATTCGAGCGGTCCTTAAGAGAAGGCACTGTCCCTAAGATATGGAAATCAGCATTCATTACGCCAATATTCAAAAAAGGGGATAAATCGAATATTGAAAACTACCGACCTATTTCCAAATTATGCTTATTCTCTAAAATCCTTGAGCGAGTGGTTTATTCACAGGTTTACTCTGCATTTAAATGCCAATTCGGCGAAGAGCAGCATGGTTTTCTTAGAGGAAGGTCAACCACCTCTAACTTAATATTATCCAATGAAATTATAACAGCCGGGATGGAAGGGCGAAGTCAAGTTGACGTAATATTTACTGACTATAGCAAATGTTTCGATCGCATAGATCACCGGGTGCTTCTACAAAAGTTATTATCTGCCGGAATACATGGTGATCTATTCCGCTGGTTTTCCTCTTATATAGATAATCGAACACAAGCTGTAGTCTTGCGTGGGTATACTTCTAAGTGGAATTTAGTTCCTTCAGGTGTACCCCAAGGATCAATATTAGGGCCGCTACTGTTCACAATATTTATCTCAGACATAAGGAAGTGCTTTAAAAACTCTAACATTTTACTATATGCTGATGATATGAAGGTCCTCAAGTTGGTACGGACTTTATCTGATGCTGAGCAACTTCAGAAAGACCTTGACAGTTTTGTTTTATACTGCAAATCTAACAAATTGCAATTAAATGTAGCTAAATGTTTTCATATTATATTCACTCGACAAAAATCTCCAATTGGTCCGGGATACTTTCTGGAGGGTCACAGCATTACTAAAGTGAACAGTATTCGAGATCTGGGTGTACTGCATGATAGTAAGCTTCTTTTTGACGACCATATAGAATCCATTGTGAATAAGGCCTCAAAAGCCTTGGGTTTTATTATTAGATCATGTTCCAGCTTCCGTTCTTTGAAACCAATCAAGGTTCTTTATTGTTCCTTCGTACGCAGCCAACTCGAGTACGCGTCTCAAGTCTGGAACCCGCAGTACGAGGTCTACAAATCACGCATTGAATCTGTCCAAAGAAAATTCTTGCGCTACTTGGACTACAAGGCGGGGCAATTCTCAACTGATTATAAACACCGTTGTAAGCGATACCACTTCTTGCCACTGGATTTAAGGCGGAATATAAATGACATTTGTTTCTTGGTTAACGTAGCAAATGGCTCGATCGACTGTCCCGAATTACTCAGCAAAATACTTCTTCGCACTAATCAGAACAGTCTAAGAAAGCGACCAGTATTACACGCACAGTTCGCAGCAACAAACTATAGGCGCAACACATTCTGCATTCGCAGTGTAAAAGCATTTAATAGTTTACCACCGAACTTAGAAGTTGATTTATTTTGCACTAGTGCACGTAAAATTAGAAATATCCTCAATAATGAATACTTTTGTGGCACATAATTAATTAATTAATATGACTTAGTAACGTAACGTAATTAACTTCTAGCATGTAATTGCACAACACATAAATCTTGTTTATTGATTCTTTTATTATTATTACTTTTGTTTTTCTTCTATGAATAATCTTTAAAACGCAGTATATCTCTTTTTTTTTTTTTTTTATGTATTTCAATTAACTATATGGAGTGAGATCACAACGCAAATTGTAACTAGCTAATATAAATGTGGAAGCTTGTTATTAGCAATTTTCACCACCTATGTTTGTTACATATAGTTTTTTATTTGTCTGTAAGCTTTCTGTAAAACTAAATAAATAAATAAATAAATAAATATACAATATCGTCACAAATGAGCTCAAAATGTATGTGAGTATACTCTCCTTATGATATTGTTTCAGTGCTAGTGTCTTCCTTGCCTCGGTGACTAGGTCCCGCTAACGTACGACATTAGGCGTGACGTGACGCCGTCGCCGAGTCGCCTCGGCCGCGTGTCGTGCGCGTGGCTAATCGGCCGCCGACCTCACGTCACGGCGGCGGCACATTAACGTTTCAGACAACTCCACATATATAGCGCTTGACATGACAGCTACTGAAGGGCGCCGTGATTGCTGCGAACTTGATCTCCCACACTTAAGAGTATAAGGTTTCCAAGAGACATTTACTGCCAATTGTACGACCTAAAGATTTTCTGCAGTATGTATGTATACCCATTATCCATTAACTTTTTTGAAAATAGAAGTAAGTGGTATCTAAGTATTTTAGATTATACTTTTTTAATTACTCTGGTAGGTACTAATTATTAAGGAAAATTTCTAGTCTGCAAGTTTCTCAACAGTGTAAGAAAGTATCTATCCGCAAATAGGCGCAGTGTTGGACCGCCGGCCACCGCCGCCGTCGCGTCATGTAAGTATACATCGTAAACACACACACTAAATCAACCGCTATTTATTTTAAATTGAACTGAATTTGGCTTAGATTGTTGTTCTAAGGTTTCTAGCACACTGGCGTCTTGTTGCGTGTGCATATCAAAACAGTGCGCTTACGGCGGAGGAAAGGACATAAAATGTTGCATAAATGGGAAATCTATAAAGATGTTAATTTCTTTTTTCTCTTAATTACTGTAGTCGAAGATTTACTTTTATATATGTGTGTTACAAAATAAACACTTATGTTAATCTTTTACATGGTTATAATATTCACGCAGTTCGATGTTATAACTTGATGTTACTTAAGATTCTGCAAGGTAAGACAAGCCTTATTAAGAGCAGATTACCGTAAACCAGAGGAAAGCCCTCAATAACAGCTGTTGGTTTAATGCGGAGATCATCCCGCTAAAACTCTGACTTTGATTACACAAATTCCAAAGAAAAATCCTATAATGTGTTACAGTGCGCGTTTCGTGAATAAAAATACATAATAAATGCTAAAATATTCTTGCCAACGGTTTCGGTACAACACGTTGTCGAAAATTCTTTTAACTTTGTATTTTCTTTACATTTCCCGCGTACTTTAGCAGGAGTATGATCGACGTCTGCTGTTTGTTTGGCCTCCGGCCTCCGCTCGCGGCTAACTGGCCACCTCGCTAGAAGGGAATGATATTCAGGATCATATCATAAAAATTAAATGATTTATAACAAACTTAAAGCCATCTGTTGCACTGCAGTGTGCAGCAATCTTTTCATTAATACATTTACATCAAAACAATCCGCGTCATGTGTTTGAATGAATGCAAGCGCGTGTGTGTGTATATTGTATGTATACGTATACACACATGTGTGTGTCCCAACCACCCACCGCTGTAGTATATGTACCATGTTTTTACACTCAATAGTTTTGTCAAACATAAACAAGTGAACGTGTTTGCTCAGCATAACGCGATATCATTCCGCCGCACAAATATTGTGCTTGTTGACTTACTTCCGCGTATACGCATTACTCGCTCCGATCTCGAAATAAAGGGAAATATTATCTGCTCATAAGTAATAAAGTAAACTAGAGCGAAAGGGTTGCTTACAGGTGTACTCGTGTCGGACGCAGAGAGTAACATCCATAACGTGAAACACACTTACAAAACAATAACGCTACATTTTAGCATGAGAGCTCGCACAACTCAGAATGTAGCTACACTAAATGTAAACCAAATGTAGATTTAATAAATGACATCGATTATTTTTAATATTCTTAACTTCGATACAGACTTATGGACAAAGTACTCTGATAAAACTGCATAAAATTAACGTTAACTATAAACGTGATCGACCGGTTAACAACTCGTTTAGGTCTTAGTCTCAGACTAGTTAGTGGTATTAATAACATGGAGGTATGTTCTAGGAATAAGAGCAATAATGATCGAGCTGTGAGTATGAGCGGATGTTGTGTCTGCGCTCGGCGCCAGGACGCCAGGATGGATTCACGGAGACGGTGTTGGTAAATATGAGGTAAATATAACCCGCGGAGGTACGGGATCCGGGAACACAAGCCAGGGCGGTGGTGCAGCCCACGCAACGTGCGGCACGTCAGTATATACCGATGTTGATGGCAGCCAGTAGGCGCTGGATTAGTATTATATTATTATAGTCTTTGGAAATTGATGAGGGGTGATTGAAAAAGGCACAAAAAGTTCATTGTGCCGGTAACGCCGCAACCTAACCTGTACTACGATTTCAGAGAAAAGGTTATTAAATCCGTAGGCTTCAGTGACGTAACCTCACAAACCGCAAACTTGTACTAATATTTTTCATTCATTTATATCACTGAATGCCACAGTAAACCCTTATTAGACAGATCACATGTCAAATAGTGTCGGTGTAATTATAGTTCGTGGATATGATTTACACGATTACTGCCTGGAAGCACACTCGGAAGCTCATCGTTTTGGCAGAATCCACGTGCTCATATTTATATAATAACAGAAAGGACCTGTATTTAAGATTTCGTTTCTGATATTCGTATCTGTGATATTTACAGGACATCTACTTGTTCTTTCGGGGCGTCTAGCAGACAAGGGTAGTTTATTTCTGGAACTTACATAATACCACGTCCCCCTCTCCGCAAACGTGACAGTGGGTGAGAAGGCCTATCGCTCGGGCA
The DNA here is from genome assembly GCA_905146925.1 of Autographa gamma. Taxonomy (NCBI): domain Eukaryota; kingdom Metazoa; phylum Arthropoda; class Insecta; order Lepidoptera; family Noctuidae; genus Autographa; species Autographa gamma. The sequence goes on from LR989855.1 coordinate 13,008,109, forward strand.
TTGCGACGGACACAACTTATAATGAGGAAGATTGGTTTGGGCTCCAGCTCACAACGACGAATAGGATTTTATACATATTGTATCACGAACTAGGCTTCATTCTATATATTTTCCATAATTTAAAATAAGCGATTATTTAAATACTCGCTAGTGAGACTCTACATAAATAGGGTAATTTAGTTGATTTTGCCTAGGAATGAATTTAGGACTAGATCTTCTTGTTGTTTTTTGATACTTAAGTATTAAATGACAGTTCCTACATAATCAAATCAGTAAAATTGTAATTGAGAACTACACATTCCTCGATATTTACAATAGTCTCGACACGTCCATTAAATGTTTGGTTTCATATCGAGTTCGTGTAGTAGGAGATATCCCTTTTTCTATTTACCCGACACAATACGAACCGGCGGCAGGTCGCTACTGAGTATTTATTAATAGGGAACCCCAATTACTTTGCCCGAATTTACAGAAAGGTTGTAAGGGTTCTAACGGGGAATTAAACCTTAAACCTTACGATCGAGTGTCGCCTGCTATGACTGTAACCTTCAGCATGTACACTTGTATGTGAATGTAAAGACGATTCCAGTCAGGGTCTGTTGTTATAAAATAAAGAATAACCTAAGTTTGTTTAAATGAGTGTTTGAGCTTAGCGCGCCTGTCTCCATAAATACTGAGTCCGCGCGCCATATTTAGCTAATATTAATAAAGTTTTGCGAAGGCTCGATTTAAAGCGGCTTTCATAGCACGCGACCTGGACCTAACACGCGAACTTATAGTATTGACGATGGTAACATTACAAAAATTGTTAGATGACTTCAACCATTAACTCTCTAAATGTTACGTTGCTGTATATATTATGTGCGTATTTCATTTATTATGTTTGTAAAGTGCTCGCCGTCATAGACACAAGCCTTTCGCTTAGAGGCCGCAAGTCCATTACAAGTGCAGCGAGCAGGGGTTGCATGCGGCGCCACTCGCACGACAACCACTCCTTGCAACTAATACTGTTTTAATATCCCACAACCTACAGCCATGACACACGAGGTATTGTAAGCTCGACAAAATATCAATGTAGATGCACCATCTATTCATTCCATGACATAAAAATACGTAAGTTAAGTTAAGTTTTTTCTCAAAATTGACACTATTGCATAGCTCAGAACAAATAGTGTAAGGTAGAGGTATAATAATTAATATTTAGCTGACTTGTGCTGACTTCTGTAGCTACGCTAAGTCAAACAAATTATGAATGAGGTGGTGCGCCGCATGCAATATTTATTGTTTCCTATAATTAAAGCTCCCGATTTGGCTCTCGGAAGGTGTAGTCAGAAACCTAGTCACAGGAAACGAGGCTTCACCGCCGATAGGCAATACCCCAAGCTATAGGTTGTGTATATTGTGGCACTGATGACTGAAACAGTCGACTGCGTCAGTCGTCTACAAATCAAAGCGTTTCCACACTGATTGATGGAGGCTCTCCATTAAAGTCGGGGGCGCGGCGCGGCGGCGCTGCGGGCAGCGGTGCGTGGAGATCAAAGGCATGCGGTGACGTCACAAGCCATGTTTACGATCTCTCGCAACAGTTGCAGTTCAAAGCGCCGCAGCAAGCAGGCGGTGCGGTGCGCGCCACCACCACACCGCGCCGCACGCCGGCCGACGTTCCTGGGTTGTGGTAATAAGGACGTACACAAGGCTGTAACAAGCGCAAAAACAACAAAGGAGCTCTATACCAATTTGCTACGAATAGTTTCATTAAAAATTAATAAATTAACATATTTGAACATTTTCTATTATATTAGTTTCTGTAGGTATACCTTCTAAGAACAACTTACTTATCATTGATAACATAGAAATGGCTATCGGACCAACAATTGGAATCAAGGTAAATATGACATCATAATTTTCTTATAATGTTATCATCCCTGTCAATTCAGGTGCCTCTTTTGTTATTTTTAATGTATTAACTGATAAAATACATGCATTAAACTTCATTTTTCTTGAATTCATCTTTTGATTGAACTTGAAATTTAAATTAAAAGACCTTTGGCCACAGATGAAGTCATTTCGCAAACAATTCTTTAGAAGATATTCTCCGTCAATATAAAATGTATTCTCATGTCAAGGTAAGGTTAAAAGCTATATTGTGTATCTGAGGTCAGGCCCTCGCTTTAATTTCGGAAATTTATTCCGAAGGTTCTTTTCAACACTTTACACGTCAAAAATATTTTCATCTGCCGCCGGCGTTTTCCGCTAGATCTGAGAGCGATCCGCCAAAACAAACAGAGCTCAAACATTTTTTATTTCGAAATGTAAGAAATCTATTGTATGGACGGGGTCGTGTTCAGTGGTGAATATTTATAGGATAATGATAATATAAATGGAACACAAACAAGTGTTCGGGCGAGCGACGACGATAATTCCTTGTCCTAATAAAATATTACCCGAGCGAGTACAAACACAGGTCTGATAAGATACCGGCGTCACCCGGCGAGCGGCGCGCGCTCTCCGCCCGAGCCGAGCCGAGCCGCGCCGCGCCGAGCGGTGAACGACCGCCGGCGCCTGCCCATGCCCTAAATGCTTCTTAATCTAACGTAATTTAAACGCACTTGTTATACAAACAGCCAATGTGTTTGCTTTGGTAGGTACCGGTGATATCAAGTAAATACACTTACTGTGAGCAAATAAAATAACGCGGCCATACCTACGCCAACACTCACACCTAGCCCATCGTAAAATATTGACACAATTTCCGATTGACATTATCTATAACCAGTATCTGTGTGTCAACTAGGTATTAGAGCCGTTACTAATTAACTAATCTATGAGCCAACAACGTAATAATTATAATCTTTGTAAACATTATGTCAATCAATTTATTGTATTTGCTAATTGGAGTAATTCCCTCTTTGTGACACGGTATTATTATAGTCCTTACACATATACCTCAAGAAATTATGTAATGCTTATCAAAGCGTGAAATTATATTTTAGTAAAATTATACACCATCTAAACTTATATTTCTAAACTCTTTAAATACATAGTCGTTGTTAAAATAACATATTTTTTAATTTTTATTTTTTCTTATTTCGAAGTTGTGCATTGTTATACTTGAATAAGAAAGATAACAGTCTTACCTTTATTTGGTATCAGAGAATCACGCATTGCAAGTAAATAGATCCCAACTATAATATAAATCAGTTTTAAATTCCGATAAAGCAGACACTGTAATGTCAATCGTTGTTCGTGGACAGGGCATTTAATTAAAACTCCAGCGAGTTTTTTAATTTTATTTAATTGTATAACAAATAATGATATACCCGAAAATATTTCTTTTTTTTGTGTCACGATTTAACAAAATAGAGCGATATATACGTACTCAGCATCTGTTAGTGTCCTTGGGGTAATGGATTCTCGTCCTTTGTATGGTTTCACCTGACCTACCCCAACAGCGCGCGGGATTCAACTTGAGTGTTATTATAGTCGACCACTACCACTGTCGAGCTAAATTTATAGTTGATCAATATTTCGCATGCAGCACTTTTTACGGCAGTAAGCTAAAGAATAACAATTCCCCCAGTCACATAGATTCTGTGAGTCAAGAAGGCAGTCACTCCATGGACTGGAAACCGGTCGCAACATAATTTGGGAAAAGCTATATTACTATATTAAAAAATTTAGTTTTAATACTGAAATGTATTAAAATTGTTAATTGAAAACTCGAAATAGATCTGCTAATAAAATTGCTTCAATTATTGAATCTGTATATGATGTGATGAGAGTATACAATGAAATACTGTTTGCGTATCATTAAATGTAATGCCTGTAGGCTAAATAACAACTTTTGGGTAGTAACTATTTCCATTTACAGTTCACTGAAGTCGAAGACCTCACGATAGCCCTGTCTTCAGTATACTATATCGTGAATCACTTGCTTTACTCCTGAGCTTGCTTTAAATTCATCGCCGCGGACCAATTTACAGTTCATAATAAAATTGAAAACAGTAGACAGTCGGTGCTGATTCATTGGGAATATCGTTGGTATGCAATAAATAGAATTAGCTGAGCGTCCGTGCGTGTGTAGTGTACAGTCGCGAGGTAAACCTATTCGCATGGCCGTCACTACTGAAACACAGTACTGAAGAAAATGAACTACTTACCTCGACTAGTATTTATTTAGTTATCTCTTAATTGGTCCATATTTAAGAGATACCGTCCAGACTATAAGGACAAAGTAAAATCGGTGTTAATATTTTATTCATTCCTGTTGACTCAAGGAGATATTATGTTTGTAATTTTGTTTCCTACTGCACTTACATAAAGTATGGAGTCATACTGATTTTATTTTTATTATCAATAAATTGACTCAAGTGGTTAGCGCTGTCTTATGTTTCCTCTTCTTATGGCCAGCAAAGTTGTTGAAACATTTTACCAACCACGAGTTAATGTTGATGTCTCCAGTCAACAACTGAACCTGAGGTAAGTAATTTAACCTTTAGGTGTTAACAGAGACTTTCCGTTTGACGCAGAATACTTTATACATCATAAAGTATCAGTGGTATACTGGCTGGTTGAATAATGAATGATGATATCTTCAGGCACCACGTGACCTTTAGAAGCTGTCAGTAAGATGCCTGGGTAAGAGGGTGGTTGGTGTCTGGGCTAAATATAACAAGACTATTCGTGTTACATTACCCAATTGTCGTACATAGATGTGATAGTCAATTTGGCGACCTCCGTGGTCGAGTGGCTTACGCACCGGTTTTCAAGGTGTCGTGTCTTTGAGGTCCCGGGTTCGATCCCCGACGGGTCAATGTAGAAAGTCTCTTTTCTACATTGTCTCGGGTCTGGGTGTTTGTGGTACCTTCGTTGTTTCTGAATTCCATAACACAAGTGCTTAATAGCTACTTACTTTGGGTTCGGTCAGAGCAATGTATGTGATGTTGTCCGCATTTATTTATAGACAGTCACTCTTCGTTGAATACTGGTTTAACTAAATTCCAGTATGACAGGAAGCCGAACTTAGCAAGATATAAAGCTACACAGAAAGAGACGTTCGGCGTTATAGAATACATACTCTTGTTCTAAAGCAATGGGTTATTGATCCATTCGTCTCTAAACAGTATTTGCTGTGCCTGTATTTTTTGAACAGGATACGATCCCGCCGCCGTCCCCTCGTGCCGCCATCAATTAGGCGCGAGGTGAATGACCTGTTATCAAGCATATCATAGTCGATACTGTTTACACCTATTCCGTATTATCTTTATTACAAGAGTATTCGATTCTGATAGACTTGCAATTAGGACAGTTAAGTTGTAAACACATATTTTCACACATATAAGGTATTATTATTTTATTTATATTATGTACTCTTGTCATACGTATGGTATTTCCCAAACATTATATTATGCAATGGAGTGTTGCACAGGTCTGTGCGCCAAGAACGTGCGGTGCCTGTAAATTGCGCAGCATTCGGGATTTTAATAGAAGTAGAAATAAGAGAAGAACAAATATAATTAATTGACTTTAGAGGACTGCCTCGTTGGCCTAGTGTTGCTAAGCGCGACTGCTACGCAACAGGTCTTGGGTTCGATTCCCGAGTCGGCCAAGGTGTTATTGGGTTTTTGCATGAAATGCTCAATAGCAGGTCGGAGTGTGGGACCTAAACATATCGGCGAACTGTGGGTATACATTGGTACACCTCTGCCTACCCCTTCGGGGATCTAGGCGTGATAATGATATGACTTTAGATTTTATCGCTCTCTTAATGCGTTGAAGAAATATGAATTCTTATTCCATACTTGCAGTGTTTTGATGTCCAGTCTACGATAGGTATCTCTAAGGAACTAGCTAAGCGAGATATCAATATTTCCTTCAAATAACTAAGTAGTTCATAACAAAATTGAGTGTCTTATTGTCTTCTATTTGGGCCACATCGGTGCCTCATGGCTCCTGAAATATTTCGATAAGATAAAGTGTAGCTCGGCCGGTGGCGATAGCGCGGTGTTTGCAGACGTCGCGAAGTCGCGGAGATAACCGCCACGGCGTGTATCGCCGCTTTGTCAGGAATCAGGTCAGCAGGAGTCGAGCACGTACTTACATCGCGATACTGGACAAACATTTATTTATTCGTTAACAATTCCAAAAAGTTACAACACAAAAGAAGTTTTAAGAATTGTTACAAAAAAAAAAATCGCTTGCGTGTGCCTTTGTTTTAGTTATCTAATATAATCATGCAGCTTTGTACCTACTTATATGAGATTAGTGCTATATATATGTACTACTTGTTCGAACCAGACCAATAACTAATTGGCAGGGAATACAAAGACATCCGCTACACCAATTGGTTCGGAAATTTGACCTCTGATCACGTTAGTTAATTAACACCTGTAATACAATAATTATTCTAGCAGTGAACTGCTAAACTATACCTACACAATGTTGGCTCTAATAGCGTACAGTAGCAGATAGTGCTCACAACTAAGACTAAGACTTTTCAAGGGTTTTAAGATTTATCGCAAGAAGGTACCGGCACTGAACGGAATCCAATTTTTTTATCTCAATAGTATGTATGACCTCTTAATTTAGCAGATGTCTAGTAAAGCCCTTATTTCTGTACTAAAAGTCTCCCATCTATCACTATGATACATAGTAAAGCTCTGTAGAGACTAGCTCGAGTTGTGTCGGTATCGTGCGCGCCGTAGCTCCTGATTGACGGCTGAGGGACGAGCACGCGAGCCCCGCACCGCACCGCACCGCACCGCGCCGGCTGCGCACTGTGAACACATGCAATTATACTCTAAAGTACATATACCTTAGCAAAACAAGCCCCGGAATACTACACACCGGCAATACAATCTGCAGCACTTAACTTTGTGAAACACGAGTTAGG